>OX392509.1:10749304-10978300 GCA_947623375.1 Apotomis capreana | reverse complement strand
AACTACTAATTATCCCGAAAAAAAACCGCGGGTAACACCGAGTGGCGTAGCTAGTAAATTCTAATCTAATATCTACGCTTGAAGCGTTTACGCTAGCTAACCCGCAAACGTTACGCAACTGCAAAGTAACGCACCGACCGCAGTGAATGAACCACTGTTAACGCACTGCTAATGGGTTAAATCTACGCTGCGCGTAATGTAGTAATTGGTAATGTACATAAACACCAGTTTTTGCTGCTAAAGATTTTAAGAGGTTGTTTGTCCTTCGGGTTTGTAAAAGACGTATTCTTTTTTAAATATAATGTCTTTTGTTATGTATGTTCTTATCTCTTATTATGTATGTGTATGTGACACATGTAGGTGACGCTGAGTCACGCGAAAAGCGAAGTCACGGGAAGTTATGCTAGCCCTGCAGAGCTTATGAAATAAATAAATATTGGCCAACCTCACACAAAACGATCTAGTCCTACAGTAAGCTCTAGTATTAGGCTTGTGTTATAGACACGAGACGACGATACACATACTTATATGTATAGTATAGACAAATACTATACTTAAAATGCTAATAAAATCCATGACCCAGACACAAATATTCTAGTTCATCACACAAATATTTGCCCTTGCCGGGATTCGAATCGAACCCAGGACCAGTAGGCAGTTGCTTTACCACTGCGCCAAACGCATCGTCATCTTTGGCGAAATCTCAAAGTAAACTCGAAATAGCGCCCTGTTTCTCAGCAAATTCTAGTATTACATTATATTAGCATATTACATGGAGTTTATTGAAGTGAATATGCTCAGTTAATAGCCAAAGCACCCGTTCACTAATAAACGCAGCTAATACGACTCGAGCAAGTTCCCAACTCGACTTCCTTCCGGTGCTGGAGCAAATATGGCCGACAAAGATGGCGGCAACACACGGTTGGGAAAAGCCAGCTGATTAACAGAAAAAAGTTAAAGTAATAAAGGACTTTTAACAGTTTTAACCGATTTAACTATGGGAGAAACTTTTTATTCGTCGCCTTTACTCAATATATAATTACATTTATGTATGTATATAGTATAGTATACTATTGTATGTTGGGCCCTGTGCCCACCCCAATGGTCTAGTGCCCGACCCAGGATTCATCTCATAGACCATGGCCAGGCCCCGTCTGAAAAATAATCTTAGTTACGCCAATAGTTAATTCTTATTTATTTATATAAATTACAACAACAATTTTTCTGCTTTGCCATAAGGTTGACTGGCAGAGAATGCCTCATGGTATTAAGTCCGCCTTTTGTACGATAAGTTTTCTTTTGTGCAATACAGATTAAATAAATAAATAAATCTAAGGTACAAATATCTGTGTTATAATTTATAAGTTATACCTAAGCTCTGTCTGTTTATATGTTTATTTGATAAATTTTGGTATGAAGGTAGCTGATACCCTGGATTAACACAAAGGTACATTTTTATCCCGAAAAAATTAAAGTTGCCGTGGGATGAGCGGCTAACACCGTAGGGCACCGCTAGTTAATATATAAAAATTTGACGAACATATCGGCCTTATCAGTCACATAAGTACGGTTGTTATATTGGCATATATCCAATTGAGCGACATCACGGCCAAACGTGCGTATACATCGGTACGAGACGAGTAAACGCAGCTAATACTCGACGAGGCTCGAGCAAGTTCCCAACTCCCAACTCGACTTCCTTCCGGCGCGGGCAGCCAATATGGCCGAACATGGCGACACACGGGCGAGCAAGCCAGCAGACCGGTAAAAAGCTAAAAAGGCCAAAGAGAAAAAAATGCGAGACTAAATTTTAAATAAAGTACCTACTTTTAGCCGAAATACAAAAGAAAAATATCTATTCACCCGTATAGCTTCTCAAATTTTTCTTTATTTAAAACCTTCCGAAGCACAAATGAGTGTCATAAATTATAAATTTGTGTCTCTATTTATGCCTTTTCAGAGCTTAAACCTTGCTTTAAATCGAAGAGTTTGAGCTTGGAACTATGCTTGGGGGTCATCCATAAATTACGTCACACGAATTTCATGATTTTTTGCCCCTCCCCCCGTCCTTGTCACAGCTGGTCACATTTGGGAGCCTCCCCCCCTCCCAGTGTGACGTCACATATGTTACAAATTTACAATTAGAAATTATTGAATGAAAACAGCGGTTCCGAAATCGGTTTTATTTCCATTTAAATTTTTTTTTTTATATAAAATTAACATCAAATCAAACAATTAACAAAACAAAAAACGATGATAGTAGAGCGAGTGGTCGACAAAACAATTGGTAACTTATATTTACACAGATATAGTTGTGTATGTGTTTGAGGTTTTCGCAAAGTAATAGTTTAAAGTTCGTGTTCTATCACTTATAATAGATTTTGAAATGTGACGTCACGAAATTTAGGACCCCTCCCACCCCCTTGTCACACAATGTCACACTTCGTCGACCCCCTCCCTCCCCCTTAACGTGTGACGTAATTTATGGATGGCCCCTTGGTGACAATTGTCGCGTGACATAGCGCTACCTGTCACTCTCTTACATTACTGCACAGAAAGAGACGGGTAATTGTCTCGCGCGAGAAATGGTCGCGTATGACAGCTAGAGGTGCAGGACTCCACACATAGAGCTTAAACCTTAAACTTGCCCTAAATCGAAGGGCTTGGGCCTAATTCGATTGCTGATAATATTGAGTTCTTGACACATAGCCCGATATACCGTCATCCATATGAAGGCCATATGTGCGTGCAAACCGGTACGATTAAATGCAACTGGGTAATACTCGGCGAATTAAACTCGAACAAGTTCCCAACTCGACTTCCTTCCGGCGCGGGGAGCCAAAATGGCCGACAAAGATGGTGACACACGGGCGGAAACTGAAGAATTTTAAAAAGAGACTTACTTTTTAAAGGGCTTCAAAAAAAGAAAAGATTCTCAGTTCGTTATTATTTTTTCACCTTTTTTAACTTACTAGTTTTTTCGAAAATCCTACGAAAAAGTGTTCACTTAATACATATTATAAGTTTGCGACTTTTGTCTGTCTGTGGTATCGAGGCACCCAAACGACTTATTAAATTGAATAACTAGGACCTCATTTGACTGATATTGACAATCATATCCCTAGTTGTTTATATATTTATATTATCAATATAGTCATAAATAGCTGAAACCAAAATATGTCGTCCATATCTTTGCCATGTTCCGCGCATATGGTCGACGTAGATCAACGAGTCTTATGAAAATGGCGATAAGCTATCGGATGCGATATTGCAGGACCTTTCAAGGTGGAGATTAGAGCTTCCAATCCTGGGATTTTCAGTCCACACAAAAAAAACGGGATTGGAAGCCCTAGTATCTCCACTAGTCCTTGGGGACTTTTTGTCTAACAGTGAATGTCGTTCGGTTGATATAACGCAACAGCAACGGCCAACGCTCCAAATTTCTTCTTAACCGTATTCAACACTCTTTTTGAGTATCCTAAAAAAATAAACTTCGTACACTCTTTTAGGAATACCCTAACGTATACGAGGTAATAAAATGAAAGTGAATGTCTGGTCGTAACATAACCGCAGGCTACGTGCGAAATGACGCGAAACTTACGAAATTTGGACTGTCAGACGTGACGACCATTTTGAATTTGGTACTCGAAACTTAGTGTTAGAAATTGCTGGTGGGATTACTAATGTTGCTCCAGTTTGAAGTTTGTGTCCGTAATCTATCCAAATAGCAGACAAGCTGCATAAGCGCTTAATACAACCCTTGCCTATACCGCTTATTAAGCTGAATAGCGGCTGTATCAGCGCTTATGCAGACTGCGTGCTAATTGGGTATAGTAAATAACTAATACGTTGACAACATAATACTAATAGAAGAATACTCTTTATTGCACACCTCAAGAAGATATAAATACAAATACAGATAACACTTATCATTACAATAGAGCTAAACAATAGAGGCGATCTTATCACAAAAATAAGCGATCTCTTCCAGACAACCTTTGGGTAGCGGATAGTACTATCCGTAGTATTATAAAATTTGTATTGAAAATCAGTTTACTATAATTAAGAGATAAATGATTTTCTCTTTTGTTTTCAGGTAAATATAAGCTAGAAGGTACCTACCTACGTCTGCAGAAAGCTTCACTCAATAAGAGAGTATCGTTTAAGTAAGTAAATTACCGTTTGGTCAGGAACGGTCAAAAGGTGACCGCGAGCCTCGGTCCAGAAAAGCCTCCCACGAGATTCATCTCGGTCATGGTTCACCATCAAGTTTGTGAGGACCTTATGGCCGGGTCGTACGGTCGCGTGACTGAATCATCGTGGAGATCTTTGGTAGACTACATCGAACGATTGTGTCCCGTGTGTCACGCCCATTAGATGACTAATTAAACTAAGTATCACTTCTGGCAAACTTGATTACAACTTGTCCGCTGCGACGTGAGGACCCCTCAGACTAATAATGACTTCTGAGAATGCTTCAGAAAGGATATGTTAAAGTTAACTTGTAGTGTTTTTGCCATTGCGTTGTTACGAGTACGTAATTATAAAAAAACTACTGTAATCTGTCAGTTATAATTACACATACAAAATCACAGCAACGCACTTTTAAAAACCTGTACTTACCTAAATTCTATACTCTATGGTACCCGCTACTGAACTTTAATATTCATAAGATATTACTCAAATCAACTGAATTTCAAAAAGAGTACACCATCATATTTGATTAAAACAAAACACGCTACTGTGATTGGTTGAAATTACTTGTCAAAAAAAATAACCCATCATGTTTTTTTTCTAATATGTCAGTTTGAGTTGAACGAAATAAGTTAAATCAAAAATAAACATTCATAGTGGGGCATGACGATTAAAGTAAAAAATGTTTTTCTGCATTAGTTCTTAAAATCTCATACCTTACTTAGGCCACTCTGCAAGCCTCGTAGCCTACACGCGGTACTCGACTTTAAGAACCTGTGCAACGATTGCATAAAATACTATTAAAGAAACTGATTGTTTCAAAATGCTAATGAACTAACTTTATATGAGGAATATTAAGACTCAATCATTATGGCTAGTAAATGGATTCGATCCAACTTTGCCGACAACTACCCATATCACAAATGATTTTTCCTGATACAGTTAGGTATACCATTGACGAGCCTCAAACGTAACAGATATTACCATCAACGTTTCAGTCCACGTTACTGCTACAATCAATGCGCCAGATTACCATACTGCCCTTCGTGAAATAAAGGCTTATGTGACGCGAATATGCTATAAACATAGGTCCTTTTATATACCGAGCAGCCTTCCGTATAGGAAAGGACTTAACCAGCACGAATATGCTATAAACTTAAGCCCTTTTATCTGCTGAAGATGATAACGTCTGAATCCGCAAGTTAGACTCTAATTGCAACCGGATTCGAATTCAAACTCACGACCTATTGGGATCTAGTCGCGGTAACGATGTCGCGTTCTCGATGTTTCTAGAACCTTCTGGAAGATTTCTGTGGCGTTGGATATGCAGTTGTGGTTGTGGTTGTGGGCGGTGGTAGCCTAGTGGTTAGGGCATGCGACTTTCAATTCGGAGGTCGCGGGTTCGAACCCGGCCCGTACCAATGAGTTTTTCGGAACTTATGTACGGAATGTCATTTGATATTTACCACTCGCTTTTCGGTGAAGGCATCGTGAGGAAACCACCTAAGCCCAATAAGGCCTAGTTTCCCCTCTGGGTTGGAAGGTCAGATGGCAGTCGCTTGCGTAAAAACTATAGTGCCTACGCCACATCTTGGGATTTAGGTAGCCGACCCCGATTGAGAATTCATTCTCAAAAAATGGGACAAAGGCTAGGAGGATGGAGGATGGATGGTTGTGGTTGTGAGACAAACGTTGTAAAGAACAGCACATCTCTATGATTGTGCGGCTTGGGCTTGATAGAAAAGTCAAGTATAACAAAAAAAGACAAAACAGCGCCAAGCTTATTTTATGTCTTTCAAATCCTTGCAAGGCGAAAGCAGTTGGGCGACTATCGCAATAGAGTTGGGACAATATTTGGAACACCATTGAATTTTTATTCGATAGTCCTTGCTGTAAGCATTTACACACTGCGGCTTCTTCATTTTTCTTTACCGCGGTCTTTCCAAAATATTTTTTTAATTATAATTCGACAGTTCTGTCGAATCCTTGCCTTCAAACCTAATAAAAAAATCTCTGGCCGGCTAACAATATCTGGATATTTAAAGCGTTTTACAATTACAGTGTAAACTCCATGTAACGTCACTCGATTTAACGACAAACTCCCTAAAGCGTCGAAATCACTCCGCTTTGGTTGGTTTAGCTTGTTTTCCATACAATGATACACTCTATATAGCATTACACTCACTCTCAATAACGACAAGAATGAAATAATAAAAAGGACTTTTTTAGTTGCCAAAATTAGTAAAAATTGCGCAGCTGTGTACGTTCTTTTGTCCCTTTATTATCCTAGCCCGTAATAAACTGGACTGTCGGCGTCATACATACCGAACTTTCTAAGAAATCCGTTCTTTTGTTTACAAATTGGGATTGCTTGCACGTGTAGAGTTGTAGACTTTTGTTAGTTTGTAGAGTCATGGATTATCTATACGTTATCATAGTTTTTAGTTGATCGCAAACGTTCAAACCGTAAACATGGCAAGTAAGAGAAAATCACTGTGTATTGACGAAAAAGTTCTACTGATACGCGCAATAGAGGCGGGAGAGAAGATAAGTGATGTTGGCAGACGCTTTGGATTTAGTCGCTCTACCGTGTCCACAATATGGAAAAATAAAGAAAAAATTCTACAAGCAGAGGAGGATGGAAAATCTTACAAAAAATTAAAGAAACCTAAATACGAAGATTTGGATCAAGCTGTGCTATCATGGTTTCACCGACAGCGCCAGAATAATATGCCTATCTCGGGGCCGATCGTGAAAGCTAAGGCGGAGAAGTTTGCTGAAGAACTTGGTTTACTTTCTTTCAAAGCATCAGAAGGATGGCTCGGAAAATTCAAGCAACGTCACCATATCAACTATGGTAAAATTAGTGGAGAAGCACGAAGTGTCGATACGAATGTTACTCACGACTGGACTAATAGAGTGTGGCCAAAATTTACAGAAAAATACGCCCCAAGTGAAATTTTTAATGCCGATGAAGCAGGAATTTTCTATAAGTTGACCCCAGATAAAACTCTAAAATTTAAAGGTGAAAAGTGTATTGGAGGAAAGCTCTCCAAGGAGCGTATTACAGTGCTTGTGGCTGCTAATATGGATGGCACAGAAAAAAAGAAGCTGATGGTAATAGGCAAATCGAAAAATCCTCGGTGTTTTAAGAACATTAAAAAATTACCAGTGACGTATAAAGCTAATAAATCAGCTTGGATGACTAGTCAACTTTTTGAAGAAGAAGTGCGGAAGTGGGATGCAGAATTAAAGGGACGAAAAATTTTACTTCTTGTTGACAACTGCCCTGCCCACCCTCATATATCAAACCTTCAAAACATAGAGTTGGCATTTCTTCCTCCAAATACGACTAGTGTCTTGCAGCCAATGGATCAAAGCGTGATTAAAAGCCTCAAGGGTCACTACAGAAAGAAATTATTGATGGAGCTTGTCGAATCTGAGGGTAACACTTCTATTAATATGCTGCATGCAGTAAATTTTTTATCCAAAGCCTGGGAAGAAGTGACGCCCACAACTATACAGCACTCTTTTCGACATGCTGGACTTTTTACAAATTTTATGAGTGATGAGGTGGAAACGGAGCCGGAGTTTGATAGCGACGACGACCTTCCATTAACTGAATGGATTCAACAGTTCAACATGGCAGGGAAATTCACAGAGAATCTTCAAACCTACATCGAAGTAGACGACTGCCTACTTACAACGGCTTCACTCACAGACACGGAAATTTTGGATTCGGTGAGAAAAATTGAGGATGAAGAACAAGGAGACGAAGAAGATGCGACGGATGAGCCTGAATCTCCGCCAAGCATTAAAGAAGCTCTGGAAGCAGCAAAATTATTGGAAAAGTACTTTCTTTATCATCAAGATGAGGGAATATCGCAAGATATGAATAAAATAAGTAAAAAAATACAGCAAAATTACTGGTGCAGCAAAAAACGTCAGACGAAGATAACAGACTTTACGCAATAGCGTTCAAATAAGAATTGTTTTTTATGTACATAATAACTAACACTAGTCTAAAATAAACTTTTTATTTTTCTAATACAGATTTTTCTTCTCTCCATTTAACGACAACTCTCTATAACGTCAAAATATACGCGGTCCCTTGAGTGCCGTTATATAGAGTTTACACTGTACTTTAAATAAGAAAATTGGTTATTTAAGCCCATTATCGTTTGAACTTTTAAACCTTATTCAAGAAAAAAAGTCCAAAATACTTAATTTACAAAATCAATTTTTAGAAAAAAAAGTTTTGTAATTTTTTTTAAAGGTTTTCTTACGAGTCTCCTTTAACTCTTTATTTATTTAATCTTTATTGCACACAAAAACCTATCGTACAAAAGGCGGACTTAATGTCATGAGGCATTTTCTACCAGTTTAACTAACCATACCGCAAAGTAAAAAAAATCGGCGATGTAACCAATTTACACATAACGCATTGTAGTTGCCTTGGCAATATTTCTGTTCCTATTCGCGACTTTACCGCGATCACGATTTCCTTACTTTTCTGTAAATTAATCTTTCCTTTCTATAGTTCCTAGTGCAATATTGGTTTAAACCCCCAACCATACCCGGACTACCTCTGAATGTTACCAGACAATAGAATAGAACGAGCGGTCACGTCTGAGTCTCAAGATTAAACTATTAATATGCAAACTGCATAGACGTACTGATTGATGAATCACTGCACCTTACCCCTTGGAGATAACGGTTCTTTTCCCTCAGCAGGAAGCGCTTTGATGTCAGGAGACGTGCCAAATGAAACTTTGCTGGTCGGGATTAAGGATGGTTGTGGAGGAATAAAGTGACAATTGAAGTCACAGGTGACGCAAGGATCTTGGGTCTGGACATGACTCCTAAACTGATTGTTTCCAATCGTCATGTATCGTTCTATAAAACGTATTGCATAATTCCCGAACTGTTTCTTTCTCAATCTGACTTATTAAAAAATCGTTAAATATAATTGAGTTGACAGTAGTATCTTCTAATGAATTGCGCACACATTATTAAAAAAAATCGAGGCATATTTTTGGTTTCGGAGAAGAGCCTGTTACGAAATGAGCTTGAATTGGGCTTTTTTTACGGTTCCGTACCCAAAGGGTAGAAACGGGACCCTATTACTGAGACTTCGCTGTCCGTCCGTCCGTCCGTTCGTCTGTCACCAGGCTGTATTTCAAGAACGGTGATAGCTAGACAGTTGAAATTTTCACAGATGATGTGTCTCTATTGCCGCTATAACAACAAATACTAAAAATAAAATAAAATAAATATTTAAGGGAGGCTCCCATACAACAAACTTGTTATAGATTATGGTACGGAACCCTTCATGCGCGAGTCGGACTCGCACTTACCCTTGTTTTTTTACGTTTTCAACCTCCATATCTCAACTATTTTTTTTATTTGAATTATAAAAATATATGAACAAAAAAAATATTCTTACTTTTTAGCTGACTGTGGTATAAAATTATGTTAGCGTACGAAGTTGCGAGCAAGTACTAGTTACACCTAAGTGTATATAAATAAGCTTTCGTCTCAAATTGGAATATGGATTAGCAATTACCGAACGTCTCAATAGACCGCGATCCCAGTGCAATTAATCAAAGGTGTCCAAACACTGCAAGCTAGAACTTCAGCTCGCTTATAAAACGACGTAACCGCCACTATTTCCCCAGTAGCGTGAGTCTTTTCATATAAACAGAGAGCACAATGGAATTGGTATTAGTATATATTATGTTGGAAGATTAGACGATAAACTAATAGCTTTGGTGATTATTGCATTATATGCAATTTAGCGAATTGTTTGAGAATACGTATGCGATACTACGGATTAATGTTTGAACTCAATACTAACAAAATAAACCAACAAATTTATTTGACAACGCGTTTGGTGTAGTTTTTAGTGCAGCTGCCTATTGAGACCTGTTCTGTGGTGGTCCTGGGTTCGAACCCGGCTAGAGGAACCTTCAAAAATTTATCGTGATTTGGGTATACCTACTTTTAGTAACCGAGATAGTTCTCAAAAAGCATCTGACATTCGTTGACGTTGATTATTTTTTTGTCAAAAATGATGTTTACAAATTATGAGAAGTTCGGTTCCTCAGGATGTGGTTCTTAAAATAAAAATCAACAGCGTCGTCATCAAATAAAAAACAAAGTTTTTTTTTTTTTTAAAGAGTCGTAGGTGACACCCGTCTGATTTAACTTGCGTAGTTCGGTTCTCTCCTGGAAGGTGAACAGGGTCAGCAAAGGCTGCTAGGAGTTGACCGGTCGCTGAGCTGGTGGTAGACCGGGCTCACCGAGGTAGCTGCGTACTTCGCGGCTGCGAGGTGGCAAGGCGGCAAATAGGGCGCTGCCGGAATCCCTCGACCCTGATAAATTTAAATAAAAATAAATATCAAACCAGACCACCTCACACAAATCAATCTAGTCCCAAATTAAGCTCAAGAAGGCTTGTGTTATGGGTACGAGACGACGATATACATACTTATATAGATAAATATACATATACTCAAATACATAGCATGACCCAAGCACAAATATTCGAGGTCATCACACAAATATTTGCCCTGGCCAGTATTCGAACCCGGGACCGCCGGCTCAGTAGGCAAGTGCTTACAAACTGAGCCAACCGTGTCGCCACATCTGGTCATAAATGTTTCGTGTAATATGCCAGTTCGTTAGCTAGTTCCGCTAGGCATTGGCCGCACGTTGACTTCCATCGTGCATAATTTAGTGTGAAAAAGGTCAACCCAACTCCTCCACGAAACCTTGACAGTGCTTGGAGACCCCAGGTACTTTATCATGTATGCTTCTACCTGTTTTCAGTGTAGTAGAATGTTTGGTGGTTTCTTCTGCAGCTTCTGCTTTCATACATGCTCTGCATAAGGGACTGTCTGTTTTACCCAAAGAGGCAATATGCCTTACGGTATCAAAGTCTCGGAACAGACGGAACGTCCATAGAACGCCTCGTTGTTCAAGGGAGAGTGGAAGGTGTCAGAGCTAGAGGAAGATCGCCGATGAGATGGACCGACCAGATCAAAGCCAGTGTGTCGGCTACCGTCAATGAATACTCACGGAAAGCGGCCCTACGGGACGAATGCCGACGTGTCGTCAAACGGGTCACTCAGAACTCCACAAATGCATAATGGCCACGACCACTCTGTAAAGAGTGTAACGAAGAAGAAGAAGATCAAAGTCTACCCACCACATGAGCAAAACTTACCTATATAATTTTATTTACTAGTACTGTATATTTGTATATTTATTGTCGAAATAAAGTCCATTTAGAAACAAAACAATCAAGAGCCAAAAAATCGTTTATTTGGACGTTATACCTCTCCCAGAAACGGTACTATGACCGGTCTGTACCGCCCGCATTCAACGACCTTCAGCAGGTCATCAGCTCACCTTGTGATAGGGCCCGCGCTACTTCTTCCAATGCGTGGTCGCTACTCATAAACTCGTTGGCCAAGCAATATGCCGTTGTCGCTTAAATTCTGCAATTCTTCAAGCTCAAAATAGACCGTATAGTGACAAAGTGTCATCATCATCATTTCACCCATAGGACGTCTACTGCTGGACACAGGCCTCAATAGACTTCCACATGGGCCAGATAACAGCGACCCGCATCCAGCGAGTCCACGCAACTCTAACCAGGTCGGTAGACCACCTCGCCGTCCTACACTGCGCTTGCCGGTACGTGGTCTCCACTTGAGAACCTTTCTGCCCCAACGGCCATCGGTTCTTCGAACTACGAGCCCCGCCCATTGCCACTTCAGCTTGCTATGTCGATGACCTTGGTTTATGTAATGAGGAGATTCGTAGACGAAACCGATGGCCGTTGGGGCAGAAAGGTTCTCGAGTGGAGACCACGTGCCGGCAAGCGCAGTGTAGGATGCTCTTAAGGTGGTCAGGTTTATGTTAATGAGGAGATTCGTAGACGAACATGACATAGTGTAAAGTAGAGATCTCAGACATATGTCGTTATAACAGTCGAATTTAGCCTCAATATTCAAGTGAATAGTTCAGTATTCAGTCCATTACTAAGTCCACTTACGGAACTACCGACCCATATTAACCTTGCCAACTTTGACAGTTCAAACTCACTAAACCGCAGAGCCTAGGACATAAACATCGTTAAATTATTCACTGTATCATGCTCAAAGCGAATAGCATATAAAATTCTGTCTGTTATGTACGTTATCTACACAACATGAAAGTAAGGATCTAGATCGCACAGAGACCAAATGGATCGTGGACCGGGATGTTTCCTATTAGGTATATAGGTATTTTTTTATTGGTTTGTTTTTCTTTTTTTTTATATTGATACAAAGCTTAAGTATCAAAATTAAATATAAAATGGTCAGAGCCACTGAACTACCGCGACGGTACTAGGGTATCCAATTCCGGTATCGGAAGCTCAACGGTATACACATCGTGCGATATTAAGCATTATATTCCGCCCATTCTGTACCACTTATTGTTTTTTAAATGCTAAGCGCATTTACCATACTTCTGAATGAGGTTTGAATAAATTTAGTTTTTTATTTTATGAAAATAAATAAATGTCTTTGCAACTTAGTGTATTCAAGTGCTTGACAATTCACAGTTTCTTGAACCTTATGTTCGGCTTCTAGTATTACAAATAATTTCAAAGTTTTGTCCAGAAGCATCATTCAAAATTGCATAACTCCAAAACTATTTTTTTATGTAAGTTTGGGATATCGTAGAACCCTAACGCAACCTTTATCACACGATAATTAAAATAAATAAATTGGTAGTTGCGTTGTCATATATAAAAAAATGACATATAATAAATTAAAAAAAACGAAAAACTGAATCGAAAAAAAAAACCGACCTACTCTCAAAATTCTATTACAATCGGTAGAGAAATCTGAACTGAAGGCGAGATCAGCCAAAAGTTTTGACAACTAGATATCCAAATATTTGAAAATACGGAAGAATTTTTGGACAAGCTGGAACGGAGAAGCTCAAACGCGACCATCCTAAATATAACTCAATATATTCCTGTCACTTGCTCACAATCTCACTACCACAGATAACAAACATATTGACTACACGTACGCAATTACCTCGCGGAAACACTCGTCTAGAATTAGAAGCATCGCCATTGATATACTAACGCAACATTGCATAGGGCGAAACAAGCGTAGGCGATGCTCCTTGCATGACCAAGTGCTGCCCTTGTCTGGTCGTTGTCATCGGGCAGTCATTCGCATCGCCAGGAATGCAATGTCATGACACTAGTCTGACTCTTCCATGTCACAACACAAACCAAAACCAAACCACGCTCCAACATCTTGAAGTCGCCTTTGCTGTTCACTCACATGTGATGCTTAGGATCTTTTGGATTGAATGGTGTGCGTATTACAAGCGAACGTGAACAGTATTCTGAAAGCCAATAAGTTGAGATTCGAAGAATTGTAACAAGCAACAAAGGGCATTATCCAGGCTCCGATGGCTCCTGTGCCTGCATTCCAAAGCGGCTATTAGACAATCAACTTTATGCCCTCGATCTTGGGTTACAACTTGGTTGATTGAAGCTCGAAGTTGTTACGTTTATTGGGTTGGGTCGTCGTGAATGGCGACATTCGTTTGTTTCCAGAAGGACGCCTCGCGTTTCTCGCCGCCATTTTAGAATGGATTCCATTAGTGCGGTTTTTAAGGTTGCTTCTGCTTTGGGTTTTGTTAAGGTCGACAGCTCAGGAGTACGTCGACATTATAATTTTAGCCCGGATGGTTTCATGCAGTTTTTATTGTGGTAGGGTCATAGGCCTCGCTTTCTTTTTGTTGCGTATGTGAAGGATTTCTGCGTCAGCGACCTATCGGTCTAATTAAATAAATTTATAGCAATTGAATTGTTGAATTGCTGTGGGAGTTTGTTCACCCCTTTTCTCTAGAGCTATTACCAGAGAATTGCGTGTCGGTATTTCAGCGTTCGGTTTTGTTTGATGTTTTTGTTTGTACGAATATATTTATGCAGGTGATGTAGTGATCGTTCTCTTTGTTGTAAACGTGTTTATTAGTGGCGCTGGGCTGTCATAATAATATCTGTTTTATGTTTTCGCGAACTCAAACATGTGGTAATTGCGTTTCCAGTTGTATGCTTCTTACGAAATGGACGAATTTAAAATTTCCCGATTGTGGCTCTCAATTTAACTAAAAGCACAACTGCATTGAAATAACTATCATTATCTACTTAATTTGTTCTTGGACCGGATTGACGGGTAGCTTAAGATTGAAGAATGGCGTTTTATAGTGTCAGAGGCCAAGATCTACTTTGGGTCGTTGAGTCAGTAGTAAGTAAGAAAATTTGGCATCAAACCGTTACCATGTAAAGGTTCCAAATTGTATTACTAGAATTATAAAAATAAATAAAATAAATATTAAGGGACAATCATACACAAATCGAACTAGTCCCAAACTAAGCAAAGCTTGTACTATGGGTGTACTAGACGACGATATACATAATATATATATACATATATAGATAACATCCATGACCCAAGAACAAATATTTGCCCCGGCCAGGATTCGAGCCCGAGACCGCAAAACAAACATAAATAATAATTAAAAAAATAATTTTATAAATGCAGTGTGACGTTATCTGTCATAGATCTAAACGGTGTGTTGTAGTTCGAAACGGTAATAATACAGACTTACCTATTTATAGTAACAGTACACTTTTGGAACTTTTTCGACGTTTTTTCTCAACAGTGGTCTCCTCTTGTGACATGCTGGTAGACTCGGACATGTTAAGATGCCCTTGTGGCCTACTTACAGAATAAATATTTCATTTGAACTGTGTCATTCTCAGGATGTCAGACGCTTTGACATACGCGCCTGGAAGCGGTTCTAGGAATATCTATTCCAGTCATAGGGAACCTAATTAAGGCAATTTGTCGCGACCAGCCGTGCACTGAGTTTTGGTTCCCGGAACCCAGCTGAATGAAACTGGAGTAACTTTCCACAAAAGTAACGTGATTGCATAACGGTTCATAACTCATGGGAATTCGTGCTTAAAAACGGTAGATAGTAGAGAAAAGGTCTTATACTTATTTTTTATTTATAGTTAGGTTTAGTTAAGTTTATATAATATATATATACTTATATTCTAGTTTTAATTGTTACTATGTATTGTCTTATACTTAACTCTTCATTTATTTCTGACGAATCCCAATGCCGACATTTAAAAAAAACCCTAGGTACTACTGCACAGTAGTAGTAGTTTATTGTTCAATGCTTACCGTGGTGACTATACCACGTATTGATATTGAAACAAAAGAAGGTTGCTCCCCCCCACGCCACGCCGACCAAAAACATTATCCTTAATTTAAAGCTTTCTAGCTAGACCCTATATTCTTTCTCTTGCTTTTTTAACTCCATGAAACTCTATCAACTCCTTTGACATCGCGACACGTAATCGGATCGGCGCGTGCGATGCTCTTTTATTTTTAAATTTTATCCACATGTGTGCCCTGAACTTGGTCGTGTTGCCATAAATAATTCCCGTTCGACTGTACCAAATAAAAGGACATGAAACCGAAAGGCTCAGTTTTCAAGTCATAGAACCCATTTTTAGGACTGAATTTGAAGTGCGCTTGAATTTAGACTTATAGCTTTTTAGTCTCGGTATGCGTACCTAATGTTTTTATTGGAACTCACAAGAAGGCCTACTGATTCAATCAGATGAGTCTAATGCCGTTAGTCATACAATTCTTGAAGATTTATGTGACCTTCGTCTTTTGCATCAAATATTTGTAGTTTTCTAAGGCATGTGTACTTAACCGGGCATCTAAAAACATAAAACGTCTAACCTAAGCTATCCTACAAAAATAGTAAATAAGCAGCTATATTCATAAGCTCGCGATATAAAATAGTAACTTGGTAGAGATAAATGCCCAATAAATAATCCCTGGAATTAAAGGAATAATGCCGAATTATTATTTTAGCTACCAAAGTTGAATTTTAGATGCAAATTTTAACTAGGCTCAATTCCCGGTTATGTATGAGATTTACAAATAACTGAACACAGTTTGTACAAAATCGAAAATCGAAGCTATGCTAAGGTTTTGATGTCCTAGTCGCTCGTTGTTGTCACGAGGTGGACAACAGAGATTCGAGTAGTTAAGAGACCTTATTCCTTTTAAAAAATATTTTTTTCGTAATATGACAAATATAATTAAAACTTATTGAACCGGGTCTATCGCGATATTTTGTTTTACCTTCATTGCGTTCCAAAAAGTAACATAAATAGCATTTCATGCTTTCATTGAGTGCAGTCGAAAATAATTGAAAACAAAAAAAAACGAGTATTTTTGAAAAAAAAAATATCAATGATAAGTTCAACCGGTAGGTTCGCATATCCATACTATACTATACTATCCATACTAATATTATAAATGCGAAAGTGTGTCTGTCTGTCTGTTACCTCTTCACGCTTAAACCGCTGAACCGACTTAGATGAAATTTGGTATGGAGATAGTTTGAGACCCGGGAAAGGACATAGGATACTTTTCATGTGTTCCCGTGAGATGAGCGGGTAACACCGCGGGGCACAGCTATTATATCAATAAATCACAATGGCTCTGTTCTAAGTAGTAACATTGATAGTATGTTAAAAAACTTGTTTGATTATAGAGAAAAATGTCTAAAACAATCAGCATTTTTGAACGGACGGCCTTATGTGAGGCCGTTTTGGTGACGGATGCATAGTAGGCCCGCAGGATATACAGACTAGTCTTTTTTTTGTCATGGTATCTATTAACCTTCGTACATGCGGGTTCCTCTACAATGTCGACAGGACGCTGCCAAGGTCTAGACTGATTATTTTTATCATGAAATTTGCATAGTTTTTTGTAGGCTGGGTGTAAAATTAAGCAAAATACATACCTAGTTTCAGGTGGAGAGGGGGGGAGCAGTCACAAAAGAGTTAACGATAATTTATACCGTGTTTATACCGGATGTGGCCATGGTAAAATAGAGATTTTTCTTCAATATGTAGAGAATATAAAATATATGAGGTAATAGTACAAAACTATAATTTAAGTGAATAAGTGATATTTTGAAATTAGCGGCTTTAAATTTTGGTGAAAATTCACAATGACGGTGGCAATTTTATTTTTAACTAAAGGCCGTTTCAACACCGTCGGGAGTATTGAAGTGCTACAATGCTTTCATAATTTGATAATTTTTAATAAACAAAAATATCCATCAAAATTACGACATTTTGCACACAATAATTTTATTCAAACTATCGTGACATACTCGTATCTTTAATAATTATACAAAAGGTTTAAGCTCGCGTCAAAATTGTCAGGAACGGCCCGACATGTTTCGAACTCGTACGGAGTTCTTCATCAGGGATAGTTATCCGTGCTGCTAGTTGCTACGCGACTCGCGAACCACTGATGAATAAGAAGTACGAGTTCGAAACTTGTCGGGCCGTTGACAAATTTTTTAACCGTTTTTATAATTATTAAATTTGGACACGTTGCATTTCAACCCAATAGTTTTCGAAGTATAAATAAAGCGTGTTCTGTATATAGCCGCGTGATACTAGTACCGTTAAACACTATTCCGTAATAAACGATGAACTTTTCTTATGAATATAACATTAAGTTACTATTGATCGTGACCAAACTTAGCTCTAATACTTCATATAGTTAAGGCTCATTAACTGTACAAAAATGCTAATTGTTTTAGAAATTTTTCTCTATGATCATGATCAAACATGTTTCGTAACATATTATCAATATTACTACTTAGAACGGGGCCATTGTAATTTATTCGTAAATATTTGAAACCAACAGTTTGAATTTTCCATTGATAATTTTTGCATGCAATTAAAGCATGAAATAGCTACTATCTGGAACTCAGGGAAAAGTATTATTGACTGCAAAAAGTTGGTTGAAATTATCAATATATTTGTCATATGAAAAATAAATAAATAAATATTGGACAACCTTACACAAATCGATCTAGTCCCAAATTAAGCTCAAGAAAGCTTGTGTTATGGGAACTAAACGACGATATACGTACTTATATATATATATACTTAAATACATAGAACAACCATGACCCAAGCACAAATATTCGAGTTCATCACACAAACATTTGCCCCGGCCGGGATTCGAACCCGGGATCGTCGGCTCAGTAGGCAGGTGTCCACAAACTGCGCCAAACGCGTCGCCAAAATAAAATTATAATGTAAAAGGAATAAGGCCTCTTGTGCAAATTCCGCATGGCGAAGGTGATATTAAACATTTAGAGAGGTCAGTGGCGTGGCCTGTGTGTCAGAATACTTTATAACAGGCGCCGAGAAATGTGGTTTCTTTTCTGCTCGGAACTAGGTGTTGCAGAACCTTATTTTCACTTTAGATGTTAACCAGAAAAATTTAATGTGTAATTTGGATTTTTGTTTACTGCCACATCATAATAGATACGTCTAATTTAAGTTACTTAACATATAGGTATATATTAAGTAATGGTATAATACTAAATGATTCCAAATCCCAAATTTATGTTTGTCCGGATGCTTGGCAGCTTTTCTCTTCTACCGGTCGCATTTCCAAACCAATTCTCTTTAATTTTGTAGGCTTCGTTAGTTATATTCTTTTTTGGCTGATACAGTTTCTAATTTTTTTCAAAATGGCGCAGATATTTTTGAAACAAGCTCACGAAGTATACAGCTCATAGAGTAAATAAATTAGTATAAATATAAATACTATAGATACTTTATTTTTATAGTACTTGCTATAAATACTTTATTTCAGTAATACTTTATTTTAAAACAAAACTGTAAAGCTGTATTAAGGCTGTATAGGAAAAGGAAAGGTCAATTAATTCAAGCCCTTGAAAATTGGCATAATTTACACTAAAACAACATCATAAACTCTCAAACTACTAGGCTCAGAACACGCAAAAAAGTACTTAAGATTTTAGATTTGACGTTATAATAATGCTGGGATGAAATTCAGTAAGAATCTAAAGCAAAGCCATTCTACTTCAAACTTCAAACAATAGTCTTGATTTTTATGAAAATTTGTATAAAGTTGGAAATTTCATTGCGAACGAAGTTTCGAAGCGAATGGCAGTCAATAAAATGTTCAAACAGATATCTGGGAGTATAATCTTGGATAAAAATTTGGATTTGGAAGTACATACTAGAAAAGATCCGTTGTAAATTAAACCGATTCGTTTTAAAATGTGTTACGCAACTTTACACACCTTAACCGCATATCATGGTTGTGTTAGTTTAATTTTAAGATAAGGGCTTATTTTGTGGGGAAATTTTACGCAAGCAAACATTGCATTATTTTGATAATTGCAATGTTATGAAAAAGAAACGGGCTCCAAAAATGATTCTTACTATCCTATACTATGAGACTGATGTACCTACTTATTCTTAGCAAATAAATACCAATTACATTCAAATCTGAAACTAAGGTAAGTAATCATTAATCAAGTATGTTTTTACGACAAGATGATCCGTATAATTACATACAAAGTTAAACTTATCTTCCAAATAAATGCCTAAATAACAAAATAAACACTGCTATTATATTAACGAACGTATGTCAGCAAAACCGCAATCTCGTTAACACACACGAAATACCATCGAAATAACACCATAAGTTAGATATAGTAGGGTTGAAAGTACATTCTCGAGGGATTCAATCACTTAGAAAAAAATAACAATTCTTTTCTCCAAGGCGTCAAACAAATGTACATAATATCCTGAGTCGTTGTCGTAATGACTTGGACAACACTATCGCGAAGATTGATAGGGCGCGACTGCGAGCGATTTACTTTTGAACCGACTTAAAAAAAAGATTTATCTTTATAAATAAACAGAGGTCAATTATGAAAGAAAATGTAATGTAACTGCAATGTAAGCAGGACTCAAAAAAAAAGGTATTTCCATATTAAAATTGAATTATTAAAAAGGTTATATTAAGGAAAACGAGAAGATTTATCTATTCGGTTGTATATTTTCAACCGGCTTCAAAAAGCAGGACCTCATCTATTCGGTTAATTTTCTATGTTTGTTACCACAGAACTTCGTTATTTAAAAACCGATTTGAATCAATATATTTTGTTGGAGAGGAGGCTCCAGATTAGTCCTATAAATTATTTCATCTATGATGAATCGAAGGAACTCCAAAAAAAATTATAGGTATTTAGGCAACTATAGCGATTTCGGTGTTTTTCGTAGTAACTCGTTAAGTTATTCTCTGAAATATGACTACAAGGAAGAAATCGACATTTTTTTTAGTAAAACTGATTTATGAGAAAAATAATATATCAGCCTTAGAATTTTTGCATAATGTAATTAATTTACTATTAGCGCTATGAGAACATCCTCCTAGCCTTTGTCCCATTTTTTTTTTTGAGAATGAATTCTCAAATCGGGGTCGGCTACCTAAATCCCAAGATGTGGCGTAGGCACTAGTTTTTACGCAAGCGACTGCCATCTGACCTTCCAACCCAGAGGGGAAACTAGGCCTTATTGGGCTTAGGTGGTTTCCTCACGATGTTTTTCCTTCACCGAAAAGCGAGTGGTAAATATCAAATGACATTCCGTACATAAGTTCCGAAAAACTCATTGGTACGGGCCGGGTAGAACCCGCGACCTCCGGATTGAAAGTCGCATGCCCTAACCACTAGGCTACCACCGCTTCCTTGCTGTGACAATTGATTGGGTAAATAGAGTCTTCAAATTTCTTATAGTATGTATTACTATGGACACTATAACAACAAATACTAAACATAAAAATCTTAAAAATCTAAAAAAATATTTTGTTTGACGGTACGAAATCTTTCGAGCGCGAGTCCGATTCGCACGTGTTATTTTTTTTCCGCTGATACTGGCGCCCTACGAGTGTAGTTCACACTCGCAAGTCATGGCACTCGATCACATCACACCTAAAAGGCTGTCTGCCGTAAATCACCATTTTTTGTGGAGTGTGGCGTAAATATATACATGTATACCTATATGACGGTGGGAAACAAGCACGCGGCCCGCCTGATGTTAAGCAGTTACCGCCGCCTATGGACGCTTGCGATACCAGAAGCATCACTCGTGCATTGCCGACCCTCTAAGAACCTATGTACTTCCTTCTTGAAGAATCGCATACTGTAGCCCCCGGGGAAAACCTCGGCAGGCAGCTAAAATTCTTTGACAATGTTTGGCGTGCCCCATATACTAAGATAACATATGTTTCATATGGTACGAAAAAAAAGGATAACCCACTTTCATGTTTCTCCGTTAATTTTCATGCCCGATTCTCCCTTAATTCTTGATGTCATATGCTCCTTCATCGAAAATATTGAAAATCACCAATTGACATTATCCTATTTAAAAGGAATTGTATCGCGTATATTAACTATTTGAATAAACACGATATAATCCGTTTATTTTATTTCATAAATGTTTGACACTTGCGGAAACCGAATGAAATATTATTATCCTATTTGTTATAATATAGATTTTTACCAGCCATCGCTTCGCCCTCGAAGATACACAGGTTTACCTACCAACAACCTTCACAAACAAATACTAAGTACATTTTTAGCACAGAATACGTATTGACGATTTAAACCCTATTTTACCGTCAACATAATCCCCTCAATTCAGTACAAAAAGAAAAGGTATTCAAAGCAAAAAAAATACGCCGTAAATATCCCAGGGATAAAAGAGTCCCTTAGCTCTGATAATTTCCCATCCGTCTGGAAACCTTACATTTTTCATCCCGAATCCGTCAAGCATTGTAATAACTGTTATCTCACTGAAGCAGGCCTCTTATCACTAAATAACGACAGATACATTTACGTTCGCATAAAGAAATAATTTACGTGGCAAATCCGATGAACTTGACTTAAGTCACGGGCGGGAGCGAAGTTTTTTCAAGTTCAGAAACTGAAATATAGTTTATTTAGTTTCACCTGTCTCTGTCTCTGCCAGTCTGTCTGTAATCAAACATTACAAAATAAAATTACATCCATTTTCTTGTTTCCAACTGAGCTGAAATTTTGCGTATGTACACTTGCAAGTCAACTTAATCCTTTTTCATCCTTATGTTATCAGTTATATGCACGAACTACGAAGCATATCATTTCACTGCTTTATCATTTCTAATGTATGCCCAGTATTCCAGAAAATTCAAATTTGGGTCTTCACGGCAAGAGTGAATAGGCTATTGCTAAACCAGCGAGCTATCTCGATCCCGTAGTCACTTACCATGAGGTGCTACTGGGGTCAATCGCTGGTCAGTTTGGGAATAATAAGTTTCTGTCAAAAATGTCATTTCTGTGACAAGCATAGTCAATTTTACTTTTCTTTGATTAATTGCTCACTGAGACGATTCTAAGGACCCTAAACTCAGTGGGATAGCTTAATCCATTACAGAGTTTCTGGGGCCACCTTCCGGCTCCACCATAATCAGACCAGCCCCATGGTACATGGTAAGTAGGTATGCAAAATTACATTTTTATTAAAATTCAAAACTTCTCAATGTCTACTATTACAAAATTATAAAAATGAAATGTGTGTCCTCTCAATACGCCTATCGGCTAGACCAATTCCAACAATATTTGGTACACGTATAGTCAAGCAGCCCCAGAAGGTTACAGGATTCTTTTTACCCGACTACGGAGAAACAAAACCCACGTTTTTTCAGCGCGGACGAAGATCGCGGGCAATTTTTTGTAACCTAATAAATGTGAGACAAAGAGAACATACTAACAAGTATTAATCCTAAACCACTACAGATGTAACATGTCATAATGAGATATAGACGATAGATCCAAGTTTAATTAATTCTGAACTTGAGCTGAAGCCAAATATGCTGCCATTTGCAATCAAGACCGAACTCTAGGTAATTATTGCTGAAGTTAGGTTTCCCAGTGATGAGCCTATCTATTAATAACTTTACGATGTCTATAAAATTTTCTTTGGTTTCCGCGACTGTCACACATTGAAATAAAACTATTTAAGCGGATTATATCGCGTATATTAAATATTTGAGCCTCCCTGACGTTTCGATAACTTTCAGTTAACCTTTGATAATGGTAACTGGAAATATACTGAAACCTCAGGGAGGTTTAAATAATTAATATAAGCGATATAATCCGTTTAAGTTGTTACCCTCTATGCTGAAGATTGTGAGTCCACCGACGTAGTCTAGAAAGTATTCCTTTCCAGGCCGATCGATTGATGGCCTTTTTAACCGACTTCAAAAAAGGAGGAGGTTCTCTATTCGAACTATTTTTTTTTGTATTTATGTTACTCGATATCTCCGAGAACCGTGAACCGATTTTCAATTTTTTTTTCAATCTAAAGGGTATAACTCCGAGTTGGTCCCGTTGGCACTAAGTCTTGGAGAAATCGAGGGAACTCTTCAAATGTTATAGGGACATGTACGGCGCTTTCGGGAATTTATTGATAATGTCAAGAATTTACATTCAGTAAATAGGATTTGGTGTAAGGAAACTGATGATGAACACCACAGATGGCCACTAGAACCACTAAAAGCAAAAAAAATAAAAATTAACAAAAAAAAGAACCGACTTCAGAAAAACTAAAAAACCAAAAATAACCCATTCAAGTACAGATTACATTTGACTCACCCTTCGAAGTCGGTGCCAAACCTCGCGTAAACTATAATATAACTATAAATATAAGAACTGAGTGGTTGAAATTTATAATAGTACAAAGTAGTCAGACGTTAATCAAAATAGGTCCCTGACTATAATATCTTACAATTACATGTAGTCGGAACCAATAATCAAACAAACTTTCCACCCCTTCTTTACTCCCAGCTAATAATATGTAAGTAATACGTAGCTTTCATTACTACTGACTTTTCAATTTTCTTCCAGGTAAAGGACAAACAGAAAATTCCAAGTCGCAGTAAGTGAACTAACATCAATCATGGCGGAATGAATTCAACTTACAGTCGAAAGTTCAAACAAAGAGTCCCAATTCTCTTATTTCTTACTTAAAATGTCGGTCGTACCCGTTTCAATGCATAAAAGACTTCGTTCAAGTCGCTTTCAGTTTTAAGTTTGCTTTTTGTTGGACATATATTAGTAATTGGAGTCTGTTTAAGATTATATAATTGGGAGAAAATGTCGGTACAAGGAAATGAAATGGCGATTGCGTGATGTCTTTTATTTTAGTCAAATGCATAGACATTTCAAGAAGACCTCTAAGACCTATGTTACTATGTTGCTATGGAGTTCAGCTCATATGCTATTAAACGATACCTGTAACTCTGCTTTTTTTTCATGAAAGATTTTTTCATCACGAAATACATAAATTTCAAATTACCGATTTCCAGGAGTACTAGTACGATAGCTATGACACTGGATAGAAACTGAAGAGGTCTTATTTCCTACTCTTGGCTCTTGGTACTCATAAAAAAAAACAATCACAAAGAGATTGAAAGTAGAAAGTATCATTGCTGTAAAGGTCGAAAAGCGCATATTTCTAAAGCAGAAATAAAATATGGTAAGATCTTGGATACATGGCAAACGTCAAATAGAGCCAGTACATCTCAGTAATCCGACATAATCGCTTCATTTTGCAAAGGTCGCAAACACTGGAACAATGGGCTATAACAATTACGCCGGTATGTAGGCGCATCATGTATACGGTGACCCGATTATTGCTTATATACTTACCTATGAAAACATAAACATATTGGCTGTGAGCTGTACATCGAGCATAACTGTGAGACGCAACTCTTAGTCACGCGAGAAATACTTCTTGTCACTTTCATTTTAATACCGAGCGAGCAAGACAGGAGAAGCTGACTCTCACTATTGTGGTGCTTGGCTCCGCCTTCCGCTTCTCTTCCCTCAAAATGGAAGCGCGTTCATAGTCACTAGGAGTAGCCACACGTCGTTCGTTGCCTCGGCATGCTTCAAATCATTTGCTAATTTAGAACCCTGTTATTATTTAATTCCACTAATATTATAAAAGCGAAAGTTAGTGTGTGTTAGCGAGTATGTTTGTTACTTGTTCGCGCAGAAACGGCTTAATGGATTTAGGACGGATATAGTTTGAATTCCGAGGAAGTGCAAAGGATAGTTTTAGCCCGGAAATCATCCCTTAAAGGGAAAAAAGGGAGTGAAAGTTTGTATGGGGAATTGTTAACCGCTAAACCGATTTAGATTCAATTTGGTATGGTGATGGTTTGAGTCCCGCGGAAGGACAAAGTATAGTTATAATCCTGGAAATCATCCCTTAAAGGGGTGAAAAAGAGAGTGAAATTTATGCTAATGTAGTGTAGATAATTTGGTAACCTGTTTTATTATTCCCTTATATTAACTAATTTTACATAGACGATGTAGCGGGGAGAAGCTAGTCCTAAAATAATCTGACGATTTGCTCTGTTCGTCGTCCTTACTTGTAACATGTCCTAGAAACTTGGCACCGACTCCAGCAAGGTCGCTTCTACTGCAACTGTTTAAGAAAGCATGCCCTTATTAGTCGTATCTGACCTCATTTCGTTTTATAAACAAGGCAGATAAAGAACATTATTTACTTGTGGGATCTGGGTTATGTTTACATTTTTTGTTTTGCAGCTGAAAGGAAAATAAATACAAAGCTTTCGTCATTCCTCGTTGAATAAAATTATGTTTTTCTAAGTGAAATGAGGAGATTCGTAGACGAACCAAGGTCATCGACATAGCAATCCGGGTAAGCAAGCTTTAGTGAGAATGCGCGAGGCACGTAGGTCGAAGAATGGCTTTTAGGGCAGAAAGGTTTTTACAGGGTAGAACGGCCACCCACAAGGTGGTCGGACGAGCTGGTTAGATTTCCGGGATGTGGGTGGCTACTATCCGGCCCACGTGGAACTCTATTGAAGAGGCCTCTGTCCAACAGTAGACGTCCGAGTATGGCTGAAATGATGATGATAAAGTAAATTGCAGAAATTGGATGAGGGCGGGGCACGACCGATCGTTGTAGAGAACTTTGGGGGAGAACTTTGTCCAGGGACGTCTATCATCTAATATGATGAAGTAAAAGAAGCCTAATGTTTAGTTTTCAAAACAGAGTAAGCCATTTGTTCTGGCTTGAGCGTAAACTATCCTATAATTGACCTTATGTGCCCGTGACATATTATGCCAATGTTTTGATACATTTGGCGTGATTACAACGGTCTTTAACCGATAGACGGCATTGATGAGTGAGAGATGACAACCGTTATCAAACCACATCAATTTGACGAGAATCGTAGACTACCTACACTATTTTTTGGCATATGCCTGTGAAACAACAGCGCATAGGGCCTCTCAGGCCCGCAAGATTAACAAAGAAAAAAAGCCGGTAAGTGCGAGTTAGACCCAGGGTTTCGTGCGAACTATGAGCAACAACTTAACTTTACCTTTGGAAATCTGTTTTGTAAAGAAAAACCATATTTTTTAAGATTTAATTACACATGTATAGTTTCCAGATTTTTCCCTATACTTATAGTAAGAGAAGGTATTACTTGCCAAATTTCATAGTTCTAGGTCAACGATAAAATACCCTATAAATTTTGATTCTCTTGAGTGTCAAAATGTACGTTTTTTTGCGGCATAAACGGGCGTATCTTTTTTTTTAAATGTTAACTTATAAGTTTAATTTCTTTTTCACTACTTCAAAGATTTGTAGACCTGAGTATGGTTTTAATTTCAACTCAATATCTTCACGCGTTCCTGATATAAAGGTATTTGACAGATAAAAGGACGTTAAAGTACGTTCCGTACGTTGGAGTTGCGTTTTTTCCTCTTGAGGTACGGAACCCTAAAGATGGATTACACTATAAAGATATTTTTTTTATAAAACTATACAATGATGTCTGTGAGTAGATTGAAGAAATTTTACAAAACCAGTCAAGTGCGACTCGGGCTCGCCCATCGAGGATTACTACACGCATTTTTTGTGATGTAACTACAAATTTAAGTATATTTTTCTTTACTTGTGTTACAAAATATTGCCGGTTGCGTAATTTCATGAATATAATGTAGGTCAACGCAAAGTGCCCTTTATGGGTTTCGTTTTTTCGTAATGTACCTATGTAGGTTATTTGTATATCACTAAGTCGAACGAAATATTACTTTTCATTCGAATCCCTCTGAAAACAAAATGTATTTTTTGTTAAGTCATTTTGTAAACGTTTTTATTTATCAAACGCAAACTGTATTGTTATTCCTCAGCTCACAAAGGACGAAAATCATCTGCGTCCGACCCACAAATATTTATGTAACGATAATATGTCGTTTACATGAATAAGTAAAGGAAATGCTTCTGGCAAACTAGCTCTCTTACAAACAATGTTGATTTTCTTCTGAACAGAACTTATTTATTCTGTAACACCGTATCTACATTCGAAATGGTGAAGCCAGACTAGCGTAATTTGAGTCGCGTAATTTCAGTCGCGCCATAATAATAATAATACTAGTACTCTTTATTGTGCACCATAAAGTAAAAATAAAAATAACAAAAGAAATAAAAAAGTATTACAAATGGTAACAACAGGCGGTCTTATCGCTAAAAAGCGATCTCTTCCAGACAACCTTAGGGTAGAGAGTAAACTTACCATACTTATTCATCTGTATTTATTTATTTATATATGTATATATCCGATAGAAATATGTATTTATCTAAGTATATATCTTTTGAAATTGTTTTAAGTTGGTTGCACCGCCCACAATTTATCTGCTTAGCCCAATGGTTCACTGGTAGAGAATGTCCTATGGCATAAAGTCCGCCTTTTGTACGATAAGTTCTTTCTTTTGTGCAATAAAGATTAAATAAATATGACGGCGGCATCGTCGTGCTCACATTTTTAAAAAAATACCTTACGCGGGAAACAGGCGTAAACAGCAGCTGCACCTGGCCAGACCAATCAGGCCACAGTGACGTCACGACCTCTGTCTGTCTGTCTGACGAGGTCACTAAGTAGACTGTTTTTCTATTTGACGAGGTAACCTTTTAACACCTAAATCGGACCATCCCCGACAAATAAATAAATGATGTATGGCGCGACCGAAATTACGCGACTCAAATTACGGTCGTCTGGCTCCACCCTTTGTTTTTTTAAAGTCATATTTGCCTCCATAGATGTAGTCCCAGTCCGTCTAGCCCAACTAGGCTTCGCGACTCTTGTCGCGCGACATAACATCGCCCGTCACTCTCTTACAGTACAGCGAAGAAAGAGATAGGTTATATTTCTCACGTGAGAAAGTCGCGTGTCACAGTTGTGCTAGAAGTGCAAGCGACGACCTTAAGCCTATTTCTTAGCTGATTGTACCTACAGTTTTTACTAAAATGCATGATTCATACAAACTAATAAGAATATTTGTTTATTTTCAATTTCTTGGCTAACTGTATTTAAAATTAGAGTTCCCGTTGTTCACTGACAGAAGGACGGTATAATGAAAGAACAAAGGACTTCCGAGTCTTAGCAAGATACTTGGCAAATTGTCAAATAATATTATTTGTCAGGCTAAGCTTTTATTGCTTGTATTATACGGGATGTCTTGTTGAAACAATCATTTAATACGATTATTAAATACTAGAAGTCGCCCGCAACTTCGTATGCCAATTTTTAGGGTTCCGTATCCAAAGGGTAAAAACGGGACCCTATTACAAAGCCTCTGCTGTCCGTCTGTCACCAGGCTGTATCTCATGAACTGTTATAGCTAAACAGTTAAATTTTCACAGATGATGTATTTCTTTTGCTGTTATAACAACAAATACTAAAAAACAGAATAAAATAAATATTGAAGGGGCTCCCATACAACAAACGTGATCGGTTGCGTTAACTTTGCACCTCATTTGTAACCGGCGCCATACATACCAGGTGCAAACTTAACCCGGCCAGTTATGATGGGATAAGTATGTGTACAGAACCCTCGGTGCGCGAGTCAGACTTGCACTTGGCCGGTCTTTTATTCTTTAAAATCCGTCTAACCGTTTCGGCGTGATGCGTTTACTGTCCCCACGCGCTCATTCGAATTCTGCATTGCGCCCATAGAAAAAAAATAAGGTGGTGAAGTTTCCTTTAGTACATATACATATCACAACCCAAGAATAACCTAAATTAAAACTTTAAAACACCCCCGACACATGTAGCTGGTCATCATGAGACCCTCATTCAATGAGTGATGTAGAAAGTGCTACTAAAACTGAACATAACTACAAAATTTCGAATTTTCAGCTTAAATGTTGGCTGAGATCTTGTCGCTTGTTCTAATTAAGGGGACGGGTTTACTCGTACAAGTTTTGTAAGGTAAACTACAGTGAACAAATTGTATATAGTGATTTAATAAATATTAAAGGTGTTTTGCTAGCTCCTAGACTTCAGCTATTTCTAAAAAAATATCAGATTATGAAGGTATAAAAATCGAAAGTGGCGCTAGTTTCGCATTACTCGCCGCCTTAAAGCTGAATATCTTGGAAACTACTGGCCCTATTTCCACCAAACAAAGCTAAGAACATTTTGACGGGCATTTCTTTCGATTAAAAAAACTAATTATTAAACAAATTGGTCCACCCGTTTGCGACCTACGATGCCACAAACAGACACACAGACACACATGTTAACTTATAACACCCCTCTTTTTTCGTCAGGGGTTACTAAATGGAACACCATATATATAAATGCTTAATATGTATAGTGTATACATCATTACTCGACTGGCGACAAATGTTATGCATATGTAATGTTATGTATTGTGTTTACATAAACAAGGAAATGGGTTAGATCGCGTCCTCACGCAGAAATATATACGTATATTGAATAGAGTTGAATTGAAAGGATCTTTGTTACATGATTTTGTAAAATTCACAATGGTGGAGGTGTTAGTTCTCACACTACAAGAGGAGGAGCGGCACAATGCATTCATCATTCCGAATTTTCATAATTCCAGAAACCATAAAATATATATTTTCTTTGGGATATCACATTACCCTAACCTAACCTAATTATAATGTGTATCATATGATCCATGGAAAAAAATATCGTTTTGCGTTATTTCACTTTCGAAATTTTGGAAATTTGGAATATTCATGGTTTCGGGTAAATTAAATTTCGGAATTTCTGATTGATGCCAAATTAAATATCACACATGATTTTCATTTCATAAATAAACAATTACTACAATAATGATAATAATAAGTTGTGATACTTATGACTGTAATTAACATAATACGTATTTTTTTATTACTGTCATGCATGTCATTGGGCTTAAAATTTATGTCAACTATTATACAAATTAATAATATAAGTAAATATTTTCCAAGTCAAAATAACAGCTATTACTAAAATGTAGTGCGTCGTATTCGTGGTATTTAGATAGTGCAAGGATGTTTGGTATGTATATATGACTTTTTAGTTATTAATGGGCGTGCCAGGGGGTGATGGGGAGGGTCACCTTGAGCAACTTTTACTATGGAGCCAACCCTGAAGTGGCAAAAAAAATTAGTGAAAAAATTAGCTATTTATGAGCTAGCAATACCTCTGTGTGCGAGTAGTCTGTAGCACATTGACATTATCAACCTATTTATCATAGTGTTGGGTTTATGAGCTACAATCGAGTTCAACGCACGCGCTCGCAAGGTCAGAGCAGGTCTCTTATCACACCGATGCTAACTTTACACGCCTGCATTTTTTAAAAGAAACGAGCATAGTTTGTGTGTATACAGGGTGATCAATCCAAATGGGTCAGTAGGGAGAAAGCGAAGACTATAAGAGAGAGGGAAATCTGTTCTTAGGAACCATGGCGTTGATTTTAGATTTAATAGGAACTGCACTCTATTTTTTTTTATAAATCTTGTACATAACCGGAAATCGAACCTGGTTAAATTTCTGTAAGTAATTGTATGTAGCATTGTTATATTGTTAACAGCGGTTTTGACCGGGTTATGTATGAAATTATGTATGAGATATGAGAATAATTGTGCAGTTTTTATCCTTATCCTTCCTAAGAACAGATTTCCCTATCTCTTATATTTTGTGACTTCTCCCTACTGACCCATTTGAATTGGTGATCAATCCAGGTATAGTTGTTTTAAAATGTTGACCCGTCCGATAATCAAGCCAGAGGAGAACCAAGGTCAACATACTTCAGAGAGTTGCCAGAGTTAAATAGCAATGGTTGTTACATATTGGTCGTAGAACCGATGGCTTTTGGGGGCAGAATAAGGTTCTTGAGTGATGACTGTTGTATATACACAGAGTCGCCTCTTACGTACCAAAAAAAAATATCGGCCAAGTGCGAGTGGGACTCGCACACGAAGGGTTCCGTACCATTATCTGTAAGTTGGTTGTATGGGAACCCCCTTAAATATTTGTTTTATTTTATTTTTAGTATCTGTTGTTATAGCGGCAATAGAAATACATCATCTGTAAAAATTTTAACTGTCTAGCTATCACCGTTCTTGAGATACAGCCTGGTGACGGACGGACGGACGGACAGCGAAGTCTCAGTAATAGGGTCCCGTTTTTACCCTTTGGGTACGGAACCCTAAAAACTAATTTTTCACGGGTGAATCCGATCGTCATTCTCGCAAAAATTGTCGGGTGTCAGAAATCGAACATTATTCATCACAACCATTAGTCAAAGGTGTGAGAAGTTTGATGAAAATGATAAGAGTGGTGATGGTGACCATTGTAAATAATCTAGAGGAAACCCTTTGTCTATGACTTTAGAAATTAAAATGTTTTTGGTTAGTTATAGAGGGAACCAGGGGACATCACCCTGGCGACGAGGAACAGGAAAAAGTTGATTGACAAGGTACATTATATATAGCTTCAGGCGTGCGTATTTTAATGGGGACGATACGCGTCGGTGTAACAGAAGCCTTATTAAGGTAATGCTCGCATTACCTACGCAGTACGCACATATTGCGTTTATGTCTGTATTATTCTCGCGTTGAGTTTTTTCATACAAATTGAATATTGAATTAATTTGGTATTCAGATGAATACACTGAGGGCACAAGGTCAGTGGTAATGGTAGCGAATATATTGTCCGTTGATATAAAGTACCGACACTTGAAAATATATTGGTAATTTTCTTATAGTTATTCTAATAACTGCGCCATAAAATATATTTCAAATAATTCTGATTTTCGAAATTGCCAGATATGGGGGTTGATAACGTAAAAAGAAAAACATACACTCAAACATCTAGAGCTTAGAACCAATAGTTATTAAGGTATCCTATATTTAAAAACCGGCCAAGTGCGAGTCGGACTCGCGCACCGAGGGTTCCGTACAAACACTTCCCTATCTTAACGGACCGGGTATAAATTAAGTGCAAAGTTAACGCAACCGATCACGTTTGCTGCATGGGAGCCCCACTAAAATATTGATTTTATTCTGTTTTTAGTATTTGTTGTTATAGCGGCAACAGAAATACATCATCTGTGAAAATTTCAACTGTCTAGCTATCACCGTTCTTGAGATACAGCCTGGTGACAGACGGACGGACAGCGATTAAGTCTCAGTAATAGGGTCCCGTTTTTACCCTTGTGTACGGAACCCTAAAAAAAGTGCAAATTCACACATCTTCAACTCCTCTAGTCACTTCTTAAGCACAATCCCTGGACTCCTCGACCCTCCGCGCGGAAGAAGTGAAACTTCGTAATGTGGAAATGAAAATAGGAAGGGGTAGAAATTGTAATTTCAAAAAAGAAAACCTAACAATCAATTGATATTCACAAGAGACGTACCTCGACATAACCTTATATCCGTCGCATTGTCCGTGGGATTGTTGCGTTGAACGTTTAACGCAACAGTGCTTTCCTACGCCCTCCACGGTAGCGTTAAACGTTAAACGTTTAACGCAACCTTGCCGGATGTCGCATTAGAAGTTTCACTTCAAAAATAGTTTCAAAGAAATAGTAAAAGAACCTCTTTACGTTTTCAGCGAACATTTAATCTAAGCCTCGTTGACACAAGTTTAGTACTAGCGCAAGTACTGGCACGTCAACTTGCAGTTTCACGTCTTCCACGTTGTTTACTTTACGAGAGCTACAAAGCAAGATTAATAGGGTGCTTACTCGTTAAACGGACCCTAAAAATGCAGTTATTTTAGTTACATCGGTAAATTCCTCGAATACTAAAGAGAAATAGAAGTTTATGAGCTGACTGGCCGTATAATGTCTGTATGTTGAAGAAGAGAAACCTAATGTCATTAAAAAAAAACTTATTTCACGTTAAAAAAAAAATTGGGCAAGTGCGAGCCCGACTCGCGCATGAAGGGTTCCGTACCTATACATATATATAATCTTAACAAGTTTGTTGTATGGGAGCCCCCTTTAAATATTTATTTTATTTTTAGTATTTGTTGTTATAGAGGCAATAGAAATACATCATCCGTGAAAATTTCAACTGTCTAGCTATCACCGTTGTTGAGATACAGCCTGGTGACAGACGGACGGACGGACGGACGGACGGACGGACGGACAGCGAAGTCTCAGTAATAGGGTCCCGTTTTTACCCTTTGGGTACGGAACCCTAAAAAACTTATTCACATTAAAAATATCAAAGCTATTACGTATTGTTCCGTTTCATAGGAATTTTGTTTACACCACCCATACGAATTTCGAACTTTAACAGTGATTTCTGACTATAAATGTATTTAGTCCCACTGTTCTGCCTTTTCGCATAATTATTTTTTGCCGAATTTTCACTTCGCAGAATTTTTATTCCTCTGTAGTCTTGCACTTTTTGTAATTCTTTATTATTTTAGGTTAGGTTAGGTTTGTTTTATAACAATCCTAAATACTTAACGGTTTCAGAGAAAAAAATATTTCTATGAAACTGTGAAATTAAACATTTCACGGAAAATAATTCAGCGAAAAGGCAGAGAACCATTTAGTCCCATTCAGATATTTGATCCCAGAAAATGGGATCGATTGACATCTTCAAAAAAAATATATCTACAACCCTATATGACCACGACGACTATATCAAGAGTGAACTACAAAAAAGGAAAAAAAACCGGCCATGTGCGAGTTGTACTCGCGCACTGAGGGTTCCGGACAAACGCTTCTCCCATCTTAACTGGCCGGGTTAAGTTAAGTTTGCACCTTGTATGTATGGCGCTGGATACAAATGAGGTGCAAAGTTAACGCAACCGATCACGTTTGTTGTATGGGATACCCCTTAAATTTATATTTATATTTGTGTTTTTAGTATTTGTTATAGCGGCAACAGAAATACCTACATCATCTGTGAAATTTTCAACTGTCTCGCTCATGAGATACAGCCTGGTGACACACAGACAGAGAGACGGACGGACAGCGGAGATTAGGGTCCCGTTTGTACCCTTTAGGTACGAAATCCTAAAAAATAAGAATTTGTATTAATTGGAAAACCCCTAAAGTTAAAAGAATAAAACATAATCAATTGGCTCTAAAGAGGGCACTGATCACATAACTTCAAAAGTCAAGGTTTCTATTTAGTATACCTAAAATCACAAAGACTTGACTCAAACAGTTGCCTAACGTTACTCAACGTTCCAACTTAGTAGTTAGCGCAAAAAATAACCTTTGATCTCATTTGCTAACTTTTTCTACCAGATTAAAAAAACCAACATTTCAAAGTCTGGAGTCCGAAGCAGACTTTTTCCTTCGTTTCCAGAATTCCAGAAGTTGTTTTGGCTAATGTTTGTGTTAAGAACTCTGAATTAAATACCTTAAGCAACTTAATCCTTATTTGTTCCTGTAAATATTTTCCTTCGTCCAATTTCGGCTTGACTTTGTGAGTGCGTAAAATGTGACACGCGCTTTATATTATGAATTCACTAGGGAGGTGGCAAACTCGATTATAGTCGATAATATGGGAATATACCGGCGTTTCCATTTCGATAATGAATGACAAGTTTATGACGGTTTTATGTCTTTTCAAATCACTTTATGAAATTGATGTTAAAATATGAATATAATGGGTGCGGTTGTGTTAACATAATTACTTTTATCCAAGTCACTATCTATCTATCTATCTATCACCATTGTTAAATTACTATTACAAGTTCAGATACTATAGGTAATGGAAAGGTATCATAGACGAGCAAAATCTGTGATGATATTTCGTAACTTTACGATGTATTATGGTGACCGAAAACTTTGCTTGTACCTATTATTTATAACTTGTAAAAATTGTTTATATTGTTGGTTTTTTTAAAGTCAAGCGAAATATTTGGTAGTGCTTGATTAGTAGCGTGACAGCCGGTGTCTTTTAGCGCGATGAATATTAGATGGCGTACATTGAAAATACAATTTAATTTCTTAGAAATACTTAAAGAGAACTGTTTTTTTAAAGTTGGTCTATCTAAATGTTGTTCAGTTTAAGTGACATCTATGTTTTGATTTATTGCGCCTATTGCAGGCCACACCCAATATTAGTTGTATCGATGTTTATCATATAACTAATTCCCATCCCTAATGTTTACCCCACGCAAATCAAACGGCAAAGCAACAAGCACCCGAAAATTCCTCAAAAGCAAATTGACAGGAGAAAATAAATAAAACAAGTGAAGAAAAAGGGTCAAAGGCATTTTCATGCAAATACAGAATTGTAGGGGTTCCATCTTTGATGTGTGGGGTCCTATTCACACAAAGGTGTGATAAAGCCAGATCTTTCGTACGACCTAAGATAGGGTTACAGGATCTTTATGTGTTAGTAAGCAGATCTCGTACGTGTACTGTTTATCTTTGAAATTGGCTTCTGAAGCTTATCATTTTTCAACGTTTTTCCGATAAGATTGGTATTAACTTGTTCGAATGTGAACGCGTAGATACTTTATCAACATTACGAGCTTTTATATTCGTTTAAAGCATGGGTTTGTTAACTTGTATGTTCAGTATGATAAATAAGTAGGTATAAGAATATTCGTCATTCAATGCTAGTAAACGGATATGATGCTATTATGAAATTCAAAATTTGTATTGAAAATCGGCTTTCCACGGAGGGGGGTCATGATCTCCGGTAAAATTATAATAGCGCGGTGCTGAATAGTCTTTTGTTCAGTCTGGCGCCATCTGTTGGTCATAATTTCTTTGTCCTCCCATCACGCCGTAACGGCTGGACTTTGAACTGATGTAGGCCGGTTATAAAGAAGTAGTGGCATTATAATAAAATATGGTGTAAGTCCTCTGTAATCCGCCACCAAATAAACACCAATAATTATTCTCATTCGAATGTTTAGAAAAAGAAAAAAATTGAAAAATTTAATGGGGCATTGATCCTGCGTCTCCTACATCTTTCCGGGCCAACACCTATTAGACCACTGAACCTGATGCGGGAGCCATTGAACAGTTGCTTTTTCGATTCATTGTAAACATTTTCATTTTCATAAAAAAAAATATCTTTTTTTTTTTTTTATTGGGTTTACGTGAGCAAATTTAAGACGTTACTTCCTTAATAAAAATAATTGTCATTCGGTCATAAATATATTCCTAATTAACAATTTATGTGTTTCCCTAAGCCTCCTCCCACAGGCCCACAGTACCTACAGGTTGAGGCATTATAGTATACTTACCTATAGGTAGATTGTAGGAATGTAGGTAGGAATAAAATATACTATCGACGCTCGATATACCTACTAATAAAGCCTCACAAACTAATTAGAATTAGTTACCGCCCAATAAACCAAACTGGAATTTCATTATTCAAAACAAATTGTTTTCGGGAAAAGCTCTGTTGGTGACGTTTTGGTAATGCATACTATATAAGCTCTTATATATTCAGATGTTTGCTATCTGGGTAGCTAAAACAAGAATTGATTAACCTACAATTTTATAAAAATGAAACTGTAAACATCTCACATAAAAATAATCTACGAAATGGCCTTACGATAGAAATAACAAATTAAAAGTTGCATTACGGAGTGCTATTCTCGGCCAAAGCCGATTCGATAAGACGCATCGATCGAAATAGACCAGTCATAAATACGGCACTCATAGTAGTATTTAGGTAGGTACTACATTTAGCGTGTTGTATTGCAAGCGATTTACGTTAAGTCGAATGTGATGAGATGATGTCGATACGAAATTCCATAAAATTTCTCTGTGATAGCTCGGAGAGATCTACGAAGTGGTGATATACTTATTACTTCGCCAACCCGGTTACGTTAGCTTTACGCCTCATTTATATCCGACGCCGTAGATATTTGGCGCCAACTTGACTTGACCGGTTAGTAACGTGTAATGTGTGTGTAACGTTGTTTTTTTTTTTATGTCATAGGGGGCAAACGAGCAAACGTATCGCCTGATGGAAAGCGATTACCGTCGCCCATAAACACCTGCAACACCAGAGGAGTCACAAGTGCTTGCCTACCCGGAGGACGAAGATAGAATGCCTCTATGCTAGTAATTTCACCGGCTATCTTACCCCCACACCGTTGTGTGTTAGGCTTATATTATGAACGCAGTATAATCAATTTAAATTATTATATTTAAACGTGTAATGTCTTTTTATGTATCTCAAATGTTAATGACAGTTCAATGCCATATACCTGAGATATATCTGTTACAGCGCTTCTTTAGCAATATCTCAGAGTACACGCACCGCGAGCCGCGTTAATAGCCTACAAAAAACACGTACATCATGATGCTTAGCTACGCCTTCTGCTTTCGTTCGGATATAATCGACACCCGTTCTTAGCCAATCGTAGTATGCGTCGGTCAATCGTATCTCCATACCCCACGACTAATTGCGTCGCATTTGACAGCAACCACCAATATAATACAGTTCCCTGGCGGTTTTTATGAAGATCAAAAGAGTGAACCTCCTGTATGTTAATATGTTTTTTTTATTCGACAATATTCGAACGTCATGACGACGGATCTTGGATTTTTTTATTTACCCTAATAAACGCACTCCGAAAAAGATTCACATTAATTTTCATATTTTCCAAATTGAATTCGTCGTGTAATCACACGCCTTATTAATTCTGGGAATCTGTACCTCGTAGCTACGTATCTTACGGTTTTGCCAAAATACGTTTATTAATAATGTCAAATAATAAGGTATGCATGTCGCTATTAGAGGTAGCGGATTTTCCGAAGAATGGAAAATATGTGAAACCTACTTGGTTTATATTACCAATGTCGACAATCTTCACAAAATCTTGTAGCCGTGTACAAGCGAACGAACAATAACATGGCACGAATATCGAACGACGAAAATCGAACACGAAATCGTATTAACCGTGTACGAACGAACGAAAAATAACATGGCATAAACATACAACATGGAATTTTATAGCTGTGTACGGACGAACGAACAACAACGTTGAACATCGAACACGGAATCGTATGAACCGTCCTGTTATGTTTACGAGTAGGTAATGTACGTAAGCGGTACGCACGCGCGAAAATAATTTTCGATTGATGTTTATGTTCGTTCGTACGTACACGGCTTAATGATTTGTTCTATGGACTCCTGCATAGTCATTCAACGAGTTAACGACAATTAAATGATTTAACACTTTACTCACTAATAGACGCCCATAAAACTAGATTGACGCTCTGTTCTATCGTAATCTTGCGTGCAATGAACTGGGAATAAATTCGACGTTCCTAAAGACATGCTACAGATGTTACCACTATATGTCTACCTTAACGATGTGCGATGATGCTATTCCAAACAACGGTTATTAGATTTTATTTCTCATTGAGATGAACATATACGCAAATAAGCACAACTTATTGTCATACATTCGTGGAATAGCAAAAAAAGCATCATCCAGAAATTTTCAAATGATAAGCTATGTTTACATACTTTTCAGCATATATCCCCAATTCCACCAGCTAGACTATTTTAAAGCATTTAGGTAAGCATCCCTTTTCTACTGCTCTTAGAGAGGAATCATACCAGTTCTACATCGGCTTCTCCAGGAATATCTATGACACCACGCTGATAAGTGCAAAATCTTCTGAGCCTAACTTCATACAGTACACATCATCACTACATAGTATAAAACAAAGTCGCTTCCTGTCTGTCTGTCTGTCCCTGTGCATGCTTAGATCTTTAAAGCTATTACGCAACGGATTTTTATGCGGTTTTTTTAATAGATAGATTGAAGAGGAAGGTTTATGTGTATAATACATGCATAATAGCGTAGAAAGACACTGATAATTTTAGATGTTTCTATAATGTGACGTCGTAAATAAACCCATTTTTTGCGCTTACATTGCAAACGCTGAAAAACGGACTTTGATGCGGTTTTTTTAATAGATAGAGTAATTCAAGAGGAAGGTTTATGTGTATAATACATGCATAATAGCGTAGAAAAACACTGATAATTTTAGATGTTTCTAATGTGATGTCGTAGATAAATCCATGTTTTGCGCTTACATTGCAAACGCTTGCTGAACTCTACGAGATAGATCAGAATAATGTACTACACTGTAGTATATTTATTCTGATCTATCTCGTAGGGTTTGTACCTTACTGTAGTTACTGCAGTATTATACACCTTAAAAAGGTTTACAAAAAAGTCCGCTATGGTATATGTCTATCTCTTAGGGATAACCCATAATAACTATTTTTTATCCTCTACTTTTTACGAGAAATACTGTCTTATTTAAGAAACGATATTAAGAAATACAGCATTAATCCTTATCCAATTAAGTACCTTAAATACATTGTTCATTTAATAAAGATATAGCCCTTTAAAGCATGTAACTTAAATGAATGTTTTCGAAGATATTACAGATTTAAAATGCAGGGACATAGCGTTTGCGGCGGTACCGGCCGGGGGGCAGCGACGCGTGCCTATAAATGCAATTCTATGCTGTAGTATATTTAGTATCAGCATTGCACCCGTGCAAAGCCGAGGCGGGTCGCTAGTAAAATATACGCAGTGTAATCAGTAGCAAATTATCTACCAGACACCATTAAGAATCACTCAAGTCGATTGCAAAATTCGAAATACAATTCGCTTAATGATTAACGGCCAAAGCTTCTGCAAATTCACACGGCAACTTATTTTAAATGTCAAAGTGAACGTTTAATTATCCGTGAATCCTATAAACGATTGTAATGAAAGACAAAACCTTTATCATTTTCAATTCGCAGCGATAATATTGTGAAAATGACGTCCATTTTCGGCTCAAATTGAATTCGCTTCCGATGCCCCCGTATAAAATAATTACGTCGAAACTGTTTTGAAATTACTTCGATAGTGGAAGTTTGTTTTAATTAGGGAGGAATTTCAGGCGACTATATCATAACAAGCGACTGATGATGCGATACATTTTTGTTGTAAATCCTGGTTTGTTGTCGGCTTGTAATGAAAGAAAGAAAAGGAAGAAAATACATTTTTCTCAAACATGTAATGAAATGTCGTCATAATGTGCGATATAAAGCCTGGGCTTCGAAGTATCACGTCTCGGGCGGAACAACTCGAGAGAACTGTAAAGGAATTTCATACAAAATTTAAGGCCTAGGCAGGGAAGTGTTATTTTAAACATGGCGTCTGTGCAAGAACAGGCTAAACAGCTGAATTATATTTTTTTCAATGGTGTATGTTTTTATTTCATTGCATATGTTTTAGAAAAGCACTGTACATACATGCCTTAGCCTTGAAAAGGGCTTGCCGGCTTTGTATCACTATCCGGCCTCCCTACGGTCGGCCGTCTATACCTACACAGCCGGCAAGCCTGTCTTTCCCGGCGTCTGCAGTAATGTACCATATTGCCAAAGGGTTATCCTCATCTGGAAAATAATTGTGTTGCTCCACGTAATCTTTCACATAATGCTTATTTCGCATTTTTTTTTCAGCTGAAACGGGAAATATTTTTTAAATGTTTTGGTGTATCCTGGTCGATGAGGTTACGTTAGGATAGGTTAGGTTAGGTTTATTTTATAACTTTTCAGAAAGTTAATGGTATCAGTAGAATAACAATTAAGCGCAATGAGCATTATTACGTTCGGTAAAACACATTTCTGCGAACATTAGTACTAAAACCATTGCCAAAAATAACATAACACATTTTTATGTAAATATAAAAAATACAACAAAGAAACATAAACTAAAAAGATCGAATAATAGAACAATGGCAAATGAACAAGCTCAGCAATGTGCTGGGAGCCTAGTCGCTGTCGTGCGACGCAGGTTTAGCGCTGATTTTCAGCTTGCCCAGTGAGTGACTATGGTATGGCAGCGTAGGTACGAGCCAAGGTTTGATGACCTGTTAAAGTCGCTATGCAGAACCGGTGACGGTGGCGATCAAAGAGGGAGACCTATGTCCAACAGTCCAGTAGTCTTTTTGCTGATGATGACATGCAGATAACACATCTGATCAGTAAAGATCTTCTGTTTAACACAGTGGTAACTGATTGTGAATGCCTCAAGGCATTAAGAACGCCATTTGCACTTATTAAATAATAAATAAAGATGAAGAAAAGAAGGGTATTCATTATGCGAAACAATATAATGTTGAAACAAGGCATTGAGAACGCTTGTTTAAAAGCTAGAATGCCAGCTCTTATTTAACATTGAGGTTTAAAAATAAAACAGAGAGAATTCACCAAAGGGATTAATCATACCATAAAGTATAAGTAATGGAAGCAGTAAACTAACTTAAATCAGTAAAACAATTACACACATTGACACAGCGCGTCGCTACAACTCAACTGTGTGCTGTAGACCTTGCGAGTTTGTTTAGTTTCGAAATGACAGTTGTCTTACATTACGTTCCATCCTATTTTCCCGCCATTATTAAAAAAAAACAAGAATTCAAAAGTGAAAAAAAACTATATATGTAGGTACCTACTGAATTATCGAACCTACACAAAATTTCTTGAGAATCGGTTGAGAAAAGCGAGTTGTAGGCGAGAAATCTGGACAACTTGACATCAAGAATTCTTGGGCCGCATACAATTAATTAAATTTATTGGTTCCCATTCATTTCTAATACATATATCTTTCTATGCTTTAGTAAAATATTATTTTAGGAAAGTGAGGATTCATTTCTCATTCGCTCCAATGTAGCGTAAGTCTCGAATGGTTTAACTTAACAAGACTATAGACCTACTGTTTTACGTAATATTTACTGTGCAACAGACGTTAGGGTACTTGAAGGTTTCAGGTTCAAACCTCGCGTTATGTAATTCAATTTGTGGATTTCGTACGCTTGGGTGAACGCTTTGTATTAGATATTTTCGCGATGAATTAGTCAAGGCATTCAACCCTTATTAAAGGGTTCTTGAAGTTTCGAAGCTAAGAACGATGAACTTAGGAACCCTTTTATAACAGTTCATTTGCAGGTCAAATAATTTTCAACCAATGGAAAATGCTTTAATATTTCATTATTTCTACCTGAAAATTTGCGCTGTATATTTTGGCCTGCAAAGTCATTAAAGTTTTGCACATATTTATTAAATTAAGAAACATAATTATTTTTTCGCGGTTGGCGCAGTTTCTAGTGCATCTCCCTACTGAGCCGGCGGTCCTGGGTTCGAACCCCAGCCAGGGCAAATATTTGTGTGATGAACTGGAATATTTTTTTCCTGTGTCATGGATGTTATCAATATATGTACTTATTATATATTATGTATATCGTCGTCTAGTACCAAATGTACCCGTAGTGTACAAGCTTTGCTTAAGTTGGGACTAGGTCGATTTGTGTAAGATTGTCCCTTAATATTTATTTATTTAAGTAATCTTACATATAATAATATTATATGCCTCTTATGATATTACGGAACCATCGGTGTGAGTTCGTAACTCACATTTGGTCCTTTTATTTTAGTCCATATTTTATGGATTTCTACTTTTGATAATTTTTAGAGTTGGAAAACCTTAATGTTCAAATGCTCTTTAGTATTGCTGTCATGCAATTTGCGGAAAAGTATTTAAGTTAAAAACTAAACTAAGGCTAAAATTGCACGATTTCAGGGTTTATTCATTTATTTCAGTCAAATTAAGCTTATAGTTTACTACAATTCACTTACTTGTAAAATAAATATTTACTGGGTTAGAAGTTTATTTTAAAATAAACACATACAATATAATATTTACAATACTAAAAACTACAGATAAACATAAAAGAAAGGATAATTATTATGTACAATTTGTTAAAACTATTTAGTATAATATAGTCTATTTACTTGTAATATAAATTTAACATTAGACAAAAAAAAAACAACAACAACAAAAGAACACAGGTAAAACATTAATAATACAATGCTCGTCTTAGTAAGAAATGGTAGTCAATCATAAAAAAATAAACATTAAAAAGGTCATATAAATAAGTTCATTAATAAACAAAAAACATTACAAACTCAAATAAATAATTCATTGATAAAATATTAAAAAGCTCGATGACTTATTCAATAATAATAAAAAAAACAAGGGTGATCAAGAATTTCTAACAAAATTATTTACATTTAAAATACCATTTTTTAAAAGTTATATATATTTCGTCATATTATTATGTTAATAGTAAAGTAGAAGGTGAAAGAAAAGTTCTTTTAACCCCATCTAAAGGGCACGCAATTTTAAAATTCAGATTTCAACGAACCTCAATATTTAATAGCAATAATATCAAAGGCATCGTATATTACAAATGCAAATTTATTGCTGAAAGAGCAAATTTACTCAAACAAAATTATTCAAATAAACACACACAATCATACGTAAAAACGTTTCGCATACAATCATTAAGGGTCAGTGAACTGTGACGTCACGAATGAATATCAATGGGTCATAACCGACTTTGTTGCCACCGCTTAGGGTACAGGATAAATGAAAACGAATAGCTATACAATGTCACCATTTGCTTAACAATAACGAATTGCCTTGTTCGACTAATTCCCTTGTTTTTATGATTTTAATGGATATTAACTGTATTTTTGTTTGTTTACAGGTACGTTTGGCGCTTATGGCGTTTTGGGGTTCACGATTCACGATGGTGTTTTGTTTTATGTCCGCCATTTTTGCACTGGTTTTTACTGCACCTCTAGGGCAATTGTCACAACTGTCACAAGCGACTATTTCTCACGCGAGATAATTGCCTGTCTCTTTCTGTGCAGTAATGTGAGAGAGTGACGGATAGTGCTATGTCGCGCGACAAGAGTCGAGAAGCTGTGGTAGACGGGCCGCCTGTGAGCTAAGACGTTGACGAAATTAGTATTTTGTACTGGACATATTTTCACACTTCCACGGACGGTACGTCGAGAGACGCAAATTAGGAGCCTCGTGATACGCTCCAAGTCTGTAGACGGTTAGTTGTTATTCCATTTATGTATAGAAGTGATGATTTATGAATATGTTCTTTTAATACGTTGAAGAAACTTTTATTTAAACACAACCTAAAACACCATCCCGAGACCCATTACGTCACGTGCTCCGAACTAGCCCCCATTTACACTCTGGACGGCCGTCGTAAAGAGTCAAAGGTCCCGAGCCTCTAATTGAGGGATAGCTGCAACTTTGACAAGGTGGCAGCACGCTAAATGAAATACGCCGCTGTTACACCCTTGGCATATTAATTACGTGACGAAATTGAGTTAGGATGGTCGCTCGTAATGGCTTATTATTTGTCACATTTGGGGGTGTTCTGTAAGAGTAATTTTATGATAGCGTTTATGGTGAAGATAGGTTGTTATACTTTTGTTTTTGGCTTTGAATGCGATGTTCTTGGAGAGTTAAAACTGGAGCCTGATTCGATTTACATTAACATAAACAAACATAGCATAACACCCTAACCTAAACACACAAGGCATAAGGAAAATTTCGATAGGTTGCTTGGGAGTTGGGTAGCGGAAAGGTTAATGCACTGGACCGGCAATCCAAAAGTACTGGGCTCGATTCCTGGTCTCCTCTGCCAGGTAACTCATTTAATTTTTTTTTTAAGCTTTGATCTTTGTACCTTCATTAAAAATGAGACATTATGCATGTTTCATAAAATATACAAACATGTTACGAGTATACGTATCTTCGTAATGTACTCGTACTGTTTTGAAATCGATTTCCGAAAAAGCTGAAGCTGAATCGATTGACACCCACACAGACATAGGATTCATTTAACGTGATATTTGCCATAACACCTGCCATAGACTATGGAAAAACAGTTTTTGTTAAAAAAAATTTCGTTGTCATTATAACGTGTGTTTCATTAAACACAACCATAATTTGGGCTGATTTACGCGAATAATTTTATAGTTACAATATTTTGTACTGTCGTGATTTTTGACCCACAATGATTTTAAATGTCAATTCTTATGAAATTCATAAATAACGTCAATGTTTGTTGTAGCGTAAAAGAATTAAAAAAAGCTCAATAAATTAACAAACACACTTGTAGCGTAGCCAATTTTGTTTCCGATTCCGATCGGTCTTCACTCGATTGTTATTTGATACGTAACGATATGCGATTGACCCTGCCGATATCCGCTCCTACCCCGACCCTTTGGCCACCTGCGTTACTCTCCAAATATCAAGGTCAGGGTCTATGAAGTAGTGGATATAGGGATACTCTCTCGTCCAAAAGTTTTGGTTCGAGGATCCCACAGATTTACTTGAATTAGAAAAAATAAATATCGGGCTTTAAGTCCTAATTCTCGCGCTAGATTGTAATAACATTCCTGACGCTTCGGCAACTGTTACAGTTACCGTTGTCTAAAGTTGACTGAGAAACACACATTTATTATTTATTTATTTATTTTCATTTATTTATTTAAATTAGTTACACGTCATAACAGTAAATAAACCAAGGCACTGTGAACTACAAAATTACATAAAAAAAACTTAAGTCTTATTTCATTTAGCCGACGTAACAGCGTGGCTCCGTGCGTCGTCTGATCTGGTGCAGGACACATTTTTTTCTGTCAAGTCAGATTTATGCAAACTAAATTATGAAGAACTACCTACTCGTTTGAACATAATTAGCCTTCACAAAGTACTAAACTCCGTCTCATTTTGACGACGTCACCTTTATTTTATTGAAATCCAGATGACACTTGTCTAAACTCGATTTCGCGAAGTGCAAATAACGTCTAGGAGAGACTCCTTGATCCTTGGTCCGGTGAATGATCAAAGATCTTCGCAAATGCCGGGATATTATAATGATACAAATATACGGATAAGATCTCCTAGAGTAATATGATCTATATAGTCCGTAAGCCCGCTCCAAGATTGCCTACGTAATATGACATCCCGATAAAATGCATGGCACACGGTCGACAAAGTTGTGCTGAGCGAGAATCAAACGATTATCGCACAGAAAATTGGCCGGAAGTTTGAGAAAATCCTTCACTTCCGGTCAAAATTTTAGGGGTGTACTTACGTCATGTGACATCATTACGTGACAGATGGCATCATGTAGCCCTTTAATCGTAGAGAGTGTAAACATATTATGTTTACACTCTCTACGATAAAGTCTGCCAGTTCTAAAATGGCCGGAAGTGCTTGGCAGACGGGGTCAAAGATGGTCATCGGGTACGTTTTCCTACGTTTTGTGGTATCTTGACGAAATTACAACTAAGTGGGTGCCTCAAGATCGGCGACGCAGACGGGGCAGGCCGAGACGGAGATGGCGGGATGACTTGGACGCTTGGAAATCTAAGGGCTCTCCCTTAGATTTCCACAGCCTTTGCCCAGCAGTGGGACACACCAATAAGGCTATAAAAAAAAGGTACCTCTTGTATGTTTCTCGTACACCTAAAACGGGGGTGAATTTATTTTTCTTTCCAACATTAGTTTGTGGGGTGGCGTTGAATAGGTTGTCGGGCCACGCTCAGTGTAGGGTCCGTACTTGCCCATCCTTCACAATGTTGTTACTGTCCTATGGTACCCCAGTGGTACAGAGGGCCTTCGTGAGACGTCGCCATCCGCTCCTGTCCTGTGCCTCGCGCTCCGCGTCACTCCAACTCAGCCCGGCCGCCCGCAGCTCGGCGTCGACGGTGCGCTGCCACGTGTGCACCGGTCGGCCCTGTCGTCTGCTCCCGCGCCCCCTCCACGTAAACGCAACCTTGTCGATGTCGTACTCTGGTCTTCGGAGGGTGTGCCCTATCCACTTCCACTCCCGTTGAGCGATTTCTCGCTTGATCGGGATTTGGTGGCATCGATTCCAAAGCTCTTCGTTGCTGATAGTTTTCGGCCAGAATATGCGAATTGGTTCCCCTAGAACTTGGTCGTGCACTACTTTGCAAATACTGCCATTATATAGGGACCCATCCTTCACAATAGACGGGCTTAAATCCCGAGGTTTAAATTACGAGAAAGATTTCAAGTTCTATAAAAAGGTCGTAAACGCTATAGTAACTGTAATTACTTATTACCTTCTGGAAGTTGTCGATTATACGCGCCAGATTGAGCGGAATGTTTTAATGCAGTATGGCACTTAACTAATATGTGTAATGTTCGAAGTATAAGGACACCGCGCGGCACTAACTTCATTTTAAAGAATATTATGAAATTTTGCGATAACTCAAAAACGACTCAACCAATTTTTTTTAATATAGTTTTGATTGAAATTACTTCTCGGTCATATTTTCATGAATTTTTCTATATTTCTTTTGACTCAATGTTAAAAAGTTAGAGGGGGTAGGGGACGCTATTTTTTAAAAATAATGTTTGGAGACCCCTATTATCTTCAAAATACCTATTCAACGCCACCCCACACACTAGTGTTGGAAAGAAAAATAAATTCATCCCCACTTTAGGTGTACGAGAAACATACAAGAGGTACCTGCCCGAAAAAAAATTTTTTTTAGTTTCTATTTTACCGTTTTGTCGTCGTGATACTCGTACATACACATACTCATACCAAATTTTAGCTTTCTAGTACATGGACACTTAGCACTAAGCCGCGGACGGAGAGACGAACCGACGGACGTCGGACATGGCAAATCTATAAGGGTTCCTAGTTTGACTACGGAACCCTAAAAAATCACTTTTGAAGGACTTCCGGCCAGATATGTCTTGGCAGACTTATTTATTTTTAGAGACACTATTACTTTAAAACATTTATAATCAATTTCGTCAAGATACCACAAAACGTAGGAAAACGTACCCGATGACCATCTTTGACCCCGTCTGCCAAGCACTTCCGGCCATTTTAGAACTGGCAGACTTATGTTCACACTCTCTACGATTAAAGGGCTACATGATGCCATCTGTCACGTAATGATGTCACATGACGTAAGTACACCCCTAAAATTTTGACCGGAAGTGAAGGATTTTCTCAAACTTCCGGCCAATTTTCTGTGCGATAATCGTTTGATTCTCGCTCAGCACAACTTTGTCGACCGTGTGCCATGCATTTTATCGGGATGTCATATTACGTAGGCAATCTTGGAGCGGGCTTACGGACTAATAGAGGTAAATCCGACCGTTGATGATATCATAGATACATTTTAAGACCACTCTTGACCCTTATTGCCTACAATTTGGCACTATTAATAGACCAAATTTCATATTTTTAAGACTAAAATTTATAACTTTTCCGCATTTCGCCCAGAAAGAGAATGTAATCACTGTTTAAATAAAACAATTTAAACGGATTATATCGCGTATATTAATTATTTGAGCCTCCCTGACGTTTCAGTACCTTTACAGATACCGTTGTCAAAGGTTGACTGAGAAAAACACAATTTTTCTCTGTCAAAGTTACATTTGTGCAAACTACCCATTTAAATTGTTTTAAATTGTTTTATTTAAATGTGTGACAGTCGCGGAAACCGAAGAAAATATTTTGTAATCACTGTTGTTATATTTTTGCTGATTTTACTAATGTATGTATGTAAACACTTTATTGTACACAACAACTGGTTATAAATACATTGATAACAAATGAAACATGTACAAAGGCGAACTTATTTCTATTAGGGATCTCTTCCAGTTCACTAATTATTTTATTATTCATTTATTAAAATGTATTCATTCTAAAATGTAGTAACTCCAAAACTATGACATAATAGAAAGGTTATTTTAGTCTGGTGTCTATAAAAAAAAAACACGAATGACGTTTTGGTTGATATTGTTGACAGCTTATTTTTTTCGCGGATAGGTAAAAGACGACGACTATATCCAGGCATAGCTATCGTAGATTATTAATTTATGTATTTTCTTATATTTTGTTTACATACAGAATTGTAAATTCAATTATATATTTTACCATGTACACGTGTCTCTCGATCTCTATATTAATTTTCATTTGTTGGATATATGACATATTGTCAATTAAAAAAGAGACAGTGATGATGGTGGTGGTATTAAGTGTTGCGTTTCTGTTATGTCATCAAAGATCGCATTTGCCCCTATAGACGCAATAACCCCAGTGAAGATAAGATTGATAACTCATTTAAAAAATAAATTGAGCACGATACACAATATCTTTGTATGGATTTCATAGTAAGCTGTGGCTTTTCATCGTAGCATGGCAGTCAAATGGCTTTATCTTATGTCATTAGGAACGCCGAATTAACCTCCAAAAAGTAAACATTACTACCTACTACTAGTAACTGAGTAGCTGGCAGTTTTCTTGCACAACAGATTAGCATTGCGATGCGAGAAAATGTTGCCAGCGTTTTCGGATTTAGGACATTGCCGCGGCGGTGGAGTTTTTTGGCCTTATTTTAGCTATAATTTATTGTAGTTAGTTGTCATTAATTTCCTTTTACATTAGATTTTGTATATTTATGCTTTAGTTTTTATTAGGGTTCCGTACCCAAGGGGTAAAATAAAAAGTCGTCAATAAGACTGACGCTGGTAAGAGTTAGTCCGTCTGTATGTTTGTCTGTCTGTCTATCCATCTGTATCCCATGATAATAAGACAGTTGAAATTTTCACAGATGATGTATTTCTGTAGCCGCTATAAAAATAACCAAAAAAAAAAAGAAATATTTAACGGCTCACATACAACAGTAATCGTAATCGGTTGCGTTAATTTTGCACCTCATTTGTATTCGGCGCCATACATACCAGGTGGAAACTTAACTTAACCCGATAAGTATGTGCACGGACCTCTCGGAGCGCGAGTCTGACTCGCACTTGGCCGGTTTTTTATCCATCGTATCAGTCTATATGAATGAAGATCTATTTTTCGCCAACAAGCAAAACTGTCTTATTCTGTTTTGTAATCCATTGCAGTTTCCCATTAAATGAATCTGCAACTCCCTGCTCTCGACAGCACCGCGTCAATGACAGGAAAATAAAAAAAACATCATGAATTTTCTCTTACATCGCCATTCCACCGTATCCGCTCATGTTCTACTGGTTTTAGAGAAAAAAACCGCCATTTGTAATTATAGCTCGTGTCAATAACACGGAGCGAGTTTTAACGATCCAACGGACAATTGTTCTATTCCGAATTTGAATTGTTTGTGGCGGTTGGAATTTTTGTTAGGTTTAATCTTATTGGGTCTGTTTGATTTAGTTAAAATTAAAGATATATTATGCTACAAGACGCATCAATTTTGTTCGCGCGTGAACAAAATTGATGATATCTCTCATCTACATCTATCACCCACAGACGTCCACTGCTGAACATAGGCATATAACATCTAGGAACAAATAGTTAATCACACAAATATTTGCCTTTGCCAGGATTCGAACCCTAGACCGTCTGCTCCGTAACTGCACTTCCAAGGATCCAACAGTGTCGTCAAATTATGAAATACTAGCATTAAAAATTAAAAACAAGTAGGTATACGCGAAATAATCAGTTTAAATTGTTTTATTTAAAAGATTTATTTCATTAAAAATAATCAAACACTGATACATGTTAACAATAGTAGAATTTAATTGTATTTTTTTCTAAATCTGTTAATTACTTTGCGCAGTTAAAGTCCTAAAATTTCCCGGATATATGTAGATAGTGATCTTTGAGCTCCAAAAGGATCAAACCCGCGACTATCTACGTTTCTGATTGGCAGAAGATTACGCTATCTCAAATCAGAATTGGAACGCAATTGAATTTGAATTTAAATTTAGAAGTCGTTAGTCGTAATTGCTTCGTTTGTGTGCCAATCAAAATTAGCAATTGTTTTAACTTTGCAGACGTCTGTCTGTCTAACGTGATTCGTGGAATTTAGTGTTTGGATTCGAATTTTGAAAATTAAAGGTGTGGTGATATTTGTGGCTGTCACAACACAGTATGATCTTGCGCAGTCCTTTGATATTTAGTTTCATTTCAGCAACGCTATTCTTGTTTATTTACTGTCAACTCTTTGTTTTATCGACCACACTATTATCGATTACATTGCCGACCCATAAAACCAATCAATATTAACACATCCCCAATGAGTTTCCGTAATGTATATAAAATTTGATGTTAGCATGGTCACTTACTAAAAATTCATAAATCAGAGTAAAAAACAAACTCATAAGAATATAACCCGTTTTTGCGCACTAGATAGTTAACGATGAGCTTATAAGAGATTTTACTTTCTGTCTGGAAAATCTGTTATATTATGTATTGCCCATTTCGAAGCCTTCAATCAAAAACTTTGCAAAATATATATTACAAATGTTACATCCACGATTTTTCATCACGATTTGAGTAATAATTCAATTTACCAATTCCAATTATCATTTCGTTAAATATTCTCTTCGCATTTCAAAACATACTTAAAGTCACGACTGTGTTCATTTCGTGGATCAAATAAGTAATAATAAACATTTCTGTATCGATATCACATACTCCATTAATTAAAGTGTGTGTCTGTATGACGTAGGTGTCGGTGCCGTGGCGTGCGTATGATCCGGTTCCGTATGTGCTCCATTCTTTATTGCTACTGTGGAAGAAATAAGCGAAATCTACCCCGACTTGCCCTGACTTTTTGTTTGTCGCTATGCCACTGTAGTTATGCAACTGAAGTGTATTACAAAACAAGACGGGTTATTGTGTGTTAGTCTTAGGGCTAAAATACGATATGACGTGACGTCGCCGTGACGTGGTAATCTACGTCATGCAACATAAAACTTTACGGTGTGATAACGTTACGCGGAACATTGCAAACACGTGCAAACGTTGTCTTGACGTGGTAGTTTTGTGTGGTGGTGGTTTTTATATGAATGATACAATACAGTCTTCAACGTCAACGCAACACATCACCATAAGACCAGTCTTTTTAGGGTTCCGTACGCAAAGGGTTAAAATGAGACCCTATTACTAAACCAGACAGACGGACGGGGAGCTATCACGGTTCAGCCTGCTGGCTGTATCTCATGAACCGTGATAGCTAAATAGTTGAAATTTTTACAGATGATGTATTGCTGTAGCCGCTACAACAACACATATTTAAAACAGGTTAAAATAAATATTTAAGTTTGGGCCCACACATAAAACCAGGCTGTATATCATTAACCGTAATAGGTAGACAGTTTCAATTATATTTTTCTGATGCCGTTATAATAACAAATACAGAAAACAAAAAAGCATATAATTATTTAGTTGAACGAAACCCTCGATGCGCAAGTCCGACTCGCACTTGGCCAGTTTTTTTTTTCACTAAAAAGCTAGAAAATTGCAACAGCCGTATTTTAATTAAAATTGGGCAAGTGCGAGTCCGACTCGCGCATGAAGGGTTCCGTACCATAATTTATAACAAGGTTGTTGTATGGGAGCCCCCCCTTAAATATTTATTTTATTTCAACTGTCTAGCTATCACCGTTCTTGAGATACAGCCTGGTGACAGACGGACGGACGGACGGACAGCGAAGTCTCAGTAATAGGGTCCCGTTTTTACCCTTTGGGTACGGAACCCAAAAAAAACAGTGGCCACCACCGCATTAAAATGCAATTGTCTATTATTTACGACTATATTTCCTTCCAAACATATCCTGTTTGAGACGGCTCCGATAATTCATATTTTTTAACGCATTCTTCTTCCTAAATGTAGTGTAATACTGCTCCATTGTGTCATTAATATGAGGCAACATTTTACTGCAACACTTCAACAAAATATTTTTCGAAAAAAGGAATTGAAAGGAAGACAGTGTAAGTAATGCACTTCAATTTGAAAAAATAATGATTAAAAATATTGACAACCAAATAAAAACGACAGCTCCTAGGTGACATGCTACTCGTTAAACTGTTTAAATTAATAGCCAGTTGATAACATGTTCATTTCAAAAACATCCGCTTTGAACGGGATATAATATAATATCCGGAACAAAAAGTATGCGAACGCACCAATTATGGCTCGGTAACACTACATTTCGAAGCCCCAGGCTATAACAAATACAAGGTTTAAGAGGCCTTATTCCTTTAAAAAAAATTTTTTTTCATATTATGACGAATATATTGATAATTTCAACCAACTTTTTGAAGTGAATAATACTTTTTCCCGAGTTCTAGGTAGTAACGTAGCTATTTCATTCTTTCATTGCGTGCAGTCGAAAATAAGTTGAAAAAACGAATTTTCCAGGTGAATTTTGTCAATTTGGAGTAGTTTTTCGAACAAAAATTATCAATGAAAAATTCAAACTGTAGGTTCCAAATATATACCAATAAATCCCAAAAGCCCTGTTCTAGAAAGTAACATCAATAATATGTTAAGAAACATGTTTGATCATAGAGAAAACTGTCTAAACAATCGGCGTTTTAAAAGGAATAAGGCCTCTTAATATCATTGAATATTTAAAAACAGAAGCAATATTAAAAATAAATCTAATTCGGTATTTAAACGAGCTATTTAACGTGACGTCACTACACTATCGGTCAAACGTTCTTTTTTCAAACTAACTATTTGAAAAAAGAACGATTGACCGAGATGGCCAGTGACATTTATGAATTCTATCAATCGAAATTACATTCTATCTGAAGTGGATACGTCATAGAATTGTCTGCATGTCGTTTCTAGGCTATACTTTCACTAAGTAATGCCAATGTCAGCACTGCTATTTTCTCCGCTGTTACGTAATCTGTTACACGGTATTAGCGATTACCGGTTACGCAATGGCACGTGTACCTACTTAACACGCGTTTCAAGTAACGATTTTCAACGGCTATTTTTTTGCAAATAGAACACGCTTTCAACGTTTTTTTTATGATTCTTTTTTCAAATCGTCGGTGCTGTTGACCGATGTGTGATTATAGATTGTTTCGGTCATGTAAGTTTATTATTTTTGGGATATTTTATTGCTTAAATTGTTTTGGCGTTAATTGATGGTAGCAATAATGTGGAAGTAACATTTGGCTATATATTTTTTGATTAATGGATTTAAAGACGCATGCTCTCTGTTTAGAAAATGTTTTTGTAGATAAGTTCGATTTTATAGAGTTGTATTTCGCTGTGTCCTAAACTGTGTGTACTAAAACTATTAAATACTTAAAAACTAAAAGATTTAATGCCAGGTCCCATAAGCACCCTTAAGAACTTACACATCTCAAATTAAAGTCAAGTGCTCATACAAGCAGTAAGTACTATTTCAAAATCTAGGTAGGTACCTACATAAAACAAGCTATTATCAATAGTTGTATTTTTAATAGTAAACCTGTTTCAATTTTCTTTACATTGTGAAGTAGGTATACACAGGGCATTTATTCGTTAGAACGATATTTTCAACGCAATGCAATAGCTCGATTTTATCACGGCATATCCATATAATATATTAAGTATATCCCAGATATCCATATGCGATAGGTATCATATATTATCTCCCATATATCCACATGGGATATAATATGATATGGATATAAAGCCGTGATAAAACCGAAATATTGAATTTCATTGAAGTCATTGAAGATGGTTTTATCGCGGCATTATATACTTATCATATACACAGTGCTCCTGAGGAATCCAAATGCTTTTAACAGCGGTTTCCTGAGGTCGTATGGAGTAAAAAATGTTATATGAACCTATGTCGAAATATGATTTTTAACTTTTTTTATATTTTCATACATAATAAATAAATTACCTTTAATTCACCAGTAAAACAATGCTTTAGAACGAGCTGGCAACGTTTGTTATTGTTATCTCTTTTCACTAAAAGGGGAGTCAATGTCATAAAAAAAATTTCTTGCTGGGCAATGTTTTTTTCAAAAAAGGCTTTACTTAAATATGCGATCTAAACTCCTTACTCATGAATCTTATGATTTATCTAATGGCTGCTCTATACTCTCTTGTAATAACTTTGCTATTAAACTCCATGAATTATGATTATAATACAGACTGGCCACTAAGAAATACCCTTCGACTCGCTTCTATTATAACTACTTTTGACAATGACTCCAGTCATATGACAAGTCATTGTTGTGATTGATTTTAACGGTGTTACGTATTTAATCTCATTATTACAAATAATAATTACATTAGCCATCGAATAAATTGCGGTGTCTAGCTCACGCAGTCAACCTTTATAACAGCTGAAGAAAAATATGTTTTTGAGTACTCCACGGTGCAAAATATCATAAGGGTGGTGTAAAAACTGAAAAAGATTTTGCGGATTCTAGTTCAGCTGCCGTGGATTCCAATGAACTGCACGTAGCTGATACAGTGAGAAGCATACAGCAATTGTTGAGAATAATCATACTGCTTGTAGTGTAATAAATAAACAATTTGATTAATGATTGTGTTTGTTAGTAACATGATATTTATTGTAAACTTTAATCAAATAAATTAGGTAATAAAAAAATTATTAAATAAATATTACATATGACCAGTAAAAAAACAATACGTTTATTATCACGAACCATTTAGTTTTCAAGGTTTTAACTAGATACCGCAGTTCTCACAACTTAAGCCATAGTTTTTCCACCATCAAAAGGAATATCAAAACCGGCTTCATACTGTGCAAATCTGTTGTACGAAGACTATCGTTCTAGGCATATTTATGCTAAGATGCTACATAATTAATTTCATAACTGAATTTTTGAAGGAAATTTGTAATGATTGACACATAAACAATGATCGTGACAGGAACGGTTTTCAATAGTCAACGTTTGTCAGATAAAGTGACGGTCTCGCAACATCGCAATGATAAAGATGATTTACACTGGAGACGTTTTAAAACAAAAAATGCTAATATCTCGAAAACTAAGCCGATTTCGGCTTACTTTATACGACATTTTATTTTCTACACATGCTCAGGAATGCGCTGGTGAAATCATTTGGATTCCTCACGAGCACTGTGTATATCCCATATGGATATATGTATATCCATTTTTTTTTTCGAGCTAAATTTAGTCACATTTGACGACGCGGTATTATCAATTAGCGTTAAAGCGTCTTTATTCAACAGCGTAGATTGACATTTGCTCTAACAATCGTTCGAGTGACCCTTCTTTTGTGTCCCGACCTTTATCCAATCTAACAAAGACTATTCAATCGCTTACACTGAGCACACTGTTCCAGACTTTAACACGGCTGTGACTTTCAATCAGATCCCTAGCTTGAGTATACTTGCCAATGTAAATATAATTTAGGCAGAGTTACTGAGTTGTTTGAAATAATAGCTGGTTTTACGTAAAACATTGTACTTACAAACAACCAATTAAGGTCAAGTGAGGTTGAGACTAATAACGATAGAGACAATTAATTATAAAAAAAACAGTTTACGTATAACTGAGGCAGGGTTCTGGATACAGAGTTATTTGAAATAATAGCTGCTTTTACGTATAACATTGTACAAACAACCAATTAAGGTCAACTGAGGTTGAGACTAAGAACGATTGAGACAATTAATTACCAAAACGAAAACTGTTTTTATGATTAACTCACGTAAACATTGTCAGGAACGGCCCGACTTTGAACTTTTTTTATCCGTGCTGTTACGCGACTCGCGTCCGTCTGCCCGTCTGTCACCAGGCTGTATCTCATGAACCGTGACAGCTAGACAGTTAAAATTTTCACAGATGATCTATTTCTGTTGCCGCCATAACAACCAAAAAACAGAATAAAATAAATATTGAAGGGGGCTCCCAAACAACAAACGTGATGGGTTGCGTTAACGTTGCACCTTTTTTGTACCCGGCGCCATACATGCCAGGTGCAAACTTAACTTAACCCGGACAGCTCAGATGGAATAAGTACGTGTACGGAACCCTCGGTGCGCGAGTCAGACTCGCACTTGGCCGTTTTTTAGGGTTCCGTACCCAAAGGGTAAAAACGGGACCCTATTACTGAGACTTCGCTGTCCGTCCGTCCGTCCGTCCGTCCGTCCGTCTGTCACCAGGCTGTATCTCAAGAACGGTGATAGCTAGACAGTTGAAATTTTCACAGATGATGTATTTCTATTGCCGCTATAACAACAAATACTAAAAATAAAATAAAATAAATATTTAAACCTTTACCGCATACGAAGCCATATATGGCAGATATGAACTTGGACCTTATTGGCACAGGTCAAGGTTCAAATTCAAACAATTTTTTTTTTCTATATGCGGTAAAGGGTTAAGGGGGGCTCCCATACAACAAACGGGCTGGTTGCGTTAACTTTGCACCTCATTTGTATGGGGCGCTATACATACCAGGTGCAAACTTAACTTAACCACTTAAGGATGAAAAGTGTTTGTACGGAACCCTCGGTGCGCGAGTCCGACTCGCACTTGGCCGTTTTTTTATGTCAAACGAGGAAACGGATCGCCTGATGGAAAGCGATTACCGTTGGCCCATAGACACCTCCAACAGCAGAGGAGTCACAAGTGCAAAAAGTAGCTGATTTGATCTGTCAGGAAACTAACCTACCTCTCTTGCAACACTAGCGCCACCAATTTATAATCAGCGGATACTTGAATATATTAAGATGCTGCTCCTTCCCTTTTACACTCCATCGCAGTGTTCGGTTGGCCGCCGCCGCGGGTGATCGGAGCTCCTGATGATGATCGCGTACCGATTCGAAACATGTTGAGCAATATTCTACTTTTAAATGACGTGAGTAAACCCGTTTCATATGAATTTTAATATTCCTATAGTCTTAGTTTTAACAACTACAGTAACAATATCTCCGCAATTTATGGTGGTTGCTTTTATGAATCGAATTCGAAACAGTCGGATTTTATTCAATTACTAACTTTGAAAATCGTGATATTTTAGTTAAATAGAGCCGTGACGGGTTAACGAACCAGGAACCGGTTTTTGTTCGATTTTCGATGGATTCTATTCGACATTAATGAAGTTTGAGCTCACAAAGGGGTTATAGAAGTATGACAAAAATAAAATCGCACTTTATAACGGGTACCAACGACGTCTTTTTCGATATGTAAAAAAAAAACATATTATGAAACGGGTTTATTCACGTCGTTCGTCAAGCACGACGATTATGTCTCAAATTGATTTGCGATTCTTAGTCATGAGCTGTGTTAGGTCGCAACACGAAGCGCGAGGCGCAGACGTATCATAATAGTAGTTTATGCAACTGCTACGTAATGAGAGGTCTTAAAATACGAGTGTGGTATTATGTGATTGATAATAGGATCACACGAGTGTTTTAAGACCTAATTATGTACCTACAGTTGCAGACACTACTTTATCTACACACATATTCGTAATCATTATCATAGATTTTCTTTTATTGAAATATGAAACACTCAGTCCTGCCAGTCAATCCGCGGAACAGAGGAACACATGAGGTGACTCGCGCGGCGGGGGGAGGTCACCATTACAGTATCAATTTTGATCATGAAGTGTGGAACGAATTCTTTGACCAAAGATCATTAGAAAAGGGGATATGGTATAGAACGGTTCAGCCACAGCTCCCACGGGCTCCTTGGTTCGATGACTGCGATCTGAATCGAACGGACTTAGTAATTGCTATGAGATTACGATGCGGACACATCCCATTAAATAAGTTTGCATACTTAATGCGCAAAGTGCCATCTCCGAATTGTGCCGAGTGTGACGTTGAAGAAGATGTGTACCATATTTTGATGGAACGTGTCCGCAACGAATCGGTGCGAAAAGAAGTCACCGACGGGACCTTTTTTGAAACTGGCGGGTGCAATATTTTACTAGCTCACCCTCTGTCAGACACAACTAAACTAGTTTATAAACTAGTTAAAGTGGGCATAAATAAACGTTAATGTACATATTAGTTTAGATTTAAGACTTATGTAACACCTACAGAGCGACATCGTCACCTAAGTGACAAAGCTCTTTAAATAAAGAAAAAAAAATTTTTTTTTGATCAAAATTGATACTGTAATTCGCTGCCAAGTAATGTAGGTCCTTACCCATAATATTAACTGAACTTGTTATAGGAATCAAGATGGGTGTAGATAAATGCATTGTAACATGTCTAAGACTCACGGAAGTCTCCTTTTTTTAATTGTTTGCAATTGGCTGTGTTCGAAGGTTATGTCTGTTGGTTCGTTCTACGCTACAAAGCAGCAATTGCAGCAAATGTTGAGTTTTCTTCTCATATAGAGAAAATAGGGGTCCGAAAAACATATTTAATTACTGTATTAAGCTTAAGCGGTTTACACTCACGTGAACTTGTCAAAAACGGTCCGACATGTTTCGAACTCTTATGGACCTCTTCATCGGGGAGTGCTACCGTACAGCGGCGCAGTAACTGCGTCACTGTTTTTTTCTATCGACGCCCGCCCAACATTTGTAATCATAACCAGAGTGTTGGTATTTACTTGGTATATTGAAGTGAAAAAAGTACATCAGAAAGAATATATTTAGTTTATAAGAAAGAGCAATTAAAATTTTAATTACATTTTATTATACGATGTATAAAGGTTTAACGGGCTGTCTATTGGGACAGTGTCAATCACTAGGATATATGAGTCGTTTTCAATAAAATTGTACACTGATTTTGTACATACATTATTTTTCGAATACGACTTATAATTTACAGTACCTTTATAAAGAAGATTATCTTTATAAAGTAGGTATGCATTTCTTATCATTACTTTTTCACCCAGTTGTTCAATGTTCAACACAATCCAACCGCTTTACATATAACATGTTACTTTACCTTATTCGGCAAATACGCGGAGCACAAACAGCCGCGAATATTCCAGCAAACATTCAGCATACAGTGGTGTAAGTAAAATAAATAAAAGTGGAACCAAGACTATGAGCCAGAGTTACTGGAAGCGAACTAAGTTTTTATCATAAAATGATTAATTTACACCCATATTGTTAAATTACTGTATCAAGTTCAGATACTATAGGTAAGGACCTACATCAATTGGCAGCGACCAAAATCAGAGGTGTTATTTCATAACAGTACCATGTCCCCCGCGAATATAATAACCAGGGGTCGGACTTTCTTTCGCACGGTAAGACTAATGGAGAACTATGGAGCCGTTATTAACATTAAAATACAATTCATTCTCATACTCATTCATCTATTTCATTCCAAACTGCCTTTGTGGTTATTATGGTTATCATTCCCAAGCATTAAATGACTAAAATTATGAATAAAATATTTTTTTTACAATATTTCAAACTCTTAATTTAACTCAATTTATTGTCAATATCATGATCATGAACTTTCTAGTTATAAATGGATATTCGATCAATATAGAACCCAATTTACTGCAGAAAACATGGATAAAGTTCCAAATATTTACGTGTTTTATGGTGGCGAAAAAAACAATGCCTACACAAATCCGGTCTTTGTATATTCTTCTGACTTTGTACTTGACTATAAAATTAAAATTGCGAATGAAATACACTTATGAGAATGAGTATGAGTATTAATAGAATTTAATGTTAATATCGGCTCCATAGCTCTCCATTAGTCTTACCGTGCGAAAGAAAGTCCGACCCCTGATAATAACCACACTTGTGTTTTAAGACTTCTCGTTATGTAACAGTTGCATTAACTATTATGATGATACGAACTTTTTAACCGATGACGTCATAAAAAAGACGAGGTTCTCAGTGTATCAGGAGTTTAGTTTTTTTTTTATTACTATTGGGCCTTCTTTTAGAGGTTTTCGTCGAGTTAGACCCATTGTCATGAACTCAGGATCTGATGATGATGGATTCCTGGTGAAATTAAACTAACTCTTCAAAATATCTCTGCCTCCAGAGAGCCATCCCAGTGGACGCCATCGTCAGCTTCAGGTATCCCATACAAAATGTGGTAGTCAAGCGTCGCCAAGTGAGTTACGGACATGCCTCGACTTTTGGCGGCAAGTGGCGCGGCGAACGATTGAGCTAGAGATCCGAGCACGGATATACGCGTGAGCGAGACACGCATACTGCACGCCGCTGAGACCTAATTCATGGCCGCGAGCTAACGCTTTGTACATTTCTTATTCGGATACGGTAGCTTACGACATCATCGTGTCACCCCGGTGAGGTATGAAATGAGACTTAGGGCCTTATCACACTTGCGATTTGCGAGCGAATTTGTATGACGGCGAACACGCAGCGAGTTCGCCGTGACGCTTATTTGTATAGAAAACTCGCTCGCAAATCGCCAGTGTGATAGCTTATCTCAAATTTTTTAATTAATCGTAAATAGACTTTAGGAAAATACGCCGCCATTGAGACACTACTAGTTGCTAACTACAGGTACGCAAACAAAGCTCATCTAGTTTTCTAAGTCTTTGGCACAGTCGTAGCCTCGTAAAATTTTGAGCAGAGAAGCCTACACCGCTGTAAATAAGGCTTTACAACTTCCCCCTAAACCCACCCTAGTTACAGGCCACAGCTTAGAGCAGACCAAGGAAATATTAATAAAACATGCGTTTCAGAAGCTTCTATTTCGTTTCACCTGCAGTGCTAGCACATCTTGCTGCGACTTCGCTTGTAGCGCGACTCAGCGTCATCTGTCTTACTCGCACGGTATTAAAAGGAAAGTGACAGGTATTATTTGTCGCGCGACGAAGAGTCGCGTGTCACTGTTATGCTAGACATGCTATCCTGTGTCTGTCTGCCTGACTTTTTCTCTCTCTGTCTATCGGTAATCAAATTTTTGACTGGATTCTTGGTTACCGACAAAGCAGAGTTTGCATACATATGGAAGCCCAATAAAAAAATACAATATTATCAAGTTATCATGACAATAAATTGTGATGAAACCGGAAGGCGAAAATGGGAATTGTACAGTTTGAACTCGTTTGATTCATCTTGACAGGTAGTTCATCAGCTAAATTAAATAATAGCCTGAAGAAATCTTTCAAAGCGTTTTTACCACCATGTAAACTTTGTGTTCTTCACCTAGTTTGGACTAGTTTGATTCAACTTGACAGGTAGTTCATCAGGTAAATTAAATAAAAGCCTGTTAAAATCTTTAAAAGCGTTTTTACTACCATGTAAACTTTCGGTTCTTCACCTACTCTGTGTACAGGGTGTCGCAAAATTGTAAAGTCAATTTAGCGATGACGCAACGAACAAGCAATCAAACTGTAGATTTATGAGATGAAGGATGATTCGTGCCTTAACGAGCCAAATATCAATATTGCCGGGTGAAGGGAAATGTAATTGGGTTAATTATGAAGACTTGACGTGGTTGGCTGTTGTATGAATCTGTCATTCATTTTCTTTTTTTGTATACATGGGCACAACGTAGTGGCTCCACTACGCCCGATGGTAATCAAAAAGGGGAGCTCAAGTCGCAATGGCAACTGACAAGAAAACGGTGAAACAAAAAACGGTGCCTTGTCAGTTGACACTGCCATGCCGGCCCGAAAGATGCTTCTTCACGCTAAGTTTGAAGGGTTCCATGTTGGAGAAGGAGGAAACAATATGCCGGTAAAGAGTTCTACTTTCTGTAAGTTCGGCAGATGACGGAATTGCCGAACTTCTTGGTACGCGTGGGAATATTTTCCACGGTGAAACGATGACATCGCAAACCGGCACGTGTGGTATTTCAGGTCCTCAAATAGACGATTAACCTTTTGAAGGCCAAAGACGGCTGCGCTTATTACATTTATACTTTAGCTATGTCCTCTATTTGACCTTTACAGTAATAGTAATTTATCTCTCATTGAGATTAATTTAGTAGGCATTAAATTCAAAATAGTGAATCATTTAGCTAAAGTACAAACGACAGGAGCGAGCAAATATATAGAGGTTGTGTGGTAGGTGCCAGAAACCGAACTCTGACTTTCCGTTTAAATACTTGGCATGCCACGTAGCACATATGCTGAACTTATTCAGCTCTTAAGCTATTACAGCCCTTATTCAGCTTATTACAGCGGTGTATAGGGCGCTTTCATTGCGTGCAGTCGAAAATAAATTAAAAAAACTAATTTCCCGCGTGAATTTTCTCAATTCGAGTAGTTTTTTAAACAAAAATTATTAATGATGAATTGAAACTGTAGGTTTCAAATATATACCAATAAATTCCAATAGCCCTCTTCTAGGTAGTGTCATCAATAATATGTGAAGAAACGTTTATAAACGTTTACGACCATTAGGGCAAAAATTCTATGTTCTATGTCGGTGTTTCACTTTTTAACCACGCAATAAAACCATAAACAAGGAAGAAGATAACTTAGTCTTAAGATAGAGTAACTGGTAACTTATTTCAAAAACAAAGTCCTTAGCATAAAGAGTAAAACCGAGATTTCCCCGTTAAAAAGTTGAAGCCGTAAAGCTAAGTACCCGAGTTGCAACAGTGTGGCATGCAATCGCGGAGTCGTTTTACGGGAAAACGAATTGCATCGTAAATTCTGTCGGTGAATAACCAGTGTCCATTTTAACCGACATCGAAAAAGAAGGTTCGCGGTTCGTCGGAAGTCGGAATGTGTTTTTGTTGTTATTTTCTGCGATTACTCAAAAATGGATCGCACTCTGTATAAGCGTTGCCATTATAACTCTAATTTAAGCTGTATAAAGTCTATAATATCTGCATATGCAGTCTTTGTGGTGGTGTGTTAAATCTCATCCTTGTGTAATGAATTTCTGTTACAGAGTGATCTCACTGTGCACTAGTTTTGAGATTCTGTGCGCCATCTATTGGCAGCGCATGCAGACTTTCAGGAGTATCATTGAACGAGCTCTCAAGCGATAATTATTGTATCTTGTTTTCCTAATCATTTAAGATTAATATTGACAATCTTTAAAAAGGGCATAGATGATTGATACCTATTGAAATAAATTATTTGTTACTACTCAACTAGTGAATTTCACCTTCATTAATAATTTATTACCGAGCCTCAAGTGTAGGTAACCCAAGTAGCACAATTGGGTCTAAATAGCTCGTATATCATATCTAATTAGATGCTTAAGTGAAATTTACCACCATGACTAAGTGCTATATAGGTGGCAAGAACCCTTATGCCACCAGTATAGAACCAAAAGGAGAAAAATTGCAGCCTATTTTTGGTGCTAAATAGAATCCATAAGAGATCTCACAATAACCTTAAGTGGAAATTAGAACTATGGGTGAAAGTTATGCGTCCATAAGAGATCTCACAATAACCTTAAGTGGCAATTAGAACTAAGGGTAAAAGTTATGCGCAGTGAACGAATGAAAACATTTCAGTTCGGTCAATGAGTGATAAATGAGTCGCCAAAATTATCTTTGAGTGGCGAGGCAACTGTCAAATTGAAGTAATACGTGATCTGCCATATTCATTTTGGATTTATATGTCTGTTTGATGAGTGATTAAAACTTTACGTTATACAAGCATCGAAATAAGCACGAAATTCTTGCGAATTTTTTTTTACTGTGAAACTATAGTATGTTTTCTTTGTAAATTTCGACGCGCCCTTCATTTGATCAGGAATATTAAAAAAGAGAGTGCTAAATTAAATAAGGAATAGATACTGATAAGAAATAAAACTGTTAAAAACCTGACCTAATGATTGTAGGTTACGTACAATGTTAAAGTAACATCGTCACAACTATCAAAAGTGTGTGATTATGCGTCAGTGTGATAAAATTCTGGTTAAAATAATCAATTTTCATAGGCTTCCATTTGTAAACATGGCGAAACAAAAACCGTCCAAGAGCATGTCGGGCCACGCTCAGTGTAGGGTTCCGTAGTTGGCCATCCTTCACAATAGACAATAAAATCGAATTTAAATTACGAGAAAGATTTCAAGCTCTATAAAAGGTCGTAAACGCCAAAGTAACTGTAATTACTTATTACCTTCTAGAAGTTATCGATTATACGCACCAGATTGAGCGAAATGTTTTAATGCAGTATGGCACTTAACTAATATGTGTAACGTTCGAAGTATAAGAACACCGCGGGGCACTTACGTCATTTAAAAGAAAATTATGAATTTTTGCGATAACTCAAAAACGGCTCGACCGATTTTATTCAATATAGTTTTCATTGAAAGTACTAATAGGGCCTTATTTTCATGAATTTTTCCATAATTTTTTGACCCGTGGTTGAGAAGTTAGAGGGGGGGGACACTATTTTTTGGATTTACCGAGCGAATATTTACAAAACTGCTGACTTTATCAAAAAATGATCTTTGAAGGCCCCTATTGTTTTTAAAAGATCTATTCAACGACACCCCAATCACCCCCACTTTAGGTGTATGGGAGGTACCCGAAAAAAAGTTATTTTTTTAGTTTTTATTTTACCGTTATGTCGGCGTGATACATACACATACCAAACTTCAGCTTTCTAGCACTTATGATCACGGAGCTAAGCCGCGGACGGACAGACGGACAGACGGACATGGCGAAACTATAAGGGTTCCTAGTTGACTACGGAACCCTAAAAAAGATCCTGCAGTGTTTATTTTCACTTATTTGTTCCTTATTTGGAACTATCAAGTCTAATAATCACTTATTTGTATCTTGCGAGTGGCAAAGCAGTGAATGATATTACCAATAGTAATTATTTGCTCTTTTGTAGACTATTAAACAAGCAAGACTATTAAATATATTTTGACAAGGCGCAAATAGGAACAATAATAGAACTTTTAGTTCGTTAGTGGTTCGAAATAAGTGAAAATAACTGCTTTTGGTTCCAAGAACCTCCTACTGACACCTATTTATGCGTTGGAGTGGCAATAAGGTACTTCTTAGGCCTTAAAGTTGCAATATTTTTTGGTTCCAAAAGAGCCGTAAAATTATCCCTTTAGCCACTATTGGTGATATAATTCGCTATTGTACTAGTCATTTGGAACTTTTAGTTCCAAATAAGGGTATGTTCCCACTTATATGTAAAAGTTGCTTATAAGTGATTTTAAGGCCTTATATAGCACTATTGCTTCTTATTGAGTGACAATTTGAACCTGCATGCAACTTTAAGTAGCAAAATCGACTTTATCCCACCATAAGTAATAAAGTAGAAACAAAAAACGTTCCTATGCAACTACAAGTGATAGGATGAACTCATATACAGTTTTGAGTGGTGTTTAAAGCTATAAGTTGTATCAAACACTGTTAAACCACTCATTTAGAACTTAAAGCTATAAGATAAGCTGCAAAATTCACTAATGTGCTGCTTGGGAAGTTATCGAACGTAACAAAACGTCTCAATCCCGTTTACGTTTCCCGCATATTTAGTTAACGTTTTTTTTGCAATAAAAGAAAACGTACTCTAGGGGCTTTCCGCGACAACTCGTTATACATCTGAGAGAGTTGTGATCTTATAAAAAAATAATCAGGAGAGTTGAATCTACATCGTACTAAAATTTAGTGAGATTTGACTAAAACAACTTTTTCCCTATGTTTGCTGCTCCTTTCAGAATATCAAAAATATTCGTAACAAAAAAGACCGCGTACTTCAAAACCAAATGGATATGTGTCAAACGAGTTTGAAAGGTAGGTAGAAGTTTTATACTGAAATAAACGCTGAAAAATCTAGAAATGAAAAAGCATTTCATAAATATATAGGATATTGCAGTGATTTTGAAATTTTCACTCAGGTCCAGCACATTGTTTCATGGATAGGGTTTTTCAGTTTATATATATTAGATATCGTGACTTATAATAGTCATTTTTGTATAAAAAAGCATAGGTGCTGATTTTTAAAATCACCGTTTAGATTAAGACTTTTTAATTTTTCCCATTAGGATATTACGGGTACAGGCGAAAACAATACGTTTAGAGTCATTTGTTTAAGAAATTAATATTAAATTTAAATTACACCCTATTAAAATGAACTCTATTTTAAATATTTATATTTCAGTTGTAAAATTATTAGGTAGGTGTTTAGTTTAAGTTATTAGTATTTATTGTTATAATCATTATTTTGTATTGTACCAATATCGTAGTGTAATAGCATAAATCATGATCCATAATATACCGTCATAATTATATTTCTAGACTTCGACTTTGTCATTTCTTACAAAAAGCGACTCCGTGGATTTTCAAACCATGAGCTACCAAAAGTGCCAACATTCTAGAAATATTAGTTAATATAATGTAGTGCCTTTTGTGTACCATATTTTTCCTCAGTAGATCTTCCAGTTTTAGCGAATTTCTTAAAACTAAAACCATTACAACCACCACAATAAAGTTTCATTAGCCGCAGTCGCGTAGGCACGCTGCAAACTTTAATTAACACGACAAATACAAGCAAATTAACTTTTGGCTAGAATATCGCGTGAGAAACATTTCAGAGCTGTATTACTTTCGAGGATGTAACATTAATATTAATGAAATTGATAATGATGATTAAATATTATGTTTAACTCTAATGCGGCACCCACTCGACTTAAAGTTGGAGACTACGTACTGTATGTGTATATATACTGTAGACGACTATATCTATATTTTTTAGGGTTCCGTACCCAAAGGGTAAAAACGGGACCCTATTACTGAGACTTCGCTGTCCGTCCGTCCGTCCATCTACGAGTATCACCAGGCTGTATCTCAAGAAAGGTGATAGCTAGACAGTTGAAATTTTTACAGATGATGTATTTCTTTTGCCGCTGTAACAACAAATACTAAAAATAAAATAAAATAAATATTTAAGGGGGGCTCCCATACCACAAACTTGTTTCATGGTACGGAACCCTTCATGCGCGAGTCGGACTCGCACTTGCCCAATTTTTTTACAACGGCACAACATAGTGGCTCTACTTCGCCTGGTGGTAAGCAAAAAGGGGAGCCCAAGTCGCAATGGCAACTGACAAGAAACCAACGGTGCCAAGTCAGTTGACACTGCCATGCTGGCCCGAGACATGCTTCTTCACGTCGTTTGAAGGGTCCCATGTTATAAGAAGGGAGAAACACATGATCCGGCAAAGAGTTCCATTTTTGTATAGTTCGGCAGATGAAGGAATTGCCAAACTTCTTGGTACGTGTGAGTATATTCTACACGGGGAAGTGACCTGTCTACCTGGGACGAACAACCCGTTGAGTAGGTTGAACTTCGAAAAAGAGGTCATATCCCTTCCGAGCTGGACTCGTTGATTTCAGCTCGGATGGGCAGCATGCGGAATATCTTCTTGTCCCAAATACCGCAGTTTCTTAAGACGAAGGTTTTTTACAAATGTGTGTTGCCACTGTGACTGCAGATACATGTACCATCATGAGACCCTAATAATGTAGAAAGAAATGCTACTAAAGTTGAACATAAATTCAAATTTTGGAATTCTTAGCTTCAATATTAGATGAGATTTTGTCACTTGTTCGAATTAAAGCTAAGAATCTTGGAAACTACTGGTTCTATTTCCACCAAACATAGCTAAGAACCATCTCAAAGGACAAGTCATTCACTTAAAAAAAACCGCTCTGAAATTGATCCATCCGTTTCGGAGCTACCATGCCACAGACAGACACAGATACACATGTTAAACTTATAACACCCCTCTTTTCTGGTCGGGGGCATAAAAACGTTAGCTCCAAAGTTGTATTACAAGTATCTCAAAGAGATATTAAAATAAACCGCTACTTCGCAGCTGAAAAAGTAATAAGCATCATACACCCATAAAAGCGGTAAGGTGAGTACATGAGCGTATGTAGTGGGAAGCAATCTCATTCCGACGTAATGTCCGTCTGAACACATAGGTGTAGCTGCAAAATAAACAATATGAGGGGCACAGCGTACGGGGCGAACAGTTGTTCCACTTTCATGCTTGTGTAGGGAATGCAAACCGGTAAAATGTTAAATTGAAATTACCGGTAGGTAATCTGGTTTCCGTGAGTCCTAGATAGTAACATAGCTATTTCATGCTTTCATTGCGTGCAGTCGAAAATGAGTTGAAAAAAAAAACAGTTTTCTGCATAAATTTTGTCAATTTCGAGTAGTTTTTGAAACAAAAATTACACAGATACCGCTATACCCTAACGTGCGCAAGTCCGACTTGCACCTTGTATTGTTTTTATTATAACAAAGTTAAACAATTAGCCTCGATCTAACCCGATGTGAATGTGACTCCTAAAAAGATGCTTACATTGCATTTAAAACTATTATGATACCACTGTATAAGTATGGTGTGCATGAAGCAACCCGAGTACTCAGATATATTAGTCTCTTTGCCCTGGTCATAAACGGGCGGTTATTGACGCTACATAACGAGTTCTGTAATATCACTGTCTTTGTTAATATCACTGTTTTTATTGTCTTATGAACGTTACATAGAGGTTTTAGAGGCTGCTGCGTCGTAAGGTCATAGTTATGAGGACTGAACGACCACTATTTCTGAAAACAAGCAATACTCATGAACAAGTGCACTTTCGTCTAGCTGTAAATGTAGACGCCTCAAAGACCTTATTCATTTTGAAATGTATTTCTCTTTATATTATGAGAAATATTAATAACTAGCTGTGTCTGCGGCTCTGCGTGGAATTCGGTCTGTGTCAGTAAAATGCTAATACCTCACCGTTTAAACCTTTCCTGGACTGTGACAAACTTTTCAAAACCAAAATCAGCTAAACCTGCCCAGCCGCTCTCGAGTCTTAGTGAGACCAGTGAACAGCAATTGATTTATATATGTATCGATAGATTTCAACCAAATTTTTAAAGTGAATAATATGTTCCCCGCAAGTCATAGTCAGATCATAACTGTGACCCTCGACTCTTTGTCGCGCGACAAATACTCCCTGTTACTTTCCTTTCCGTCTTTTGAGCAGCGGTGTAGTTGAACCTTAAAGGTTACGATTATAGGGCCTTCTGTGTATCCCACAACTTGGTTTAAACTTTACAGAACGTTATGATTAACATTATTAAACCGGTAACGATAACATTATAGTTGTTGTAACGGAAAAATGATCGTGAAGCACTGGCTTCAAACACAGGCACGTACCTAAACGTAGAATATTAAACGCCAATAACGTAAATACGGTGTTAACGTGAAATATACGGGGCCATTACCGTTATAGCGTCGCCTTATAGGTTTAGGTTTATAGAGAACCTTCCCTATTTTATTCTTTGACATCGACAACTGGATAAAACCTGGGAATTAAATGTGAAGTACCAGCTCACAGGCACGTAAACGTAGAATATTAAACGCCAATAACGTAAATACGGTGTTAACGTGAAATATACGGGGCCATTACCGTTATAGTGTCGCCTTATAGTTTACGTCGTACATTAAAACTTTTCAGCGGATGGATATTGTTTAATAACTATGACACTAAACTTCTGGGAGATAATTCGATGGAACTTTGCGATATATCAATTTAGCAATATACCTATCTTTATCACAGCATTTATCATCAATGGCCTTTTACATCAATAACAGATGAGTTAAGTAGCGTCTAATAAACTGCAGCATTTACAAAGATGGCTGAATAGCCCGATACGAGAGCGACAGCCGCGGCCACATAAATGACAAATTAATGTTGCGCCTATCGATGAAGGAGGAAGACTGCACGCTGGGTGTCTCAGGTTGCGCTTATGGGAAAGAGAAGCAAACAATGCTTCATCATGTGCAATATATGTCTTTATTTTTTTCCACGATACAGGCCTAGCCTAGTGTGACGGTCACAGGTAAAACTGTTAAAATGTATGAAACCCATTACTGGCAAATAGATTATATTTTATTTTATTTTATCATAGCATTATATCGGTAACATATCCATTTTCATGGCAACCATTGGCGTGGCCTTCGTGTAACCCGATTCCCACCGCCTATTTTAAAGCATTTAAGGTCTTTATAGAGAAGAAGTTATCATACTGCGTCGGCTTGCCTAGGCATTTCTATAACGCCAAGCCATTGGTGGCAACACAGCCAACTGACGCGTGTATACAGCTGTGACTGGTTACAAACGCGCCGATTTTAAGCAAACAACGGCGGAAATTTGGCTATTTTTGGTACGTAGTGAGCCTGCCTTGGTACGACATAAAATTATAAAATATATAATGCGGGTCGAGACCCTATCTATGCTATGGGGTCCCAGTGCCCGCAAGCTTTACAAAGAATTATCCAAAAGACCTGCAGAGAGCACTGGGGACCCAAGAGCTGGCAGCTTTCTCGCACAACGTATCAGCGTAGCTGTTCAGCGACAAAAAGCTGTGCTGCTGCCAGCATTTTCGGTGCCTTGCCGCACGGGAGTAATTAGGGTTCCGTACCCAAAGGGTAAAAACAGGACCCTATTACTGAGACTTCGCTATCCGTCCGTCCGTCTGCCCGTCTGTCACCAGTAGATTATGGTACGGAACCCTTCATGCGCGAGTCGGATTCGCACTTGCCCAATTTTTAGTTAATTTTTATTTATGTTTTAACTTATTTTAATTTTAGCTTTTTTGCACATAGCTGTTACTACGTAGTGTTTAAGTGTTTTTATTTACTGTTTCTTTGTTTTTCCTTTTTTCTTGTATTATAATGCGAATCACATCACTAAATTTCAATATATGTAGTTTTTTTGTCGATTCAGTTTCTCATCGTCGATTCAAAATTAGTCAAAATGGCGGAGTATGGTGGCAAACATTGAAAATTAAAAATTTTAAGCATTTAAGGCCATGTGCACTATGTGCAGGTAGGTGTCTATGGGCGACGGTAATAATCGCTGTCCATCAGGCGATCCGTTTGCTCGTTTTGCATACCGGTTAATTTTTCTATAGAAATTACCAGTAATTTTCCGGTAATCCGGTAATTTCCAAACAAAAATTTACCGGTTCGCATTCCCTACCTATGACATAAAAAAAATCGAAACAAACTCGCGAGGTCTACCATTCACAGAGCTACTAGTCATCATTTTACTGTCATCGACATGATGAAACAAAAACTACTAATTCAAATCGATTCCAGCTTGCAGTCTATATAGACTAGTTAATTCGATACTAAATATTAATGAAGAGCCGGGAGACGTATCAGATCAGAGCCCCCTCTTTTGGGGGGTTTTACGAGTGCCATAAAAGTCTCTAATATACTTAGTTCAAGTGCCGCGGACGCGTGATCGCCATACGTTTCGAGGTCACTTCCCCGTTTGGCCACTTTCCGATTCGACGATTTATAATTTTATTTATTCCATGAAAAAAGTTGTGTCATGTTTTTGAAGATGATTTTGCCAGACACATTTATGGGTAAAAGCCACATATTATTATATTAACTGTATCAGTATCTCTTAATATAGAGTTGTTAGTGTGTGGCAACGACAATTCCACGTAGGAAATTGAAACACGTACCTTTTTGGCACTTGTCACAATGACAATGGGTTAAAAAATCACGTGACAGATTTCTATGCTGTACATAATACTGCGTAGACAATATGCGTAAAACCAGGAGATGAAAGGAAAATAATTGAATATCGTAATAAAATTAAATTGTCGTTGGGACCTGAAAATTTACACGATTGTTAAATACCGTGGATGCTAAATTATTTATACCTTGTTGTTGACTTTAAAAAGAAAACAAATATTGTACTGTGGCAACAGTTTGGTGTTCTGTCAAATTCATATCGAAAACGTGTCGATTCATTCTCTTTACCGTTAGATTCGGGCGGAAAGGTTGCGAATTTGTTGGCTGCAATTAATTGTCGAATTTTCGAACTTAAAAATACTTTTAAGTAGTGAAAACCCGTGTAGTGCCTCGAGATCTATCAGAAGGAGCACCAGAGCTGGTTAATCAGGTGCAAGGTAACCGTTGGATTGCTGGTAAGTGAGTTGCGCGTGGCCACGAGCTGGTTTCCTCGGCCCTGGACACCTGAGGAAGGAGCAGTACCCTCTGGAGCTAAGGTTAGTCCTTTTGAAAGAGAACTCAAGGCCCTCTTAATTTCGTTTGTAATAATATCGTTCTTGTTTTTTATCACCAGCCGGCAACTTTCATTTCCTAATTCTAAATTTAAACACAATTAAAAAGCTACAGTCCATTATTTGTATCCAAAACATTGGTCCTTCGAACCGGATCTTGATAAGCGAGCCTGTGGATATATTATTTTATCGTTTCGAGGCAAATCTGATAATTTTGGTATAAAATTTGCATAATACTTTTCGTTCACCAAAATAGAGGGTAAGCTTATATATTTTTTTCGTTTGTTGAAAATCCACAGTACATTTTGCACATTTACGTGAATCGGAACGCACCATAGACTATTCAACTCAACTGTCAAGTGACAGCGACGTTTTAGTGTCAAACTTTCATAACCTTACATTGAAATAATTTGTTTTGTTTTCGGAATTGTTGTGTTGTTTGCAAAAAGAATAAATAAATTATGAGTGATGAGGAGAATAGATCCGGGAGTGAAGATGTTAACATGTGGCGTGTCGCCAGGGATTATGCTTTCATGCGCCTCGAGCATATAGCCGAGTCCAATTTGTTAGGATACACGGAGAGCGACTTAACAGAGTTAAGCAAACAGTTTCACGATGCTCAACTAAAGGTGTTGTTAGGTTTAAGCCCCCCGGAACGACAGGAAGTATATCCGGTAAGTAGGGAATTTGAAAGGAAACTTATGGCTGTGCAGGCCAGGTTACGTTTAGAACTGAAAACAGAAATAAAACCTTGCGAGCCACACGTCCCGTTGAATGTTGCTCATCTACCTAAAATCACAATCAAAACTTTTGATGGTAATTTGGAGAATTGGGTGGGATTTCGGGAACTTTTCGACTCATTAATTCATCAACGAAATATTCCAAATGTGGAGAAGCTGCATTATTTGCTTTCGAGTTGTCAGGGTTTAGCATATGATTTAATAAAAGGTTTTCCTTTATCCGAGGATAATTACACAAATGCTTACCAAACATTGTGCAAATATTATGACAAAAAACGTCAAATAGCATTAGTATATTATGAAAAACTGCTACATTGTGAACCTGTAAAAAATAGGCACGATTTAGATAGGATATTTAGAACATTTCATGAAAATTTAAACATATTGTCGAAGTTTCAGTTACCTGATAAAAATTTTATGCTTTATTATCTATTATGGTCAAAGTTAGATAGTAGTACGCGCGAAGCGTTTGAATTGCAGTTAGAAAGTAATGTCGATATCCCAAATTTTGAAGACCTGCAATTGTTTATCGAAAAAAGGAGCCAGGCACTAGAAAATTCGAATGTCAAAATAAAGCTGTCTTCCACAAATAATAAACCCATGCATAAAGGTAAGGCTTCACTGGTCGTTCCTGCAGTACCTATGCCGAACTGTCCGATTTGTGCTGTTGTTGGGCATGACATTGGAAAATGCCCTAGTTTTCTTAATTTAAAGCCAATTGATAGATTTTCAAAAGTTAAAGAAAACAAACTTTGCATTTTGTGTCTGAAACCATCTCATACTATGAAACAATGTAAATCAAATGCGCGCTGTGACAAATGTAATTATCGGCATCACTCATTGCTTCATTTCGATAAGAGTCGGGAAGATGCTGAGGAGTCAACGTCGGGCTCTCAGCTGACAACATTGTCTGTACCTACCTATAATTCTCAGGTATTGTTTTCCACTGCTGTCGTCAAGATTGGTGATAGTAAAGGACGGTTGGTCCCAATTAGGGTTCTTGTTGACTCGGCTAGTGCTTGCAATTTTATTACAAAGTCTGCAGCAGTCCGACTAGGCTTGCCTGTTCATAACCGTCATCAGTCTGTAAATGGTATAGGTCAATCATCAACAGAAACACTCGGGTCTGTAACATGTGAAATTTTCCCGTCAAATGGGAATAATTTAAATAAGTTTTCATTTGAAGCTTTCGTTTTACCAAAAATTTGCTCAGATATGCCAGCGGGTCAACTGAATATCGCAAGTTGGAATCATTTAAAGGGTCTGTCTCTTGCTGATCCTCATTTCTATAAGCCGGGACCCATTGATATGTTGATCAATGTCAGTATTCTGTCTTCAGCTCTTCTACCCGGTCTTGTGAAGGGTGAAAAGGGTGAACCCATTGCGGTAAATTCAATCTTCGGATGGTTGGTCATGGGCGAGTGTGCTGTTGATATTGATGCCTCTCGTAGTCATTCTCGAGACAGTCACTTTGTTGCAAAAAGGGACTGTCAGTTTGTTTCGTTGTCATCTGCGGATGATTATAATAAACAGTGTCTAGATTTGAAAAGTGAAGTATCTCCTTCCACAGCTGATTTGAAAAAAAATGTGTCGCATCGGTTTCGTGATAATTGTTGTGAAAGTAACAAAGATTGTTTTCTCGTTTCGTCGTTGTCCTTGGACAACACTATTCAGAGATTTTGGGAGATAGAAAGTGTCGCCACCCCGAAGTCAGCTGTTCTGTCGAAAAATGAATTGTCGTGTGAAAACCTGATGGATGCGAAATATTGTCGAAATCCTGAGGGGAGGATGGTCGTGCCATTAACTCTCGGTGACCCTCAGGAGCGCCCACGGTTTTCAAATTCTCGTGAAATCGCCTTAAAGCGATTTATAAACTTGGAAAAAAAGTTTAGCATAAATCCTGAATTTCGGACAGCATATGTCAACTTTATGAAGGACTACCTTGAGAGCGGTCATATGGAAGCAGTCGAGGCTCCTGCGTCGAACGAAGGCTTCTTCTATTATATTCCTCACCATGGAATATTGCGTCCTGATTCTATCTCGACCCCGCTGCGGACCGTTTTTGATGCCAGTGCCAAGGATGTTCAAGGAAGATCCTTGAATGACTCGCTCCTGCCAGGGCCCAAATTGCAGAAAAATATTTTTGATCTGTTAATTCGATTCCGGTGGCATGCGGTGGTGTTTACTGGGGATATAAAACAGATGTACCGCCAATTTCTCGTCGATGCTAAAGATTGCGACTATCAACGCATCTTGTGGCGGCCATCCTCAAAGGAGCCTGTTCAGGACTTTCGTCTTCTGACGGTGACGTATGGAGTTTCCTGCGCGCCCTATCAAGCTTTGTGGTGCATTTCAAAATTGTCGCAGGAATTTATCGGCACTGCTCCACTTGGAGCTGCAGTTCTTGATAGGGATAGTTATGTCGATGACATCGTCTCAGGTGCGGACTCCGTGGAGACTGCAGTTCGCATCCGTAACGATCTCATAAAGATTTTGTCGTCAGCACACCTACACTTGCGTAAGTGGACTTCTAACAATCCGGATTTCTTTGAAGGATTGCCAGATTCTGATTTATACTCGGAACAGTTTCGTAATTTTGAGGATGTCCATGATGTTTCGCTGAAAATTTTGGGCCTGTTATGGTTGCCCAAATCTGACTCGTTCTCGTTCAAAACCATAAGCTTAGACTGTCGTTGTACTAAGCGCTCAATCCTGTCGGAAATCGCTCGGATTTTTGACCCATTGGGGTTTCTTTCGCCCGTGGTGTTTTTCGCGAAATATTTGATGCAGCTTCTGTGGTCTTCTAGACTGCATTGGGATGACGATGTTCCAGACCCTATTGCTGAACAGTGGCTCAAATTAAAATCACAACTGTCGTGTTTGCGCTCTATCGCCATACCGCGTCGAATGATCCATTCGGGTCGTGAAATTCAAATTCATGGCTTCTGCGACGCCTCGGAACGAGGTTATTGTGCCGTGGCGTTTTGTCGTATGGTCAATAATGATCAAGAAATTGTCGTGCGTCTCTGTTGCGCCAAATCAAAAGTCGCACCACTCCGTCGTTTGTCGATTCCTCGATTGGAATTGCAAGCAGCAGTTTTGTTGTCTGATTTAGTAACGGCGATGTGCAACGCATTAAGAGATTTCCACTTAGATGCTCAAATTTACGCCTGGTCAGACTCAACTGTGGCATTGACATGGATTCGTTCCTGTCCGTCGCGGTGGAAAACCTTTGTCGCTAACCGGACTGCTGCTATTCAAGCCCAAATTGCTCCCGACTGTTGGCACCATGTTCCCACTGGAGACAATCCAGCCGACCACGGTTCCCGTGGTTTACTTCCGGCTGATTTAGTGCAATGTGAATCATGGTGGGCGGGGCCTACATGGCTGTCGCGTCCTGAAGAAGATTGGCCAAGACACATTGCCCACGCTGACGGAGCTGCGCTCGAAGAAGAAAAGGTTCTGACTCTGTTCAGTACAAAAAACTCCGACTTCATTGATCAAATTTTGCATCGGTTTTCGTCATTTCGTCGCATCGTTAATATCCTGTCGTATTGCTTTCGCTATCTTCATAATCTGAAGAACCCCGAACAGAAAATTTCGGAACAGGCCCTGTCGTCTCGTGAAACTAGTTCAGTGATTCGATTTCTCGTTAGGCATGTCCAAGAGCATGTCTTCTCGACTGAAATTCGAATCATAAAAAAGGGTTCCACCAACTCGCTTCACAAGCCTCTTCGTAAATTGTGTCCGTTTGTCGATGAAGAGGGTTTGTTGAGGGTGGGCGGTCGGCTATCCCACAGTAACACGCTCGACTATGACAGGAAGCACCCATTGTTGTTACCCCGTGACCACCGGCTCACGGCGTTGGTGATAGAAGAATACCACCGCAGGTTTTCACATCCGGGATTACAAACCCTACAAAACCTCATAGCTCAGGATTTCTGGATCTTATCGCCCAAGCGCGCGATTCATGCCGTCGTCTCGTCGTGTCTTAAATGCTATCGGGTGTGTCCGCGGGTAACTCCTCCCCCAATCATGGGAAACTTACCGTCGTTTCGCATTAGTCAATTAAAACCTTTCTCGTCAGCTGCTGTAGACTATGCTGGTCCTTTCAATATCTCATTGGGTCGAGCACGAGGCAGCAAGTCATACAAAGCCTACATATGTGTTTTCGTGTGCACTGCCACTAAAGCAGTCCACTTAGAGCTCGTGTCGGAGCTCACGTCTGAAGCTTACCTAGCCGCGCTTAGGCGGTTTTTCGCTCGTCGAGGTCGCTGTTCTCGTTTAGTGTCAGACCAGGGCAGGAATTTTGTAGGTGCAAGCAATATCCTGCAACAGCTGATGTCCGAGGCTTCTCATAAGGAACAAGTAAAATTTGTGTTTAACCCTCCTGGGACTCCGCACTTCTCCGGCTTGGTCGAAGCAGGAGTAAAGTCCGTGAAAACGCATTTATCACGAGTAATAGGCCTCCAACGTCTAACTTTCGAGGAGTTCTACACATTGCTAACTCAAATTGAGGCTCTCCTCAATTCGCGCCCTTTGTCACCTCTGAGTTCTGACCCAAACGACCTCTCCGTACTGACCCCGGGTCATTTTTTGACTTTAGAACCATTGACTATTCTCCCTGAGCCTGTGTTGACTGACATAAAGATAAGTCCCCTTCGACGTTGGCAACTGTTACAACAGATGCACCAAGCCTTTTGGCGTAAATGGCACTTGGAATATCTCCACACCCTTCAGCAGAGGAACAAATGGTCTGAAAAGGGAGATAACCTCCGAGTAGGATCAATGATCCTAGTAGTAAATGAACAGTGTAGCCCATTAAAATGGAACATGGGTCGAATAGTCAAACTTCATCCAGGTAGTGATGGCATTTGTCGGGTCGTGACCATCCGCACAGCTACTGGTGAATACAAACGACCAGTTGTAAAGCTGTGCCCGCTACCTCTTTCTAATTAACTTAGTAACATTCATGTGGTTGCCCAGCTTGAGCATCAACTTCCTAACCGTATACCAAGCTTACGCAACCCATTTTAGCATAAGTTCTTAACATAATCGTCTCTTCCATCACTCACAATTTTGTCTCTCTCTTTTCTGTGGAAAAAATACCTTGTATTTTGGTGGGCGGAATGTTGACTTTAAAAAGAAAACAAATATTGTACTGTGGCAACAGTTTGGTGTTCTGTCAAATTCATATCGAAAACGTGTCGATTCATTCTCTTTACCGTTAGATTCGGGCGGAAAGGTTGCGAATTTGTTGGCTGCAATTAATTGTCGAATTTTCGAACTTAAAAATACTTTTAAGTAGTGAAAACCCGTGTAGTGCCTCGAGATCTATCAGAAGGAGCACCAGAGCTGGTTAATCAGGTGCAAGGTAACCGTTGGATTGCTGGTAAGTGAGTTGCGCGTGGCCACGAGCTGGTTTCCTCGGCCCTGGACACCTGAGGAAGGAGCAGTACCCTCTGGAGCTAAGGTTAGTCCTTTTGAAAGAGAACTCAAGGCCCTCTTAATTTCGTTTGTAATAATATCGTTCTTGTTTTTTATCACCAGCCGGCAACTTTCATTTCCTAATTCTAAATTTAAACACAATTAAAAAGCTACAGTCCATTATTTGTATCCAAAACAATTGAATATCGTATCGTGAATATCGTTTTTGAAGATGATTTTGCCAGACACATTTATGGGTAAAAGCCACATATTATTATATTAACTGTATCAGTATCTCTTAATATAGAGTTGTTAGTGTGTGGCAACGACAATTCCACGTAGGAAATTGAAACACGTACCTTTTTGGCACTTGTCACAATGACAATGGGTTAAAAAATCACGTGACAGATTTCTATGCTGTACATAATACTGCGTAGACAATATGCGTAAAACCAGGAGATGAAAGGAAAATAATTGAATATCGTAATAAAATTAAATTGTCGTTGGGACCTGAAAATTTACACGATTGTTAAATACCGTGGATGCTAAATTATTTATACCTTGTTTATGTTTGTTTCAGGTAATCCTTTCTTCTAAATAACCAACGATTGACGCTACTAACACTTAGTGGTATGTATGTCACTACGGGGTATAAAAATGTTTTGCTTATTTAGCCCTCATTATCTTAAGTAATTCTCTATCCTATCTTAATATCTTCTGTTCCCGTCATAATGTCGTTTCTCTTCTCCACTTCCATCCGACGATAGTAACAATGTCATTGAAGCATGGGACTTGTATTTTATATATTTTTGTTCTACTAGAACATAAACACATATACCGGGTGGAACGAAGCGATGTTCATTCCTGAAACTATAATGCTATGTATTTCATGTAGAATCGACCTGCAATAGTTAAATTCTTTTAATAATAAAAAAACGAAAATCGATTAAAATTGTATTTTTTAATGTATGTACAACCCTAGTTTTTTTAAACTATTATTTGACGTTTGGGAGTATTTACAATTACCTACATTTACATCCGGTGTTCGAAAGTACCGCCGTGGCGTACGATACACGCCGCTGCTCGTGCCCGCGTGTGGCGATGCACCCTCGACAAGATGTTGTGTCGGTTATTTCTTCTGCGAAGACTTTCAAAGGCCACCCTTAGCCTTTCCCTCATCTCTTCAGCCGTCTCACACTCAGTCTTGTAAACGATGTCCTTTACGGTGCCCCACAGAAAAAAATCCAAGGGTGTGAGATCTGGAGACCTAGGAGGCCAACGGTGCGGCCCATATCGGCCGATCCAGCGATCCTCAAACACATTATTCAGTGTTTCACGTACTTCGACTACTGAATGAGCTGGTGCTCCATCTTGTTGGAACCAAGTGCGTCTTCTTTCTGCCAGCGTCAACTCATCCAGATAGTCGTCGAGCTCTATCCTCAACAGAGCCATGTATCCGTGTCTGTTTAAAGTCTGAGGCAGAAATACAGGGCCTATTATTGTATCCCCGTGTATCGCCGCCCAAACATTAACAGACCAACGATACTGGTGTCCCGTATAACGGTAGGCAAACGGATTTTCTTCGGCATACACGTGTTCGTTATGCCTGTTCCACATACCGTTCCGTGTGAACAAGCTTTCATCACTCCATATTACGTGTTTGATGAAGTCTCGGTCTTCTAACACCTTTTGCAGTAGCCACCGGCAATAGGCTTCGCGAACGGGGCAATCTCTTGGTAGTAATGCCTGGACTCTTTGTATTTTGTAATTGTGACGGCCCTCACGTTTTAGTATTCTGAGTATTTTCGTATGAGTCATACGAAAATGTCGGCCCGCTTGTCTTGAACTTGACCTCGGATAATCTTCGAAGTACTGCAGCACTCTCTCTTCCAATCTGACATCATGTTGAATAACGCGTCCTCCGCGCTGGTCATCCTGACCCGTTCGTGGCACAATAGGACGATTGTTACCAACACGGTCAAGAGCGCGTAATATCGTACTAGAGTGTGTTGGGTGAGGAGGAGGATACCTGTTCCGGTATTGGCGCAAAGTCTCTCCAGTATTGTAATCGCACTCCGCGTACAAAAGAAGCAAATTCAAATAGCCTCTAGCGTTTAATTCCGGCATTTTTGCACACAGCATACGATACAAAAAGTCAATGTAACGTCTATCAATCATGTCAACTAAAAAGTCTAAAAACAATCTTAAGGGTATTTTCAAAGGTTTTTAAACCGATAAAAAATGGCTAGGCAATTTGTAAAAAGTTTGTTTACAAAAGTTAACTGTGTTATGAAGAGGTCATTGCACTCTAAAATAGGGTTGTACACACACACTTTTTCGTATGAAAGTTTAACATGCTATAACTGGAAAACGGTGAGAGATATTAATAAAGTTTATTTGGAGAAAATAATATTCTAAGCCTGTATAATGCCACAGTTAAAGGAAATAACGTCGTTTCGTTCCACCCTGTATATCCAAAAGAGTATATAAGTTTAAAAATATTGAAATATATAAGGAAGCTTCTCTCATTACCCATTTAAATGCGAACTAGATAAAAGGAATTCTCGATGTAAATGTACTTAAAGGATTCGTACTTCAAGTTCAAGGATACGCGCGTCGAAAAAAGCTCTCTGAAATAAACCAAATTTATTGTTTTATTCCAGCTTATTTCTGTTTAAACGCTTTTTGCCTTTCACAACGTAATTGGCGACATTTTGCGATGTCACAGAGCCAATTAGGAAACTTATTCGAAAGTCTCAGTCGAATACTTTTATTTTACGTTAGGTACGATATGCAATAAAGTCAATATTATTTAAATTCCTAGATAGAGTCTGTGTATTTTTGCCAGAATAAAAACACTCAATTAAAAAGGCGTTTAAAAAAGTTGTAAAATATTTGAACTTGAGTTAGAAACTTACAAACAACAATCAACAACAAAGTCTAAAACATAACATAGGCTTACGCAACATAAACAGAATGGTTGGCACTTTCAACTTTATTTTAAATAAATTAAAGAGTTAAACATGTTTTTGATTGCTATAATAAGCATGTACTTATAAACAATCTGAGAGATCTTTACAGACCTGTGAACTTCTTTGTTTAATGTTTAAATATCTGTAAACTTTTTGGTTACTACGGCGAAATGAAAGAGCCTCTACAGCCCAAGCCCGATCGCCGCGAACCCAGAATCGAAGAGGTTTATTAGAAGGCGGGCCCCATATTAATGCTGTTCCCGTGAAGTAACAGAGTAATAAAAAGAACTAACTAGTGTTAGAGAAACCTTTAGGCGTATCTTGCGGGGTCACTTAACTTCCACTTTTTATTCGGCTTCATAAGGAGGGTGGAGCTTCGGAAATGTTCCCAAAATGGCGGCCGTTCTTTATTTAAGTCTCAATTCAACATTTAAAGGTGACGTCTATTAATTTTTTTCTTATTTGCTTGTATGTATCACTACATAGTATAAAACAAAGTCGCTTCCTGCTGTCTGTCTGTCTGTCCCTATGTATGCTTAGATCTTTAAAACTACGCAACGGATTTTGATGCGTTTTTTTTTAATAGATAGAGTGATTCTAGAGAAAGGTTTGTGTGTACAATACAACAAAAACACATTCCTTGCTATCACCATAAACGCAATCAAATGTATGAAAAACGATAGACGCGTCAAGTTCTCGTCACGTCTTTTCCATTTGACGTGCGACGGTGGCGGTCGCTCCTTTAGTCGTATAAAAAAACGGATATTCCAAGAATTTCAGTGCATACGCACACTTATAGCGGAGCGTCGATCAAAAAATCAGTGACGAAGTTACCGCGCCGATGTATGGGTAGCAGTCCCTGGTGAAGAACTCCACACGAGTTCGAAATACAATAATTGAATATGTCTCACAAAAGTTTTAATAAAATTTTAGGTCTAAACCATTAAAGATCAAAGCTTAAAGAAAAATTGAACAAGGAGCTACCTGGTGTTTTAGGTCTAGCAAATTCAGTCTCACAAAATATTTGAAAAACGAACAACAAGCCGTCAATGTTCGTCAGCCACATTAGGCGCCTCAATACTCAAAACACACGTACCGTTGATAAATAAATAAATAGGATCCCTGATTCGGCAATTCAGGGCATGAATTGGCCAATTTGTCCCTTTGTCCCCGGTAACCGAACCCGGGGCATTTCCGATTTTGAAAGGGAATTGTGCTCCATTGACAAATGTAATAAAAATCCTGTTGGTCCCGGATATCGGGAATTCGCAAGGTTTTTTGCCCAATGATTCATCTGAAATTATAGCTATGTAAATAGTAAAGAATATCAGTACCCTTACCGTGAGTTTTCAGTGACTGTAATCGTTACCGACTGCGTAAACGGTTTGTATGGAGAATTGTAGTTCTACAAAGTAATCGCCAGGGGTGCTGTACTGTTTTCAATACAAATTGTTTACGCTGTCGCTAATGAGTGCGGTCACGTTAACTCATGGCAAGGGTAAAGTTAAGCGTTAAATTATTTCACAACTTTCATGAAATGAAATGAAATGGAATGGAATGGAATGGAGTGGAGTGGAGTGGAGTGGAGTGGAGTGGAGTGGAGTGGAGTGGAGTGGAGTGGAGTGGAGTGGGAGGAGTGGAGTGGAGTGGAGTGGAGTGGAGTGGAGTGGAGTGGAGTGGAGTGGAGTGGAGTGGAGTGGAGTGGAGTGGAGTGGAGTGGAGTGGAGTGGAGTGGAGTGGAGTGGAGTGGAGTGGAGTGGAGTGGAGTGGAGTGGAGTGGAGTGGAGTGGAGTGGAGTGGAGTGGAGTGGAGTGGAGTGGAGTGGAGTGGAATGGAGTGGAATGGAATGGAATGGAATGGAATGGAATGGAATGGAATGGAATGGAATGGAATGGAATGGAATGGAATGGAATGGAATGGAATGGAATGGAATGGAATGGAATGGAATGGAATGGAATGGAATGAACTGAAATGAAATGATTTATTTAATGCATGTGGGAAATCGGGTAACATTTAACATATCATTGCTTAATACATCGTATCACGAAACCCTACCTTTTCAGGCGTACATACATCTAGAATAATAATAATAGAAACAACGAAATTAATTAATTTAAATGTCAGTACAAGAATGTGCAATGCAAAATAATATCATAATTTTAATGAAATACATAATAGGTCAAATAACGTCATCCAAATAATCATTAACACTATAGTAACATTTATGTACCAGCCATGTCTTAACATTTTACATTGGTTTTTCATGTAAATTAAGCGAATAGTTTTGAAGTTTTGATAATGTCAATTTTTTACGGCGCGTCATGCCATCGTGACGTCATCAAACTAATACTCATTGAGCGAATCCGTCAAATGGCGTCATAACCCTGCGCGCCACAAATATCTCGGAAACTATAAGGGTATAAAAAAAACATTATTTATATACCTATTTAGTCATGCAAGATAATCTAAGGTAACAATCAAAGATTTGGTGATACTCCTAATTTTTAAAATGAATCTGTATTATTTACCTATTGAAATGTATTTAGAAATAGGACCCTGTAGAGACCCTAGGTCCATGGGGTCCCAGCGCCCAAAAACTTCACAAGGAGCTCTCTAAAAGGCTTCAAGAGACCACTGGGGACTGGAGAGCTGGCAGCTTCCTCGCACAGCGTCTCAGCATAGCTGTTCAGCGAGGAAATGCTGACAGCATTTTCGGTACCATGCCAAAGGGGAGCAGTTTTTTGAATTTGTTTTAGTTTAGTTAATTTTAGCTTTTTTGTACTTAGTAGTTAGTAGTGTTAAGTTTTTATTTTCTGTTACTTCGTTTTTAATTTTCTCCTTTTAGAAATGTACCTACTGAAGAAGGATTTAGACATAACAAAGTTCAATTCCTTGGTAAATAAAAAGTAGCCACAAAAGGGGTAAAAAGGGGCAAAGTCAGATTCAATTATTATCTACGAATATGACTAACCAAGTATTACACAGGCTGCATAAGCCCCTATACAGCTCCTATACAGCCTAAATTAGAATTTTACTAGCTGCATAACCTCTTTATACAGCCTGTTTGGTTGGTTATAACCTGCACACATAACATCATTTCATTTGCAAATAAATACATTTCATTTCATCAATACGATAATTTTCATCACCCTCAAAGGCAATTCTTCAAATTTCATATTACCAATCTAATAATCGCTATACCAACATCCGCGAAATCTCTCCAATCTGTCGACATAGCATAAATATATAAACACATCGAAGGAACACGTCTTATCGAATTACCGAGTTTCCGCATAAAGGCCTTTCACACTAGGGGTTTCAAGCGGAGCGACCACGCAACGAATACGTCGCGGTCGCGCGGCAAAGTCGCTGTGACTAGCCTTTCCAATTTGGCGTATTTTATGCTAGATTTGGCATTTGTTATGTGGCGGTGCAGATTCGTATTGGTAAATAATTATCCATGGAGTCATGATTTCAGGGGAAATCTTTATAGCGCAATTGCAGGATTGTCCTTTAATTTGTAAGGGCGCGAGGCGTCATCGTCATGCCAGTTGGGGCCATCTGTTGGTCATAATTTCTAAAGGCTGGACAACTTTTAACCAATTTTGGTACAGGCTGGACATCCAAAGATGGTTATAGGACACTTTTGACCCGTTTACGGTTGAAAGAAAATTCCGGACTTAAATAATAGTTTAGCTAGTAGTAATGGTAAAGTAGTAGTAGTAATAGCTCCGGTATTAAATAATAGTTTAACCACGCAACGAACGATCCGTTTTACTATACTACCTCTAAGCGTTCGTAATTTTGCAAGAATGAGACCACGACGTTTTTGCTGCGCGTCCGCGACGTATCCTCCCCGAGTGTTCGTTACGCCCCTGCTCCGCGCTGGAAACGCTCGCCAACCGCTAGTGTGATAACGCCCTTACCGAATTACCGTATAATCAGTTTACTGAGTATATTTTTATTATTCTTTCTATTTCTGCACGTAATCGCGTTGTGTGGGTTCTCTTATGAGTTTTCGGACGGAAAATGTTATATATTTTTTGTTATAGTTTAGTTTTATTTTTAGGTACTTTTACTTATAAGTGTTTTGGTACCACAATAAATACATACCTATAAATAAGTGGAAAAATGGGCAAATACGGCAATCTCTAATATAAATGTCATCGGACACGTCAAATGAAATGAATACTAAGACGAAATAATAATTCCAATTTGAAAATGAAACGCATAAAAACACGATAACTTATACTTGTTGTGTCTATCATTCTTAATAGTATTTTATGCAATCGTTGCACAATGAAGGTTCTTAAAGTCGAGTACCGCGTTTCGGTCACAAGGCTTGCCAAGTGGCCTAAGTAAGGTACGAGATTATGAATATTAAAGTTCTGTAGCGGGTACCATAGAATAGAGTATAGAATTTTGGTACAGGATAAAAAAGTGCGTTATTGTGATTTTGTCTGTGAAGTTATAATTTACAGATTAAAGTACGCGAGTATAAAAAAATAAATAAAATCTTACTTTTCATATACCTACGCATACAATTTTGTGTAATTTGACGCATTTGTTATTAAAATAAAACAATTTAAACAGATAATATAGCGAGCAACTGTAGAATGGTAATAGTTGCCGAAACGTCAAAAAGGCAACTGCGCCGAAAACCGAAGAAAATATTGCGATATTGCCAATTATGTGAAAAGGAATAGCGCATATGACTAAAGTAGAAATATAGTGGAGAGATTTGGAACAGATGTTAATGTTAATGTTGATTTGAGGCCGCTTCGTAAAGATTGATCCGATAAGGTACGTAAACTTGGGGAAAACTAAATAAAAGTGAAATATTTCAATAAACTCTTGTATTGACATAAAAGAGTCTTTCACGACTAATCTTTAGATCTTGAGTTTTATCGCAATAATTTATCGTTTTAATCTGAACAGGCGGTTTTTATATTATATTTTATAGAACATTTTCCAGAGTTACGATAACTTTGAGGGCTTCAATCATTGATAATAAGAGGAATTTCTTCGAGCACTAACACTACCTAAGTTTTCCCGTGATCGATCAAGACTTTAGGCTTCGTAGGTAAAACTTTGGAACATTATTTGATGTTTCTGGCTATATTTTATGGGTGAATTTCAACAAGCTCGAAATTTACCTAATTTTGGTGGGTTTTTTTTATTTTTGATGTTGGAGTCAAAATTATATATATATATATACACGCCGTGACCTAAATTATATATCAATAATACGAATAAAGTCATAACCAATATTGTGTAGTAATGGCCCTTTGTTATACATAATAGTTTTAAAGATATTATGATTTTAGTAATTTGCCTGCCACCAAAATTGTACATCTACACCAAAATTAGTTACTTGTGCTAAAAATTAATATTTGTCAATGAAATTGCCTGCTGGAAATGAAAAGAAAGTATATGTTTAATTAATCGTTTTAATTATACCAAAATATCTTTGAAAATACAATCACTCGTTTGTAACAACAATATATTTTTTCTTTTCGAGGATATCTTCTCTTGATTGATTTTTCTTGCGACCATCCTAAAAAACTACATACATTTCAAAAAAATAAGCATGTAAAAAGGCGAACTTATCCCTTTAAAGGTCTTCGCACATTACAACAACTCAACGGCGACTCGATTCTATGCCAAATATTGAAATTTAAGCCCTATGTCATATTTACTAGGTTTAATTTAAAAAAAAATATATTAGTAGTGGACGACGAGTGGACAACGCGTCGGTGCATCGTCGAAATTAAACCTAGTAAATATGACATAGGGCTTAAATTTCAATATTTGGCATAGAACCGAGTCGCCGTTGAGTTGTTATAATGTGCGAAGACCTTTAGGGATTTCTTCCAATTAACCTTCGAGTAAATGAGTGTTAAACACAAGTAAATGGCAGACAAACCAAGCAACATATCGATACCTTTGGGTTCAATTGGCGTAAAGGACAAAACGCTGGTTTTGAGGAGAAGCAAAAAACTGTTTTATTTTACAAAAAATGGCTATACTTTTTTTGTTTCTCGACCTATATTTTTGACATGTATATGAAATATATTTGAATTGTCCATATCTTTAACCTTTTATGACAGTTATTCCTGTAAACAATGAATTATGGAAGTTAGATGTCCTTTACAACTGGTAAAAATGCTATCAATGTCATTTACACCCGTGACTTTTTGGGGTATTTGGAAATGATGGGGTTGTAAATGACGGTCTCAGATGACTTTAGTCTAATTTCGGGGCGTAAAGTTAATAGCTATGTAATAAAAATGGACAGTTTTCAACTTAATTTACCTTAAAGAGACTTGAAAAATGTATTATAAAGATGATGAATTTAGCTAGGCATGTCCAGATTATATTTAAAATGAATATTTTTTGGAAAACGCAATAATAACTATGAAAGAACTATTTTGTAATCAGATAAAAAAAAAAAAAAATGTTTATAAACAGACTAGATTGCGGGAACAAGGAGGAAAATAATGTCATACTAGTGTTCTACTCTCTTCCAATAGCACTAAATAATAGTAATGGAAGTGACAGAGTGGCTAATGATTATCGACATTAGGATGTCAAACATTATTAGGACGAGTACGTAGTGAGTAAAATACTGTAAATGTAAACAATAAGTATAATAGTATGAAAAATAATGCCGTCTTGCGTACATAATGACAGTTACAATAAAAAATCATACTACTAGGTCTTATTTTAATTAGTAATATTTGTACCTCATGAGAAAAGTCACGGTACAAGTATTATTTATTTAGTTTCACGTAACTTGTACCATTTTCCACTATACATTTCCATTAGGGTTTATTGCCCAAATTTAAAACAAAAAACTTAATGGTTTCAACGATTGTTGAATATAGAAATATAAAAACTTAACAGATCTTAATGGACGTATTATTTATTTATATATTCGTAGCAATATGTTTCAAACACTTTATAAACCTTACGCTGTTTTTTACCCTGCAATCCCTTCATTCACAATTAACTACAATAAAACTTCTCATGGTCATCTCATATAGACTATATTTGTAGTAAATTAAGAGTCCTACTTGGTAGGTTTTATCATCTAAGCTATAGAGTCCCAACAAGCACCCTAAAATGTATTTATGTGTCACTAGTAGAATCCATTATAGGTTACTCTCTGGATAGCTATGGCCTCACTTTTAAAACGAATTTGAAAAAAAATTAAAAATTACAAATTAGATTCCTGAAGCTATTAGTAAACAATAAAACTAAAAATAAATATAGAAATGATTATTACAAGTTATTTAAAGTATGTAAAATTCTTCCGGCAAGCCTAAAACACAAATACTTATTATCAGTCAATCAACACGGTAATCAACAGAGTAACCTATCTAAAATGAGCCATAACCATGGCACCAAGTCCGTAGCTGCAGGTAAGTATGCTGTACCCAGAGTAAGCAATTACTATGGGGACAGGCTCATCGAAAAGCGCTTACCATATTTACTTAACGCCTTACCTGCGGCTGGGCAGAGACAAATAAAAATAAATTTAAAAAAGCTGTACTAAAATACTACCTAGACAGTATTTAACTTAATTATATCAAAGTTTGAGCTAAAAATTGTATAGATATTTGCCTCTTACCTACCTATACATATTATCATTAATTAAGATTTAGATTTTATTACTTGAGTATTACTATTGTATAGAAAGGATCCCACAGTCAAACTGTGAAAACAGTTTTGTGGGACAATGTACCTGACCTGACATGTTCTTGACATTTGAATAAATATATAAATAATGATAATAAAATGTTAGAGACCAATCGAAATATTAAATTATAATTACTTATATATTATACTTATGTATGAATTTCGGTAACCAGTTCCAGTCCCTGATATATAAGTATTTATAATTTAATATTTCGATTGGTCTCTAACATTTTATTGTAGTTAATCGTGAATGAAGGGATTGCAGGGTAAAAAACAGCGTAAGGTTTATAAAGTGTTTGAAACATATTGCTACGAATTTATAAATAAATAATACGTCCATTAAGATCTGTTAAGTTTTTATATTTCTATATTGAACAATCGTTGAAACCATTAAGTTTTTTGTTTTAAATTTGGGCAATAAACCCTAATGGAAATGTATAGTGGAAAATGGTACAAGTTACGTGAAACTAAATAAATAATACTTGTACCGTGACTTTTCTCATGAGGTACAAATATTACTAATTAAAATAAGACCTAGTAGTATGATTTTTTATTGTAACTGTCATTATGTACGCAAGACGGCATTATTTTTCATACTATTATACTTATTGTTTACATTTACAGTATTTTACTCACTACGTACTCGTCCTAATAATGTTTGACATCCTAATGTCGATAATCATTAGCCACTCTGTCACTTCCATTACTATTATTTAGTGCTATTGGAAGAGAGTAGAACACTAGTATGACATTATTTTCCTCCTTGTTCCCGCAATCTAGTCAGTTTATAAACAATTTTTTTTTTATCTGATTACAAAATAGTTCTTTCATAGTTATTATTGCGTTTTCCAAAAAATATTCATTTTAAATATAATCTGGATATGCCTAGCTAAATTCATCATCTTTATAATACATTTTTCAAGTCTCTTTAAGGTAAATTAAGTTGAAAACTGTCCATTTTTATTACATAGCTATTAACTTTACGCCCCGAAATTAGACTAAAGTCATCTGAGACCGTCATTTACAACCCCATCATTTCCAAATACCCCAAAAAGTCACGGGTGTAAATGACATTGATAGCATTTTTACCAGTTGTAAAGGACATCTAACTTCCATAATTCATTGTTTACAGGAATAACTGTCATAAAAGGTTAAAGATATGGACAATTCAAATATATTTCATATACATGTCAAAAATATAGGTCGAGAAACAAAAAAAGTATAGCCATTTTTTGTAAAATAAAAAAGGTTTTTTGCTTCTCCTCAAAACCAGCGTTTTGTCCTTTACCCCAATTGTACCCAAAGGTATCGATTAGATTTAAGGCAGGTTTTAAAGGACAATTAAAAGACTACTTGCCCTTTACAGCCGTGTTCGGTTTATCAAATTACGGTATGTAAACAAGTATAATAATTCGAAGGTAGGTCGTAAGGGACATGTAAAGGAATACATGTCCTTTACAACCTACTTAATTCTATCAAAAAATGGTGTAATCATTTTTAAGGAGGTCGTAAAGGACAACTAAAATAATACATGCCCTTTACAACCTTATTCGGTTTATCAAATTCGAGTATCATAATTTGAATGCAGGTCGTAAAGGACAAGTAAAAGAAAACATGTCCTTAACGCCCATTTCGACTATGCGCTAATGGAAAGTCATCGTGAGAAATTAAGGGCTTAAAGGTTACCAAGAAAAAAATACGTCATCTACGACAGTATTAATATTTACCGGTTTACTTTACGATACACCTTTTAATTCGTAATTTATAACTGGACACTTACGACCCTTAACCTGAGCTAGATTTGCGAACATGATGAATAAAAACTGGGTCGTAAAGGCATTTTTTTTAAAGCTATCGAAATTTTAACTACACAGAACGATAGAGCTTGAAATTGTGAACAAGATTATATATATAACTCATTTTCGCCAAAATGTCCTTTACGCCAATTGAACCCAAAGGTATCGATATACAATACGATAACTTTACAATAGTACAAATGAAACTTCAAAAACCAAATGAGAGAGAGATATGCAAACAGTCAATGTAATACATATAACGTAATATCTATGTAAATACGTATAACATAAATATAATCATAATTATAACAAAAACAGCAACCTAATCAAAAAATAATCATTCGTTCGAGAGCCACAATTTCTTGAACTTCCCCTTGAACGATGCTACGGATGCTGCCTTAGGGCGGGAGACAATTTATTCCAAAATTTCACGGCGCGCACAGCAAAAGACACATCGTAAACATGAGATCTATGCAGTGGGATAGATAGAGCCAGATTCGCACTTGACCGCAGGCGATGGCCACTACCATCCGCCATGTCAAAGAACTTCTCTGCAAGGTAAGGAGGAGAAGAAGGAATGAAAAGGACATTATACCAAAGACAAAGAACATGTATGCGGACACCAAAGCAAAAGAGAGCGGACAAGCATGATCTTCGTATGAACAGGAAGGAAATTCTGCAGACACCTCAATGAAAGAAGGGACGCGAAACGTTTCCTACTGATCTCAGAAATATGAGGTGCCCATGACAAAGATTGATCTATATGGTAATGCCAATTTTTTTTACAGTAGAAGAGAAAGGTACAGGCGTACCATTAAAGAAAATAACTGGCTTAACTTGATCTGAAAGTTTGGAAATAAGGGGTTTCCAACGACAATAGCCTGCGACTTCTTGGCATTCTTCATCAAACCAAAGAATTGAGCACGGATTGATTTCAGGTCTAAATTGATTTGCGAAACCAAGGAGCCAAAATCATCAATGCTGACCGCCGCATAAAGCTGCAAATCGTCTGCATAGACATGGAACGAGGAGGAGAGTGACTGTGGTTGGTGATTCCGTTAATGAAGACAGAAAAGAGTAATGTAGACAGTTCAAAAGTGTTGGAAATGCGATTACAAATGTGTAATTTATATACAGATTACAGAATTAGCAATTCTGGTGGCATCAAGCAATTTTGGTGACTTTCAAATTACCACCAAAACCACCAAAATTGATCCACCGAAATTAGAAACAGTGATTAAAATAATATTTAAAAAATATCCGTATTATTTACTTCAAATTCAACTTTATATTTTAAAAAGGAAACCTTAACACGTCTTACACACAATTCACACACAGTCAATGATTGCTAAGTCTAAAAGTATTTTGAACACACCACTGATACTTACGTGCTCAGTGGACAGATCCAGCAAGGTACGACGTGTGTGTCATCGCTCCATGCCGGAGCGGAACTAAACGAACATGTTAACACACGTTTGCTGGTCTTGTTGCGTTTCGTTCAACCATAAACACATTTTCAATATTTACCACCAAAATTATCAATTTCACCCGGAATAGTTTAGTAACTGAATTACTCGCTACTAGACTAAAATACTAGCCTAGTCCGAACAAGCCTTAAGGGAGGCAACAGGGGACCCACGCGCGGGCAGTTTTCTCGCGCAAAGGCTTTCCACAGCCATACAGCGTGGGAATGCTGCCTGCGTCATGGGCACCCTACCGAAAGGTCTTAGTTTTATAAATATATTTTAATCTTAGTTTAATTTTTAGTTTTAATGCCATAAATTTGTTATTTGTATGTTTTATTTTTGACCCAAAATAAATGTTTTACTTTAAAAAAAAAAATATTTACAAGAATAAAAATGTGGTACGTCCATATCAAAATTGTTGACGTGTTAGCACTGTGGACCACATGACAATGAGCAATAGTAGTTCGAAGTTTACCGAAGTTGTCCGAGGCGAAGTTGGCTAAAGTATGGGTTTCCGCAGCGAACTGGCTCTCCATACTATCATATTCGCCCAACTTCGGTCAAATTCGTGAGTAGTGTGGAGCCGCAATAAGAAGGCAACGATAAGATTGAGGAACAAACAGCCCTAAGACGCTTTTTCGAAGATCAAAAGAGCGAACGTTCTGAAATGTTTTCTGTGATCTTGGTACCTATAAAATATCACCATCATCTTAATAGCTATTATAAAAACTGCATTAAATGGGCAGTATAGATTTAAGACTCATCGTAAAGCAGGGAATACGGGCAATTTAGAACCCCTTGGTAATAGATGCATTAGCTGGGTCTTTGCGCTGCACAGATAATGACCCAGATATTAGTACACAGGAAGACATGATTTTCTTTCTATACAAAATAAAATTACACAAATGATATTTGTCATTAACCGATTGAAATCTGAAATTCGGAAAGGATTTATAGTATGTACTGGAAGGTGCCGTAACTTTGTCTGCGTAGTTGAGTAATTCATTACAGTTTGGCGAGTAATAATATTATTGAAAATTGTAATTTCGTAAGATAAATAAAAAAATTGGGCAAGTGCGAGTCCGAATCGCGCATGAAGGGTTCCGTACCATAATCTATAACAAGTTGGTTGTATGGGAACCCACCTTAAATATTTATTTTATTTAATATTTAGTATTTGTTGTTATAGCGGCAATACAAATACATCATCTGTGAAAATTTCAACTGTCTAGCTTTCACCGTTCTTAAGATACAGCCTGGTGACAGACGGACGGACAGCGAAGTCTCAGTATAGAAATAATCCTTTTGGTTGAGCGAATCCACTTACCTTTGTACCCGATGAACAATACTCATTATCTGTATTGTTAGCTGTGGCCACAACTGCCACTTCAAAATGTTAAGGCGTTATAAGTGCAAATTACTTTTACACTAAATTAGTCTTAAGTCAAACGAAATAAGGTTTACTCTTAAACAAAGAGAACAGAGATGTTGGTCACTTCATTGTCATTATAAGCATCGATAGCAACTTCACTGCTCTTTCACTTACGAAGTGACCAACATCTGTGTTCTCTTTGTTTAACAGTAAACCTTATTTCGTTTAATTTAAAGACTAATTTAGTGTAAAAGTAATTTGCACTTATAACGCCTTACATTTCGAAGTGGCAGCTGTGGCCACCGTTAACAATACAGATAATGAGTATTGTTCATCGGGTACAAAGCTAATGGGATTCGCTTAACAAATGGGATTCGAACTATAATAGGGTCCCATTTATACCCTTTGGGAACGGAACCCTAAAAACTATCCAATAACCTTCTTTAAATGTCCAGCTATCCCTATACCAAATTGGTTCCAAAATTAAACCGTTTCGACGTTAAAAGAGGACAAAGAAATGTTTACCAACAAATGGCACTGTATGCCTGGCACAAGGCTGCATCATGATGTTAAGATTTTTCCTGAAATAATGACCCCTTAGTACAAAGCAAACTGATTCACCCCCGACGAAAAAAGAGGGTCGTTATAAATTTAAAATGTGTATCAGTGTATCTGTCTGTGGCATTGTAGCTCCCAAACGGTTTGACCAATTTGAGTGTGTTTTTTTAGTCGAAAGACTTATCCGTCAAGATAGTTTCTAGCTAAGTTTGGTGAAAATAGGACCAGCACTTTCCAAGATATTCGGTTTTAATTGGAACAAGTAACAAAATCTCAGACAATATTGAAGAATACCGAATTTTGTAGTTATGTCAAGTTTTAGTAGCATTTTCTATATCACTCATTGGATGAGGGTCTCATGATGACCAGCTACTTGTGTCGGGGTTGTTTAATAGGTTATATTCGACAGTTTTAGAATTTTACAATAGTTAAGACGTTTTAGCGTATATGAAACAAGATCGCCGCCAGATAGCAACAAGCTTAGTAAGAGCTTAATATACAGCTATTATAACTCTAATTTAAGCTGTATAAAGGCTGTATAAGTGCTTCTGCAACCTGTGTGCTACTTGGTAGAATCTCGCGTTATCTTCCTTTATATCCGTCGGGCAAACTCGCGTCGCGATTGCCTATGACGTGCCCTATCGCGTTTAATAAAGCTGTGCCTTTCTCAGCGCGACCCAAGTAAAGAGAGACGTGTCCAATATAATTTTAATTAAGTAGGTAACATTTTAATAAGAAACACGTACAGCTTCATGCAAATAAATAAATTTCATCTTTAAAATTGACAGCATAATTTCTAAAATAGTAAGTTCTGGTTAGTTCATATTTATAAGAAGATAGAGGTTTTCACCACAAAACTTATGTTGGCTTGTTTACTAAATCAGACGATTAAGAATGAATAGACTGTATATAAAATAAACATAGTGTCTTGTAACTTGATTCCCGCCAATATCAATCAATAATTCAATATCAATAATGCAACCCTCGCCGACTGTACCACGGGTCATTTTGACCCGGCACGTGTATACTCCCGAAAGGCTCTTAAACAATACTACAACAAAAGGTATCCTATTAGATACCATAATATTTGGTTCTCAAACTAACACTGTACCTAAATTGGTCAAAATCTATCAGGACGTTTTGACGTGATGAGGCCGTGAAGATTTGCGATCAATAGATGGAATTGTAATCAGTGCCCATACGAATCAAACGAAAACGTGCATCAGCCATTTGGAATTTTCCCAGAATCCTGACCTCTCTGTATAGAAAATTGGTTTTCAGTACACTTTTAGACTTTTATGACATAATCAGTGCAAAAACGTCCATCGTGTCGTTTGGACTTTTTCCAGAATCCTGACCTCTCTTTAATCTTACATTTTATTTCAGAAAAGAGATGTAGATAATCTCTTGTAACTTCCTTCCCGTCAAGACGCTACCTCAACCCACGTCGAAAACGGCGCCCTTTCAATATCAATCAATATCAATAATGTAACCCTCGCCGACGCGCGACGGTACCACGGGTCATTTTGACCCGGCACGTTTATACTCCCGAAAGGCTATTAAACAATACCGCAACAAAAATTATCCCATTAGATACCACCTTTGGTTGTCAAACTAATACTGTACCTAAATTCATTAAAATCTGTCAGGACGTTTTGATTTTCGATCAATAGATGAAATTGTAATCAGTGCCCATAAGAAACGAATCGCCCCAATTCCGGAATCCAGATCTTTCTGTATAGAAAATTTGTTTTCAGTACAATATTTTAGACTTTTATAACAGTATATACGTTTTTTTTGTACCTATAGCATTGAGATGTAGAATATGTAGATATAATCTCTTGTAACTTGCTTCCCGCCAAGATGCTACCTCAACCCACATGGAACTCGGCACCCATTCAATATCAATCAATATCGATAATGTAATCTTCGCCGACTTCATTCATTTTGACCCGCCGCGTTTATACCGAACGAAAGGCTATTAAAAAGCTAATGAAATTTTTAAAAAGTTAATTCATTTTCAGCTAATAATCAGTCAAATAAGGTTAGATAAACTGTTAATTGGATCAGTTTTGGATTAATAACATCTCGTTTCTTATCTCTCATGGGATTCTCGTCTCCAATTTAAGACTAAAATTGTATTGAAAGATTTCCTTTAGGGAAAGGTCATGATGGCAGGAAAGATATAAACAGCGCGATACGCTATGGCTTTTTTTCGTATGGATATTATGAATATTTTAACGACTTCACTGTGCCAAAGCGGCTGTATGATAAAATCCTATTTATATACAGAGGTAATCGGTCACCCAAAATGGGATGTAGGATGTGGTTTCAGGTCAAAGTTGGACGGCATCTTCATCTTGTAAATAATTTTAATGCAAGTTCAATCAGTTTGGAGTAGTTACGGTCCGGAGACTTGTGTATCGCTACGAAAATCGGCTACGGTGTCTACGGCGTAGCACTCTGAATTTGTAACGTCATCGTCATAGCAATGAAACCATACGCTAGGGATACGAGACATAAAAAAAGAATAACAAATATAAAGGGACAATCTTACATAAATCGACTGACTCCCAAATTAAGCAAAGCGTGTACTGCAGGTAATATAAAAATTAATTGCTGTTCGTTTGTCTCGCTAAAACTCGAGAACGGCTCGGCAGATTTGGCTGATTTTGGTTTTGAAATGTTTGTCGTAGTCCAGGAAAGGTTTAAACGATAAGGTGTTAGCAGCTTACTGACGCGAACCGAATTCCACGCGGGTGGAGCCGCGGGCACAGCTAGGACATATATAAATAACACCCATGACCCAGAAACAAATATTCGAGTTTATCACACATATATTTGCCCTTGCCGGGATTCGAACCCAGGACCGCCGGGTCAGTAGGTGCACTACAAACTGCGCCAACTGCGTCGTCAAGATATAAACTGTTGGTTGCACAACGTAGTTGCCTACGTAGTAGCGCTCCCGGGTTCGAATCTCCTTCAGGACAGTTATTTATGCTATCAACATTTCCGATACAAGCATCTATATGCTTAATGGAAGGTTCCAACCTTATATCTAACTACAAAGATTGTAAAAACCAAATAAACTTTTTGTTTTTTTTTTAACATGAATATTGGAAGCGTCCAGGAGGATACTTTCCACATATTAAATAATTATACCTATCAATCTAAGAATTGCCAAGACCGCAAAGCTAAGGAGGGACTGGGCTGGACATGTCTGCCGCATGTATCCGGAACGATAAACCAGAATAATCACCGAATACACACCGCAACCATACTGAAGCAGAGGCAGACCGAAAAGAAGATGGCGGGATAACTTGGATGCATTTGTAACGAGTAGAGGGAACGTGCAGCTAATAGAGACGAGTGGCGCAAGAGAGGGGAGGCCTTTGCCCAAATGTAAATAATGTAAATGTGCTCGACACGCTAATGCCTAATAGTTGACCCCATGCTGCTCTATTGCTAATGACGTAGGTAACATTCAAGATGGCAACTATTGGGACAGTGTCAAGCACAGGGACGTTTACCTTACTGCTCGTAATAAAAATCCACGGTAAATATCGCTTCGTAGCTCATACGAAATTCGCATTAAAAATAAAGTGAAATCGAGCCATTCGGAAAATAAGTGATAAGAGAATTTGGTCTTCACCGGCGGGTGATAAAGGCGAAATTACCGGTGCTTGTTAAAATTAATGAACCACGTGTGCTGACTCGGCCAGTATCGCTCTAGGGCGGGAAACAGCAGGTCCACTTTAATTATATATACTTATGTGTAAAATAAATACTTATGTATAATATAAAATTTACACTGTAAATTTAACTTGAATAACACAAAACGTACAAATTACAAACTCAATGATTTAAACTTGCACGATTTTAGATTCTTATGACAATAAAAACGGAATACGTCGCGTATAAATGTTATTTTTAAATACAGTACAATACAACATTACTGTATTCCACACTAACAAAAAAAATATTACATGACAAATATTAAATCAAACAATGGTAGACAATATGCGGTCTTATCGCTAACGAGCTCTTCCAGACAACCTTTGGGTAGCGGAGAAAACGAAATTAAACAGAAAATAGTAGTAGCTGGTGAGATAAGAATTTAAATATTATGAGAAGTAAGTCACAAATAAGTGTCTTACAAATATTAAAGATAAAGGTTTCGTGCCATCAGTAAATGTAAACAACAGTAAATATCGTCCAATAAATCGCTGTATATGTAAGTGTAGTGGTCGATAAACCACAGTGTAAAACAATAATAAAAAAAAAAAAAACGATAAACTCGTACGGCTAGCAGCCGTTGTTATTGATAAGTACTTAAATTTCTAGTCGCTTAAGTGGCCTATGATGGTTGTGTTTGTCACGTGGTAAATAAACGACAAACTGATGTGATGGATGCTTTGTCACTAATTTATCGAGTGATTTAACTAAACATCATAGGCCATGGGCCATGGGCAATTGCTAGCCGTTGGGACAGAATGGTTCTCGAGTGGAGACCACGTACCGGCAAGCACAGTGTAGGACGGCCACCCGCAAGGTGGTCGGACGACCTGGTTAGAGTTGCGGGGACTCGCGGGATACGGGTCGCTGCTATCCGGCCCATGTGGAAGTCTATTGAGGAGCCTGACTGTGTCCAATGATGATGATGATGATGGGGCCCATGGTTGCTCCAGTCACAAATAAACAGTCAACTTAGGAAATACCAATCAACAGTCAGAAAAGTCTACACATTAAAAAAAACGAAAGTATAGCCTACTGTTCCTGTCTGTACAGTAACAAGGTTAATGAGAACGGGTCAGAGTGACCCGACTCGTGAGGGATAACCTTTCGCGATGTGTTCAAATTATGCAGATTGCGTACTACGTTGTATGTCGCTCTATGTTCACGTGCACACGTTTCGCCGTAATTTGTGGCCAAAATTTAATAGAGCACGCTTGTTTTTTTAGCCTGCCTTTTCATCTCTACGTTTGTGTATGGAAGGTACCTACTCTAAACGGGCTACGACTTTAAGATAAATCGTAACACCGCGATACAGGTTTTCTTTTGTTTCTAGTAAGCGTTATTCATAACACAATCTTATCATTATAGTTTCAACTACCCCGTTGTCTATCTGTGTGTACCTAATCAAATCTGGCAAGTTAAATTTGACCCACTTCCCTGGCAACGACGTAGGAACTAGCAAATTTGCACACTTTAGAATCGCCCTGGGGAGTAATAGATTTTTGCTGAAAGAAAAGTACAGTCAAAAATAACAGATGAAAACTTAATGAAGCTTACATATCACACAAATGTTATAACGGCAAAAGTTTATGAGTGGGTTTGTGTGTATGTTTGTTTTTCCTTCACGCTCAAACTTGACCAATTTTGACAAATTTTGGTATGAAGGTAACTGACACCCTGGATTAACACATCTACGGCTATTTTTTATCCCGTAAAATGTAGTGTTCCCGTGGGATGAGCGAGTAACACCACGGGCAGCTAGTTGGTCATATCTTTGCCATTTATCTTTAATATACAAAAAAATGGAACATATCTAAAGACTGGGCTGACAGGATAGTGCCATCTGAGTGATCTACAATCGACCTATTATAATTGTAAAGCTGGAATTAAAAGTAAAAAAGTCATCAAAATAAAATGTTTTCATATCAGTGACAACCCTACTAACTCAAAGGTTTTATTTACATTTTAAATGACACCTGTCTTTAACTTAAGCGATGTTCAAAAGATGCTACGGTTGATATGTGCAGACTTTAACTCTCATGTTTAACAAACTGTATCTCAAAAATGGATAGAAATATTTACATAGTTCATTAGTGAAAAATTAAATACTCAGTCTGAACAATTCCCTGTTTGCTTAAAAGTCCCTCGATCATTTCAAATGCCTGTACGACAATGTCATTCGAATTACCTGATATACTCGTACTTTATCAAGCGATTGACCGATGTGTTGTCATTTAAACACTGCATTAAAGTAACTTAGTTAGTGGGAAATTCGTGCATGTTTCATTTAATGTCACCTAATTTTTGATTTCGCACGCGTGCGGCCTTAAAACTTTATTTTTAAACGCGATGAAATACTGCCTACTAGGTATTTTATTCCGAATTGGAGACAAATTTACATAAAAAATATGTGGCAATCTGTAAGAAAAGGGCTGCTGCCACTTAATTTTAGTACGATTTTTTTCTATAAATGTCGTTTTAGTACACTTTACCGTCTCGCAGTTTGTACACGTAATTAACACAAATTATAACGGGTTCACCGCGATATTTCTTATCTTATCTTATCTTCATTATATACCCTTTATAATTTATGTTAATTATAGAGTTACGTTATGAGGTCAATAGTAATTAGTAACTAACCACTTTTTAGCAATTTTATAACGACACTAATGTTGACATATTAGTTAAACCCACGTTTTACAACAATTTTATAACAACACTAAAGTGTATATATTGGTTACCGTGAAACATGCCAACTTTGCCCGCTTTTTTCGTAAAAACCCGAAATTCTCTCATTTTTTCTATGACGGGATAAAGTTTTTTCGGGTCTAACGCATCCATCGTATTCATATGCATGCGTTTAATACGAAAAACAATTTTTAAATCTACATTTAACCATTTTTTTTATCAATTTTCACCTCGGGTAAAGTTATCTAAACTAATTTTATTAAAACTTTCGTGAGACATATTTTATTATTGTATTAAGCGGTTATCTAAACTTTTGCAAACATTGCCCAAATCGATTATTTCCGTAACTATAGCCCCTACAACGTTAAGATAAGGATCAATATAAAATCTGGGGTAATAATGGCGTTCTACTTAATATCTTGGTCTTAACTGTACAAACACGTGTGCAATATGGGTGGGCAATGTTACATAGGTATTTTGTTTTTCTCCATACAAGCCGAATCAAGCAGTTTGAAATTGTCAGGGTTGTCACTTTTGGTTGAGTAAACCATCTTTACCAATACCATTATCAAAATGAAAAATGTATGCTTAATATTCGATACTAATAGTTTGGCGGTTATTTTTTTACTTCACGTTAGAATAATCTAAATAAAAATGGTAATAATTGAATATTCTATGTTTTTTTGTTTTATGGACATGACATGACATGACATGACATGCAGCTAATGCTAAAAGTACAACGGCTTAACTTTTTGAGCGCCACAGTCGGCTGTGGCCGTCAACAAAAAATCGTGCCCCTGACGCCACGTCGGCCACAGCCGTCCAAATTTCAATCATCAAAAACTTTGTAATTCTAACCGCTACAAGTATTTTTCAATCCCTGTTGATTTTGGGGCACATCTTTTTTTTTTTGCTCTGGCGTCAGTGGCACGGTAAATTGCTAGACCGCTTGGCGGTCAATAGGTTAATAGAAATATAATTTACCTTACCTTAAATACATAACCCTCCTTTATTTACGCAGTCAGGTAAAATTACGACAAGGTGACAGCCCTAACCCTTTTTTTAGTCTGGGCAATGTTGGCATTCATAGGTTAGCAAGTTACTGGATAACATTGCCCACCACCATAACTCCGGTTTTAATAAGTATTTTTAGTTCAAACTACAATAAAAATGATCTACAGTTCTTATTTTATAACAAGCAATAAGATACATTCACCTGAGGCTTCTCCATTCTGTAAAAAATACACCAGAACTTCACCTAGAATTGGCCCGCCAAATCAAGCACCTTATTCGACTAGTCCCAACACGTTACGGAATGAAGTTGCGCGCAAATGTGATTCCCAGGGATACCACAGATATAATCTATTTTCCACTAAAAATAGTAGTGTTGCCATAATCATCTTGAAATTCTCTACAGTAACGTTTCTTTTTTTAAGTAGCGTTTTGGGCAAAGTTCCCTGTGGAGGCAAAGTTGGCGTATTTCACGGTATACCATACTCACGTTTTACAACAATTTTATAACAACATTGATGTGTACATATTGGTTATATCCAAGCCCCTTGCGGTAACAAGGCAAAACTAATTTGAATCCAAATTTAATAACACGCCTGCCATCTTCCATCCCGTAGATCAGGTTAAATTAATATGACCCGCCCGATCTGACCCGCCAGATTATAACGGGTAGTTTAGTTAAGTTCCTGCATTGTATACATAGCTAATTGCTTCAAGTTTTAATAATAGGGCTTGCAATATTTAAATTAGATATTTTTTTGGATTCCGTACCTCTACTGGCAACAACGGAAGGATCGCGTTTGGTAAGAAGCAAAATTATTTAACGCAAGTATATAAAAACGTCTCTAAGGGTGAAGCCAGACGAGCGTATTTTTTAGGGTTCCGTACCCAAAGGGTACAAACGGGACCCTATTACTGAGACTTCGCTGTCCGTCCATCCGCCAGTCACCAGGCTGTATCTCAAGAACGGTTATAGAAATATAGAGTGATTGAAATTTTCACAGATTATGTATTTCTATTGCCGCTATAACAACAAATACTAAAAATAAAATAAAATAAATATTTAAGGGGGGCTCCCATACAACAAACTTGTTATAGATTATGGTACGGAACCCTTCATGCGCGAGTCGGAGTAGCACTTGCCCATTTTTTTTATTTCTGAGTCGCGTAATTTCGGTCGCGCCATACATCATGTCACGTGATCATGTCACACTAAGTAGGTATGGCGCGACCGAAATTACGCGACTCAGAACTCAAAAAATCACGCTCGTCTGGCTCCATCATAAACCGTAAATTCGTAGTTTTATTTTTTAAATAAAAGGGATTGAAGAAGTATTTCGTGATTTTTAAATAGCATAAAGAGGAAAATCTGGTGAGGTCAGAGAGTAACGCTAACAGAATACCGTCGGCATTTCATGACAAAAAAAATCGTGCGCGTTTAGAAAAAATGGTAGATAATTATTACCTTTGATCCTCATCATGCCAGTATTCAAGTCAGTATGTAGTACGTTCCGTTCTCAGCACAGTCCTGGACTGGCGACCACGAATAGGAAAGCGCAGCGTGGGATACAACTATGGATGCGGTCATCTTAGCGGCATATGCATCGCTCTTTTTGGCGAGCTTTAGGGAAGCCTATTTTCAGCAATGGACGACTGTGGCTGATAAATAGAATAAGCAGATGCTTATTATACGGCCCAGTGTCAACAGCATAAACGTTATATGACTTGGGCATCGAATAAAGGTCCAGGTGTGTACAAGCTCGCAAACATCGAGTGAACAACTTAATTCAGTCCATTAGTGACGTACCAAATGGTCCAATCCCGCAGAACTGCCTGATTTTAATCACGACCGTGTCGTTCCGTCTGATTGCTCCCTAAAATACACACTGACGGCTGATGTCAACTCTTTCTGCTTGTTTTAAGGTTATCTTTCAAGTGAGTGTGAAAAATTGTACATGAGTTTGAATGCGGTTGTTTTTGAGAGTTTGCTTACCGATGAGATTAAGTCGATTAAAGCGGCTGTTCACCAATGACCGTGATGTTATTTTTCGTTTCGTGCTCATTATAATGGAACATGTATATATATAAATAAATATTTGTTTTGACGATACGAACCATCAGCGCTCTAAACGCAAAAAAAAAAAAAGATTATTCGTTTTCGGGTATATTTGACCCATTAATCGCCTGCGTACATAATAAATAAAAGGTGCAGTATGTTTGAAAAATTAGATTTTCATTGCACTTCATCACACTTCACATACCTCTTATTTAGCGTAGATGAGGTTAAGTCTCTACAATTTTTGCAATGTGTTGTTGCCACCAACTGTTTTAGCATATATTTTATTTAGTTGGTTACGTTTTTAGTTTTATTTCTATTTAAAATTTTAGAATTTATGTTGGAAAAACCTAGTTACAACTAGAATATGTTTAATTTGAGCTATGTTTACCGGGATCCCTTTGACTCCCAAAGTGTTATTGTTTCGATTTTCGAAAGTCAAAAATTAGTTTAGTATAACGCAAGAAATATATAATGACTAGCATTAACCCGCGGCTTCGCTCGCGTGCCTATATAATGTACATCATCCTACGGGAACAATGCTCTTTTTTCGGCATTAAAAGTAGGCTATTTGTTAAGTTAGGGTATAATCTTCAATCTGCATTTCCCTCATGTATATCCGTCCAGCCGTTTTAGCGTGAAGAAGTAACAAAACATACACAGACTTTCGCTTTTCTAATATTACTGGGAAATACTTTTTATTATATCATAAGTCCACTTTATCAAATCAAACCGAAAACTCAAGCACTCAAATCAAGCGATCTTAGCTTTTACTGTACCAAATAAAGTTCACTTCAAACTTCATAACTCGAAGTGGCGCTAAGACACCGGGATATGTGTGCATTTTATTTGTATAAAGCTTTTATAATGTCCTGAGCGTCCGCTTATCGACTTGGGATATTCGAGATTGGTTTAATGATTCTAAGCCATGTTCTAAGTTACGTCATGTTCTATTGTAAGGTATATAGATATTGAGGTTCTCTTCGTTGATGAATGAAAAATTAATTATTTTGAGCCACATAAACATAATTCAGAATTCTAAAATGACTTAACATAATTATTGAAAAGCTTAAATGTATTTATTACGGATGCAGGAAGTTTCCCGATCATTACTTCTCCCGTCCCAACGCGCCGCCCGCCTATAGCTACCGATTGACGACGATCGAGATGCCACCAAATACTATTTTTTTAATCTATTAGGATAACGCAGGTCTCTATCCATACCTCAAAAGCAAAAACAGAACCCCCTTATAGGATCACGTGTAGCTGTCTGTCAGTCCGTCTGTTACAACCGATTTGCTGCAAAACTACTGGACCGATTAAATTGCAATTTGGCGCAAATCCTTTCAAGAATTTTCATGACCACAAATAAAATTTCAAAATCGGTGGTATTTTCGTAATTAACGTCCCAACAAACCATAAAAATTACACCCATACTCAAATTTAGTCATTTCAACCCCATCGCACCCCAACAGGCGAGACGGTATTTCACGGCCACCACGTTTGTTTTTTTAAATCGTTGTTGTTTTGGTAATCAGCGACCCGAAAAACCATAGAAACATTACCCTTGTTGATTTTCAGACTTTGTCACCATATTCTCCTCCTTTAGGGGTTGAATTCTCAAAAAACATGAAACACGTGCTTACTCATTTATCGTTAGAAATACTCCTTGGAAGTTTTCAATAAAATAGTCTAACTAATCTTTTTTCCCCATACAAACTTACGACCCCCATTTCACCCCTTTGGGGGAGGGGGGGGGGTGACTTTTGACGAATGCTTCTTTTATTGCACCCCTAGACTTTATAAGGACACGTAGGTTCCAAATATGGACTCTAGAACCAGCGGTTTAGTATTTAGACATTTTAACCCCATTTCACCCCAACAGGGAAGATGTTAATTCACGTCCGCCACGTTGTATTGAAAAATCGAAGCGGTTTTCGTAATCAGCGACCCGATAAACCATAAAAACAATACCCATGCTGCTTTTCAGACTTTGTCACCACATTTCTACCTTTTAGGGGTTGAATTTTCAAAAATCCTGAAACACGTGTTTACTCATTTATCGTTAGGAATACTCCTGTAAAGTTTCGAATAAAATAGTCTTACTAATCTTGTTTCCCCATACAAACTTTGGAACCCCATTTCACCCCTTTAGGGGGTGAGTTTTGAAAAATCCTTTCTTAGCAGATGCCTACTACATAACATCTACCTGCATGCCAAATTTCAGCCCGATCCGTCCAGTGGTTTGGGCTGTGCGTTGATAGATCACTATGTCAGTCAGTCAGTCAGTCAGTCAGTCACCTTTGAGTTTTATATATCTACAAGGATTCAAGTCCCGCGCTCAAAAAAATACTTGATCTCCATACAAACTTTCAATCCCTTTTTTACCACCTTACGGGATGACTTTTCAAAAACGGTGAAATCAGTTTTCTCTTATTTTATTTCAATATTTTTTTTACAAAGTTTCAAGTTCCTAGCTTTAAAAAAAACTTGTACCCCATACAACCTTTCATCCCCTTTTTAACCCTCTTAGGGGTTGAATTTTTCAAAATCGCTTCTTATCTCTAGCCCACGTTATAAAAGTAACCTACTGTGAAAAAATGAACTCTCTAACATTAGTAGTTTCGGCTGTGCGTTGATGAGTCAGTCAGGACTTCTTCTTTTATATATATAGATTAAGTACTATAATATCACATATCATATAAGACCAAAGTCGTAAAACTGTTCATCATATTATCAAAAGGCATTCTGTTTATTTTTCATAAATATTGTAGGCTATATTTTAATATTTACTATTATTTTCATATAATTTGATGCTCTCATTAAGAGGCCTTATTCCTTTTAAAACGCCGATTGTTTAGACAGTTTTCTCTATGATCAAACATGTTTCTTAACATATTATTGATGTTACTTTCTAGAACAGGGCTTTTGGGATTTATTGGTATATATTTGGAACCTACAAAATTCACCTGGAAAATTCGTTTTTTCAACTTATTTTCGACTGCACGCAATGAAAGAATGAAATAGCTACGTTACTACCTAGAACTCGGGAAAAAGTATTATTCACTTCAAAAAGTTGGTTGAAATTATCAATATATTCGTCATAATATGAAAAAAATTTTTTTTTAAAGGAATAAGGCCTCTTAAGGCAGGTCCGACTTGTAGGTTAGGTACGACGACGAGCGAAGCGAGGAGGAGTGTTGGGTTGAGCTGCGACCGTAACGAGCGAGGTATCAATGTTATGACTAATATATATAGGATAGGATTTTTTTCTGATTTATACTTTTTTTCTTCTAAGCGTTATTTTAAATAATAGTATTCCTATTAAAACTTTCGTGAGACATATTTAATTATTGTATTAAGCGGTTTACACTCACGTGAAATTGTCAGGAACGGCCCGACATAGAGTGACGAGGTTGCCGCGGCGGTGTACGGGTAGCCGTCCCTGATGAAGACCTCCATACGAGTTCGAAATATGTCGGGCCGTTCCTGACAATTTCACGTGAGTGTAAACCGCTTAATACAATAATAGTATTCCTTTTGAATTTCTACATTTTGATACAAATATCACATTGAATGGTATGATGATTGTGACTATTGAAATAATGACTAAAGACAATATGACGAGTAACGATTATGAAAAACAACGGTATGGATAAACCAAATCGAAAGTTTAATGTTATGGGAGTCAATATAGACCCATGTATACCATCGAGTGTGATATCGGTAACCTTTTAATTTAGATTTGTTACCACCAATTCTTGTATATTGAGTTTCGCTACCTAATGCCTGTTTTTTTCTGGTATTCTGTTAACGATAAACCATCAGTAACAAAAAACCTTAATTGTTGCAGGTACACAGGCGTCAAGCCGAATGCCCAGCGGATGTGAATTGGACACCGCATTGACGTTTGTCGGCCACGAGGCTTATTGGTTTTGTAATTTACTGCGCGGTACGTCACGCGGATTTCGAATTACACCCTGTATATTAGCTTTCTACGTATTTGTACGATAAAATCGTATGTTGTCGTGTCGTCATGTTCAAAAATCGCCAGGGAGTGCCAACTCTGCACTTTTTGGGCTAATTTGACCCATATACATTTTGGATTTAATATCATTTTAGCACTTTTAGTCCGAGGTACCTACAAATCTACAAATCTTTCCATATTAAGTTTTATGATTTGACTTTTGTTGAGAATATGCTCGTGTTTATTTGTAAACATATTTTGTATTAACGTACTTTTGAATGCGTATTTGAACGCTGAAATGTTTAAAAACGTAGTTGAGAGTAAATATTCGCAAACATATTTGTTTGAAGCGAAAATTGAAATATACCTCAGGCAAACGCGGCAATATAAAATTTAAAATATTATAGGTTCCTGGTAGTAGCAGAGTTACCATGAACAATATTAAATATTACATTTTAATTAAAGTGTTACTATTCGGGTTTTTTTTTCTACTTTTTGTCTTATTCTGAGCTGGTATTGCACATGTTTTATTTTTTTGTATTAAAGATGTTCCTTCACTTTTGTTGTCAGCGTTTCCTACAGCAGCATGAGAATTCACACTTTAAAACTCATATGTCACGCGTACCGTACGCCACGCATGCGGTAGGGCAACTCTTATAGGAATCCATACTATACAACAAGCAATTCAACGTCACGCACACGCATTTAGTGAGCTTTACCTTTAGGAATCTGTATCTACGACGAAGAGTGAGCATGGCAAACTTAACGTGCGTAGCTACATTTCTAATATCGCCGTTTCTGCATCAAAACTCAACCATTTCCCTGCTAATAACATAAACGTCATCTTTTAACGTAATCAGCGTATCTCCGCTCACAGGTACCATCGACTTGGAACAGATTGATTAGTTTGCATTACGCAAGCCTTATATGTATATGCTAACGTATACGCTATGCGTTTAATAACTTGACCCTACCAAAAAAATAGACGCGTACGCATGCACCCTTACACCTTTTATGAGGATAAACACTTTAAAACTCACACGTCACGCATACGCCTCGCATGCGGTGTGGCATCTCTTATAGGAATCCATACTCTGGAACAAGCACGTCATCGTCACGCACACGCATCTAGTGTGCATCGCCTTATAGGCCTTTATATCTACGATGTAGAGTGAAGATGGCAAACTTAACCAACGCAGCTAGATTTCTCATATCGCCTTTTCCGCATCAAAACTCTCAATTTCCCTGCTAATAACATAAATACGTCATCTTTAAACGTAATCAGCGTATCTCCGCCCACAGGTACCATCGACTTGGAACAGATTAATTAGTTTGCATTACGCAAGCCGTATCCGTATACGAACGCATTTGATAACTTGATCCTACCCAAATTGATATTTGAGTTCGGATACTGGATTCATGCAAATTTCGCCCGTACAGTGACGGTATTACGTGTTACTTTGGTGCGTGTAGACAATTGCCAATGTTTGCTATTCATTTGGTGGTGATACACTCGCTTGATCCTTGGCTTCGAAATGAATATGTCGTAAAAAGAGGCAAACATAGCTTGCTACATCCTTCCCGTGACTTTGCCAGAGTATTCTGCGGGCCTATTTTTCACCGGGAAATGTACATTTTCCGGGATAAAATAGTACCTTTCATTCTTATAGTTGTATTCGATCTATAGACCGAGAAAAACCTTCAATCAGGTCTAAATCGTGGATGTTATTAATATACTAGCGACCCGCCCCGGCTTCGCACGGGTGCAATGCTGATAAATTATGCATGTATTATACATATAAACCTTCCTCTTGAATCACTCTATCTATTAAAAAAAACCGCATCAAAATCCGTTGCGTAGTTTTAAAGATTTAAGCATACAAAGGGACATAGGGACAGAGAAAGCGACTTTGTTTTATACTATGTAGTGATTATGCATATCGTCGTCTAGTACTTATAGTACAAGCTTTGCTTGGGTTTGGGACAAGGTGGATTTGTGTCAAATTACATCTGCCGTGTTATGGTAAAAGGTCTTATCTTTATACGGATGTCATAGTAAGATACGTCATTTTGTTTTCAACCCTTAGTCTCTTACCATCAGATGCTACTGAGGTCAATCACCTATCAGTTTGTGTATAGAAAAATACGAACGTCATCCTGGCGGAAAAACGACGTAAATTTCCACGTCACAATGACGCAACGCTATCGCAATGTTCAAGTTCACGTCAAAGTAACGTAATTTTTTTGGGTTATACCTAGTAGCAGAAATCAGCTGACACACTTTCGCATTTATAAGGGTATGAATACAAATGTCTAAAAGTTTATTTGACACTTTATTCTTACAAATTCGCTATTTAAGTAGGCTTCAGAGCTGAACTTATGATGAGAAGAGATAAACGCTCTTTACACATTTCCTAGTCGCATTGTGACATTCTTATACCTTCTCATCTCATAAAAATGGGTATTGCAAAAGTATTTTGTGATAATTTTGCTGCCGATATACCTACTTATGAGGCCTTATTCCTTTTAACACTCTAACACACATTTTCACACTGTAAAGATTTAAACAAAACTTTTAGGCAATATAAGTACTACCAGAAGGAAGAATATAGCTCGTTCGCAGTAAAAATACAACTCAAAGATAAAAGTCTAAATTAAAAACTGTGCTGCGCAAACTAGAACTGTTTAATCGGATCACAGACGGACTCAAACGGGACAAGACAAAGAAAAGACAATAAAGAACAAGTCTCCAATAACGAATTTGCTGGAACTTTTAATGGCGGAAACTATTAACGAAGCCCAAGTTGTATGTCATGCGAATCGCGTCTGTTTTTGTTCGTCAACATAAATCGTCTGTTGACATTGACAACCAAAACTCACTAAGACAAATACCCACTAAAAAATCTACTTACTAGATACGAGATTTTGAAAAGCAGTGTCAGAAATTTTAGTGAGTTTTGATTGTCATCGGGCGAAATAGTCAACTTAAGACTTAAGATATACCACACTCATTTTCCCCTACGAATCGAGGTTCAGTACAGTACAGTATGCGGTTCTTCAAGAGGGGAGTAAATAGGTTCTTAAAGGGTCGGCAACGCCCGCGTGATGCTCCTGGCGTTGCAAGCGTTCATAGGCGGCGGTAACTGCTTAACATCAGGCGGGCCGCATGCTTGTTTGCCACCGTCGTAGTATAAAAAAAAAAAAAAAAAAAAAAAGGTTCCGTTCTTTTCTATTTCCTCTTCCAAAACTTGGCTAATCTTTACAAAATTTTAGGATCTTAATGGGAACGAAATGTTCTGTGTCGCACCGATTCGATTTCTGCGCTTTTTATAAAACTAGCGACCCGCCACGGCTTCACACGGCTACAATGCTATATTATGCATGTATTATTATACATTATAAAACTTTGTCTTGAATCACTTTATCTATTTAAAACAAACCGCATCAAAATCCGTTGCGTAGTTTTAAAGATCTAAGCATACATAGGGACAAACAGACAGACAGCAGGAAGCGATTTTGTTTTATACTATGTAGTGATAGGCGTGTGTTTTTGGCCAAAATTTCGCTGCAAACGGACGCCTAGTAAATTAATGTAATTACAAGGTAATTTTATAATTATTAAAAAAAATCTACTTGTAAATTGTAAGTTGCAAAATCGTAAATCGAGTACATTGCTAAAGTATTATCTTAAGCACATGCGGAATTACTATTCTGTAATTGCTTTATAGAGCCTAAATTAAAATGCATTTATAATTAAACGCAACGCTAATCCCATTTCAAAATGAACAATCTCATCACACTGTAATATGATCAAGCGTTCATCCGCGTTCAAAATGGCGGACATACTTATACCTTTAAACCAGCTTACACTAACAATGCTATTATAATGAGCAGTTAAACCCCAATGTATCATGTCAGTATTGGAAACGATTTAACTAAAATGAATCAGCTGTTACGATATTAATTCAAATTGCCAAAGTATTAGCCGTGAGCCAAGTGGATATTTAGTTAAAACAACGCGATGCGATTAAAGTTTGCGCGCTTAATAATTGAATACTGGATTTGGTTTCAATTTGTGCTCGGAATTGTTTGTCGCCGAAGCTTATTGACAAATGGCGCGTTTATTTTGTGCAAATATAATACTCTTTATCGCACACGCACTCACTGTACTAAAACTATACCAGTTAAGTTTTAGGCGAAGATAGTTATTCTTGTTTTATACTGGTCTTAGTTAGATCTCTTAGGATAGGACCTATATATATATATACTAGCATTAACCCGCGGCTTCGCTCGCGTGCCTATGTAATATACATCATCCTACGGGAACAATGTTCTTTTTTTCGGGATTAAAATTAGGCTATTTGTTAAGTTAGGGTATAATCTGCAATCTGCATTTCCCTCATACATATCCGTCCAGCCGTTTTAGCGTGAAGAAGTAACAAACATACACAGACTTTCGCTTTTCTAATATTACTGGGAAATACTTTTTATGTTATCACAACTCCACTTTAACAAATAAAACCGAAAACTCAAGCACTCAAATCAAGCGATCTCAGCTTTTACTGTATCCAAATAAAGTTCACTTCAAAATTCATAACTCGAAGTGAAGCTAAGACACCGGGATATGTGTGCATTTTATTTGTATTAAAGCTTTTATAATGTCCTCAGCGACCCGATAAACCATTATAACAATACCCATGCTGATTTTCAGACTTTGTCACCACATTTCTCCCTTTGAGGGGTTGAATTTTCAAAAAACCTGAAACACGTGTTTACTCATTTATTGTTAGAAATACTCCTGTAAAGTTTCGAATAAAATAGTCTAACTAATCTTGTTTCCCCATACAAACTTTGGAACCCCATTCCACCCCTTTAGGGGGTGAGTTTTGAAAAATCCTTTCTTAGTGCACCCCTACACCTTATAAGGAACCTACATGCCAAATTTGAACTCTCTAGAACTAGCGGTTTGGGCTGTGCGTTGATATGTCAGTCAGTCAGTCAGTCAGTCAGTCAGTTTCTTCTTTTATATATTTAAGATATATATTATGTATAATGTATATATAAGTGCCAATAGGTTATTATGTACTATACTGTAGTGTAGTCATAAGAACAAATAGTATATGTTCGAAATAGGCGGGTGTTGATACTCTTGTAATTTACTATATGCCTTTTTACTTACTTATTTATCCTAGATGTTCATGTCCCTCAGATCACAGCCCAGCACCCATGAATCATGATGCCGGCTACATTGCTCAGTAGCGATTTGTCAAGGATGTGTCATCATCATCAACCAAATTCAAAACTTTGTTTTGGCTTTATTATGCAAGAATTACTTGAAATTTGCGAAATATTTAGTCTCATTTCCTCTTTGTTTACATCAGTGACTTTCACCGACTTTCAACGTGAATTACCAAAAATTTGTCGCTTCCAGTAAAATAAATTAGAACCACTAAAAATCCGCAGTATGGCGTGGGTTGATAAACACCCTGGTTCTCTACTTTTTTAATTACTGAGCAAATGTTTTATGTGATTTAATCTGAAGTAAATATATATAATTACATACCTATATCTGTAGCATACAATTACAGTCAGGTCGGCCCTTTCATCAGGCAATATAGTGACAAAGCATCCGTCACGTTTGGAGGAAATACGAGTATCAGTGACAGCTGCTTTACGACTTATTTATCACGTGATAAACGAGCATAATAGGCCTCATATTGGTGTAGGTTTCTATTAAGGTTTCTAATCCCGCCCCAAAACTACCAACACAACATAACATATTGAATTCCTGATATTGAAACTACTTTTTATACACGATGTTCCGCATCGTACCGCAACAAACCAATTTTCAAAATGTTCTCAAATGTTAACAGTTTGACATACTCCAGAGGTTTAACTTATTTCTACGACTTACCCAGGCTACTCACCTACTCCCACTCATACAAATGGGAATCTATTCGCAGGAAGACGCAAAGAATATTATTTTCCCTTGAGATCGGAACGTATGAGATGACGTTAGGGCTGGCGTTCACTTAGTATTTTTATGTTATTGATTACGGGAAATCAATGGACTAATTTTTAAAACGCAAGTGGCTGGAATTCGTTTGTTTTACGTTTTCAACCCCATATCACCTTCACCCTTTTGGCAGTGTATGGCAGGGTGAACAAATTATTTGACCATCTTTTTCCATTTTTTTCCGAACCAGATTTTTTTGCTCTATTTTACCATAATAACGAGGCTTGAACTAGACCTTCGTCATTTTTGTCAAATTAAGGGTTATGAAAATGTTCGAAAAACGATGACGTTTCGTGTGTCAACGAAAGTATCTATTTACTTATCGAACTGGCGGTTGAACAGTGCCGCTTGTAGGCGAGAACAGCCGAACAACCAAACATTCGGACATACTAAAGAATTTTGCCAAGCTGATACGGAGATTCACTCGCTCGGGCAATTATATACATTGGAAATGTCAAAATTACACTTATGTCATCATGGCTGAAATGAGTTTTTTTTTGTAACCAAAGACTGATCAATAGTTCCTTATATTGACACATTTTGTGGTGGCAGCACTATCCAAAAACGAAACTAAATGAATATTTAAATGACTTAATGAATAAAATCTCAACAATTTTAGGTTTCTTCATAGTAGATTGTACATTTTTCTAAAGTATTCTGTTTATTTGTTATCCCATCCCTAACAAGAATCAATTTGTACCAAGATAACTAGTACGACATATAACTCAGGCAGGTAGTGAATAGCCGGCCTTACGTCGCCGACATCCGATGCATCGAGACGTATTACGTCGACTCACAAAGAGCGTGCATGTGAGAATATTTTTTAAAAGATATATCGTTTGCAGTCAATTTGTAGGTAACTCTTTGAGACTGGAATGGGTTTTGAAGTTTCAGGAAATGTTTTAAAAATATAGGTAATGCCTTTGAATGTCGATAGTGTTACTTCTGCGTTCTGTGAAGATGGAATGCAAATTCTTTGTATATTTTGTTGTGGGTGGAACAGTGCAAAAATAATAGGCGTGTTTTTTTTTTTTATTAGGTTCAAATGTCTATATGGGGTCTAACCACACTTAAAATTCGAAGTTTAACATTCCTACGGAGCGCCAAAATACTGTCCATACTAATGGCCACAATACATGTGACGAAATATGTGGTTTGTATACCAATATTTGTATGGAAACAGTGATTAATTCAAAATTGGCGGGTCATATCACTGAAGTACAAAAAACAGAAGGGGATTTTATTAGCAATTTTACTATATCTCTTGTATTTATCTTGTTTCCTTTTGTAAACTTTTATTGGTGTGCAATAAAGTATTGTTGTTGTATTGCATATCTCCTTTTAAATGTATATGACCATTATTGACCTGCTGAGATTGAAATCTTAAGTTTATCGCAAGATTTAACGACAGCGGCAGCGGCAACGGTGCGCGGCACGTGTGTCTCGCTCAACCGGTCGCTCATCGTGGTATCTCAAGCACCATTCAGTCATCATCATTTCAGCCACAGGACGTCCACTGCTGAACATAGGCTTTCCCAGTGACCTCCAGATCGGCCGGTTGGAAGCGACTGCACCAGCGGCTTCCTACAACCCTTACCAGGTCGTCTGTCCACGCTGTGCTTGCCGGTGCGTGGCCTCCATTCAAGAACCTTTCTACTCCATCGGCCGTCAGTGCTACGTGCTATGTGCCCCACCCACTGCCACTTCAGCTTGCTGATCCACCTGATGAAATATTTATTTACGGATATACCACGACTTTGCGCGATCAGTACGAAACATTTACGAAGCATCCGAGGAGTTAAATGACAGTGACACACATTAAAAAATACCTAACTTCTGGACATTATACTATTTTTAATTGTACAATAACTAAAACGAAGAAGTGTTTTGACTACTGCTTTTTATGACGTCACATGCCTGTATCATCATAGAAGCTTCATACTAACAGATCGTTTTTGACATTTCATGAAGAGTAGCTGATTTGAGCTGTCATCTAATACCTTCCTTCAGACTATCGTCCTTGAAACGGCAGTTTTCGCCGCCTAACAAAAAATAGCCTCAATTCCTTGTTATCTATCCGTAGTCCTAAACATGTCCCGGTTACGCAACAGGCTATTGCGGCGTCATAGCGAGCTGACGCTTACACAACCCGTGATAAGCGCTGACACACGGGCACGGTAACCAATTGACAACATTTCATTCAATTGTTTTTACGAAAAAAGAATATTGATTGTTTTTAAAGTGAATTCTCAATATTAATAGTGGTTTGCAGGTCTCTTTTACAGATAGAGCACATCGCTATAGTAAGATATTTAGAGGTGATATGTCCCGTTACGCAATAGGCTGGATTGCGGCGTCATAGCGAACTGACGCTTACACAACCTGTAATAAGCACTGACGCATGGAGATGTATATCGTTAGACAAACTGAAAAATCGCGGGTGAATTCGACGTTTCCAATCATTTGAAGATATCACCACTATTTGCTGTACTTTAAATTTAGCAAATCGCAGTAAGTTTCGGACTTTTACAACAGTCTTATTATGTAGATGCTTACCTATGTACTTATACATCAAAATACGATCAATCCAAATTTTTTTTTATTTAAATCGTAAATACAGTAATTTCATCCGTCTTCTGATTAGATGCGTTTATTGTTTTACGTCACCCTAGGCCGTAAGTGTGATTTACTAACAGCTACGCGAAGATAAAATCTCACTTTCTGGTCAAGGCAATAGTAAAACTTTTGGCAAACTGCATGCGGTAATTACCAGGGTTGCCAGAGATAATTATCGTACATGTACGATAATTTGGCCTCCGGTACGATGTACGATACAATGAGTAGTATCGTACGCAAAAGTACGATAATTTGCAGGTCGTCGAAGATTGGGTTAAATTCTAGGGTTTTTTTAATAACATTATAATATGAAAAACGCACTCACTGGAGTGACCTTGAATCGAGATATACGTCCACATGGTCAGAAATGACTGCCAACCTGATCAGATCGTCAAATTTTTTGACTGTTTGGTCGCCATTAGCAGGGATGCAAATGTCAGATGTCTGAATTCCCCAAAATATCGCAAAAATAGGTCATTATCTGGGTAAAAACACGCTTTTTGAGGTGTTTTTTTAATTTATTTTCGATGTCCTGCCGCTTTGACCGGTGTACGATAATTTAATCGTCCAGTACGATAATTTTAGTATGTCGGTACGATATTCCGGTTGAACTCGTCTGGCAACCCTGGTAATTACTGAAGACGCGGATCTCATAACAAATACCTGTGACACATAACAGCCCTAGGTGATGTCAATACACGACATGACTTGTACTCCAACATCGAAAAAATTAAAGTGGAAAAATTCAATATGAATGAACTTTTCACAGGAGCTACCATATTGCTAAAATCTAGTTAGTGGTTAAGAACCCTTTTCCCAGAAATGGTTTCAGATAAATCTGAACACATTGGTATGTCAAACATTGCAATTTCATTGTCTCAATCTAAAATACAGGGAATAAAATTAATCACCACTAAATTATGGACGCTATATTATTTTTAATAAAACAAATACTTACTTACTAAAAAAATACAGGTCTTGACTACTAATTTATATGTGATGTGATGTCACTAAATTCAATAGTCAAGACCAGTTTTTACAAGCTTTTATTTAACTTGCATTGTATGTTTAAAGTATGTTTGTTCGGGTGAAATCTTGCAACTCAATTTTGAAGCAGATATCGTCAACCGATTGAGCTGAAATTTTGCATACTTACTTAACTTTGATGACAATAAAATAATATGGTACCATGGGGCTGATCTGATGATGGAGCCGGAAGGTGGCCATAGGAACTCTATAATAGAAAAAGCAATCCTACCGAGCTTGGGCTCTTTAGAATCGTCTCAGTGAGCATTTGGTGGATATCCAAAGAAAAGTACAGTCGGCTATACAAGCTTGCCACTAAAATGTCATTTTTGACAGAAACTTTTTCATAGAAACTAACAAACCGTTATTGACGTTTGAAAAGAAGTTGCTGATTTGAACTCTCATCAACATACCCCTGGGTTTCCGGCGCACAAATAAACACTAGGCCTCAAATCATTCGCGCACCGAAAACTCAGGGGTATTGTCATCAAATACCTAATCTATATATATAAAAGAAGAAGTCCTGACTGACTCATCAACGCACAGCCGAAACTACTAATGTTAGAGAGTTCATTTTTTCACAGTAGGTTACTTTTATAACGTGGGCTAGAGATAAGAAGCGATTTTGAAAAATTCAACCCCTAAGAGGGTTAAAAAGGGGATGAAAGGTTGTATGGGGTACAAGTTTTTTTTAAAGCTAGGAACTTGAAACTTTGTAAAAAAAATATTGAAATAAAATAAGAGAAAACTGATTTCACCGTTTTTGAAAAGTCATCCCGTAAGGTGGTAAAAAAGGGATTGAAAGTTTGTATGGAGATCAAGTATTTTTTTGAGCGCGGGACTTGAATCCTTGTAGATATATAAAACTCAAAGGTGACTGACTGACTGACTGACTGACATAGTGATCTATCAACGCACAGCCCAAACCACTGGACGGATCGGGCTGAAATTTGGCATGCAGGTAGATGTTATGTAGTAGGCATCTGCTAAGAAAGGATTTTTCAAAACTCACCCCCTAAAGGGGTGAAATGGGGTTCCAAAGTTTGTATGGGGAAACAAGATTAGTAAGACTATTTTATTCGAAACTTTACAGGAGTATTCCTAACGATAAATGAGTAAACACGTGTTTCAGGATTTTTGAAAATTCAACCCCTAAAAGGTAGAAATGTGGTGACAAAGTCTGAAAAGCAGCATGGGTATTGTTTTTATGGTTTATCGGGTCGCTGATTACGAAAACCGCTTCGATTTTTCAATACAACGTGGCGGACGTGAATTAACATCTTCCCTGTTGGGGTGAAATGGGGTTAAAATGTCTAAATACTAAACCGCTGGTTCTAGAGTCCATATTTGGAACCTACGTGTCCTTATAAAGTCTAGGGGTGCAATAAAAGAAGCATTCGTCAAAAGTCACCCCCCCCCCCCCCTCCCCCAAAGGGGTGAAATGGGGGTCGTAAGTTTGTATGGGGAAAAAAGATTAGTTAGACTATTTTATTGAAAACTTCCAAGGAGTATTTCTAACGATAAATGAGTAAGCACGTGTTTCATGTTTTTTGAGAATTCAACCCCTAAAGGAGGAGAATATGGTGACAAAGTCTGAAAATCAACAAGGGTAATGTTTCTATGGTTTTTCGGGTCGCTGATTACCAAAACAACAACGATTTAAAAAAACAAACGTGGTGGCCGTGAAATACCGTCTCGCCTGTTGGGGTGCGATGGGGTTGAAATGACTAAATTTGAGTATGGGTGTAATTTTTATGGTTTGTTGGGACGTTAATTACGAAAATACCACCGATTTTGAAATTTTATTTGAGGTCATGAAAATTCTTGAAAGGATTTGCGCCAAATTGCAATTTAATCGGTCCAGTAGTTTTGCAGCAAATCGGTTGTAACAGACGGACTGACAGACAGCTACACGTGATCCTATAAGGGGGTTCTGTTTTTGCTTTTGAGGTATGGATAGAGACCTGCGTTATCCTAATAGATTAAAAAAATAGTATTTGGTGGCATCTCGATCGTCGTCAATCGGTAGCTATAGGCGGGCGGCGCGTTGGGACGGGAGAAGTAATGATCGGGAAACTTCCTGCATCCGTAATAAATACATTTAAGCTTTTCAATAATTATGTTAAGTCATTTTAGAATTCTGAATTATGTTTATGTGGCTCAAAATAATTAATTTTTCATTCATCAACGAAGAGAACCTCAATATCTTACAATAGAACATGACGTAACTTAGAACATGGCTTAGAATCATTAAACCAATCTCGAATATCCCAAGTCGATAAGCGGACGCTCAGGACATTATAAAAGCTTTATACAAATAAAATGCACACATATCCCGGTGTCTTAGCGCCACTTCGAGTTATGAAGTTTGAAGTGAACTTTATTTGGTACAGTAAAAGCTAAGATCGCTTGATTTGAGTGCTTGAGTTTTCGGTTTGATTTGATAAAGTGGACTTATGATATAATAAAAAGTATTTCCCAGTAATATTAGAAAAGCGAAAGTCTGTGTATGTTTTGTTACTTCTTCACGCTAAAACGGCTGGACGGATATACATGAGGGAAATGCAGATTGAAGATTATACCCTAACTTAACAAATAGCCTACTTTTAATGCCGAAAAAAGAGCATTGTTCCCGTAGGATGATGTACATTATATAGGCACGCGAGCGAAGCCGCGGGTTAATGCTAGTGTTGTATAATTTTAAACAAAAAATATTTTTCCTAATAAGTTTTAGAGTATAATCTGCTCCGTTTTTGACGTCACTTAAAAATTTAAAGTTTCTAAACTTACCTACGTGTGCAAACTAAAGAAACAAAGTTGTTAATTATGTATGATTGATTAAGCGCATTGTTTCATAAATTGTATAGTTTTAATGTGAAATCGCCAACCCTAATTAATCAGTATCGGATTAATATCTACTGAACCGAAAATCCGGGGTATAGTTATAAAAACCTATTTGGAAAAGTATTGTTTTGGTCCCTAATGTTTATCGAAGTGTACCCCCGTGTGTATCGCCTGAGCTTACATAAAGTCCGATGCTCAGCCCTGTTACGCGAACCGCCAGTTCAATAGCGAAATTGACCCTTTACTTCGCCACAATATCTATTGCGTAACTCTATATTCACAAACCCTTGGCCTGGATTTAGCTTTAACCTTTTAATGGACTGCGTAATAGGAATGACGACTGATATTCAATTCTACAGCATGTAGTTATATGAATAAAATTAGTTCAATATGTCATGAAAAAATGGAAAACAAATGCAAAAAAAAGATATAAATAAGTACAAGCTATTTATACCCAGTTGTGCTACTTGGGAAGTATGTACCGCAATACCTACCGTCACCGTAGTTTGGTAGAAAGGGCAACTTTCACAACATTAATCTCATTCGAGTTTATATCAGTTAACGTAACTGTACTAAACTAAAGCCCATTAAAATGTCTGTTATTCAAACATCTGTTGACTAATTTCAAATTTAAATGAAGTACAGGCCAGTTAATTAATTATGTCCGATTTAATTATTATGCAGAATAATATTTTGTGAGCTAAATTGCTCTGCAGCTATGTCAGCTGCGCTATTAAAGTTGGTGTTATCATGCGTTGTTTTCATCCTGTATAGAAGCTCTCTCGATTTACTATTGTTTTTCTTTCGGCTTTATTCTTAACAGCGGTATTGTCGTCGGAATTGCCGGAAGACTTAGTGCGTTGACTTGTAAAAGTGTCTGGTCTGCTTAGGTTATACATATTTCATTGTATCACTGTGCACAGCAAATACAATATTAAATTATACATACCTAATGGTTCCGACTGTGGAGCTGTGTCTTAAGGCGATAGTCTTCGTGTAGTCTGTGTTGCCAGTGATGAAACAAAAATTATCAATAAAAAGTTTAAACTGTAGGTTTCAAATATTACATATACCAATGAACCACAATAACCCTGTTCCAAGTATACTCCATTTCAAATACGAAAGCCCGATTGCACTTGAGACGGTCAAGTGCAATCAGGCCTTCGTATTTTCAATAGAGTATAGTAACATTGATAATATGTATGTATGTAAACACTTTATTGTACCTACATAACAACTGGTTATAAATACATTGATAACAAATGAAATATGTACAAAGGCGAACTTAAAATATGTTTGATCATAGGGAAAAATGTCTGAAACATTCAGCATTTTTGAACGGGTAAAACGAACAATTTTTAATTTCCTTACCATTCAAAATCCAATAACATTAATATGAAAATTTAACTATCCGTATATCGACATCAAACCAGTAATCCGCAAACGGAGATTCGGTTCAGTAGATATTAATCCGATACCGATTAATTAGGGTTGTCGATTTCACATTAAAACGATACAATTCACGAAACAATGTTCTTTATCACTCATACGTAATTAACGAGTGTGTTCTGTTAGTTTGCACACGTAACTTTAGAAACTTTAAATTTTTAACTGACGTCAAAAACGGAGCAGATGACTCAAAAACCTATTTATAAATTTATGAAACATGTATAATAACTCATAAATTTATCCGGGCGTCTTACCTATTGGACCACTGAACCTGATGCGAGAGCCATTGAATTTCTCAAAAACTTGCTTCTTGCATGCCTTAGAGTGGCATCGTAGCGCCATCTAACTATGTGCTACACCCAAACTAATTATTTTTATTAAAGCAGTAACGTCTGCTAGCATAAACCGAACCGCAAAATAAAAAAAATGGTTCAGGCAGGGTTAACAATAGCTTGTTATAGGTGCTGGCAAACTTTTAGAACAAAAATGGCGGATCTGCGCATGTAAATTTGTACGTAAATCGGCTACTGCGCAGTCAAGGTTATGCTCTAAAAGTTTGCCGGCAGTGTACCTACGCTTGTTTATTAAAGATATTTTTGGACGGCCCTAGCCAGGATTTGGCTATGAGCGACCACTCATAATCCGTACAGGGAAATGCTATTATCTGACGCAGTATCCCTTTAATGCTGGACCAAGTACGGTATAATCTCATAGTATGTATTAGTGTTTGGTTCGACATATCGGTTTCCTATTGCGAAATTCCAATATTCAAAACCAATAGCAATAGCTTCATTTCAACAACATTTAAAGCTATAAAGTTCTTAAAACAGGAAGCAGTTATGAGTTTAACTATAAAATATATAAAATTAAGTCACATGAGAACAGTAGTGTGAAAATTGCGATGCAATAGTGTCACTGTGCACAACGAACGATCGACGCTTGCACACGCTATTACGCTACGAAACTAAAGCAGAAGGTTGAGCTGAACACACAGGACAGCTAGTATGTAGGCTACTGGTGTAGACTACTCGGGTAGCTCACTACCCTACCCACAGAGCATCTAAGATGAGTCTTAGGTGCCTATTTATTGCCTACAAAATATCTATACTATTATACAATTCTAGATTTGTATGTATGAAATCTGTTTTCTATGGAGAGGGGTCATGATCTCAGGAAAATTCTCGAAAGCGTGATGCAGGATCATCTTTTGTTTTGTATGTGAGCGCGGCGCCATGCCAGTCTGTGGCGCCGTCTGTTGGTCATAATTTCCATTGTCTTCTCATCACGCCGAAGCAGCTTATAAATTTTAATCAATTTTCGCACAGAGATATGGATATCCAAAGGTTATAGGATACTTTTTATCCGTCCACGGTAAAGAAAAAAAATACACGAAGTTGCGGGCACCATTTAGTTACTAGGTACTAACTTGGCTTTGAGTGCTTTAAACCCCGTGAGTTTATTTCAAAATGGCTGGAATTTGTATTTTTTTACGTTTCAACCCCCGTATTTCCGCTTTTTGTCCAATATTTTTGACCAAGCAGAAACTGACGCTTCGCTCGCTCAGACACTTGTGCTATATTTCATGACGACATCATCCACTAAAGTTCTATGTAACTATTACGTAACAACTATTCGACAAGATACCACCTTGTTTGATATCTTAAGATCTTCGAAGATATCTATAATCTTCCGCATGTTTCTGCTTCTGACTGTACTTTAGGTACTTACAAGCTCGTACTCAAACTCAGGTGTGCCTTCAAATTAGAACTCTACAACCTCCATTTTTCTAAAAGGACTTAACTCCCATAGATTCTTGTCTACCTTCCGTCTTTATCTTCCCAAGCTATAGATAGGTCGGGCTAGTGCATCAAACTTGGAAGACGAGAGTGGCTCTTAATTAGTTGGGCCAAGTTAGGCCGTGTGATTTCACAAAATGACGTATGTCGTCAGCCGTAGCGAGTTGCTTACGACGTTACGGGTGCTGGATATAAGTTGGGTCTTATAGGAATTGATAGTCGATAGTTTCGGGTCAGGTGGGCCGTGTTGCGGCTTGTATGTTGTTAGCAGCCACGTATGGGGAATTTCATTAGTTACTATAACTACAGTTTAAGCATGTATAGAATAGATAATAGTACAAGTAGGTACAAGGCCTCTCTTGATTGAGAAAGTGAAAAAAATTTGCAATCATTGCGGCGTTCTAAAAGTGAACGTTCGAGCTTCGATGCGCAATATGACCGAACAGTAGGTGTGTGTTAATTCAATTCAATTCAATTCAATTCAATATCTTTATTTCAGATTAAAAATCCATATTATTTGTTAGTAACAATAACTTACAAAACCTAGTGTTAGTATTATTGGAAAAAATAAAATAAGACGAATTAATCACGCAGTGTGGACCTGGATCCATCTCCGCAGGAGTGGAGAGTCCCACCGGTCTGAGAACACACTCTTAATAAGTACTTTTTTTTTGAAGATGTCAATCGATTCTATTTTTTATTGGGATCAAATGTCTTTATACGACTAACGACTCATAGACTGCTCTAAAATACTCCTACAGTGCGTTAAAAACGCTCCATACCTGAAATCTGATTTTTAAAATTCGGTCAAATTTGGAAAATATCGGACAAACAATATTAACTGTTATTCTTTGAAGTATATTTTTTTATTTCATTGTATGTTTGAGAAAAGCACTATACATGCCTCGTCGTGAAAACGGATTCCCGGCCTCGTATCACTATCCGGCCTCGCTCGCACGCTCGCTCAGCCGTATATACCTACTTGGCCGGAAATCCTCATTTTCCCGGCCTCTGATGTAATGTACTATTTTGTTTCATGATATATTGAGCATATTTTAATTCATATAACTACAGTATATTGTATAGATCAACATCAGCCTACACCCCTATTGGTATTTTAAAAAGAGAACCACACATATATACATACATAAGTCGAGTTACCTTATTCTCGGTTACTGCCAAAATCCATTAGCGTAAACAAACAAGAACGCAGACATTTTACCAAGTTAACGTATAAGATCCGGCAAAAATGCTTTACTTGAAGAAGTGCTGTAGATATATGTACGGGGCCATTATGGTTGCGTTTATCACATGATAAATAAGTGACAAAGCATCTGTTACTCACACTCGCAGTTTGTCAACGTTGACGGATGCTTTGTCACTTATTTATCGCGTGATAAAAACAACCATCATTGGCCTGGAACATCGAAGGACGAAGAGCGATAGGTAGGCCAAAAAGCGATGGATGGATTGTGTGAGAGAGGACATGAGAAAGAAAGGAGTAAGCGCTGAAATGACGAATAATAGAGATGAATGGAAGAAGGAACATGTTATATTCTGTTACTATGCATGCGGTGTAACAGGCGCCATATCGTACTCCTATCTTTTCTATATTACTAGCGACCCGCCCCGGCTTCGCACGGGTGCAATGCTAATAAATTATGCATGTATTATACAAATAGATCTTCCTCTTGAATCTTTCTATCTATTAAAAAAACCGCATCAAAATCCGTTGCGTAGTTTTTAAGATCTAAGCATACATAGGGACAGACAGACAGACAGCAGGAAGCGATTTAGTTTTATACTATGCAGTGATTATAAAATTCTAGACTTGTATAGAATTTTTTTTTTTTTCTGCAGGGGTCATAATTTCAGGAAAAATCCTTAATAGCGTGATGCAGGACCGCTTTTTGTTTGGTATGGGCTCGCGGCGCCATCTAGCGGTCTGAATTTCTTTGTATGTACGCGTATCACGCGGAAATGACAAGATGGATTTTAACCAATTTTGGTACATGTATAGATGTCTAGCTAAAGTTGGTTATAGGATATTCTTAACTAACCGAAAATAAAATTGTATGTGGATGAAGTTAGCTAAGCTAGAAGGTAAAATGCTGTAATACTAAACTACAATGTCTATGTTCATATTATAGTATACCATCAAGTATTGATCAGCCGCACAACTCGGACTAAGTTCCGGTCTTGTTTGATGTTGTCTGCGTGCACTCCCGACAACCGCGGCATCCTTAATAAAGGATCAATAGGAACTTAAATGTAAACGTGTAGAAATTGTTTCAGGATACGGGTTTATAGTTTACTCATCTATCTATCTATACATATAATAAAGCTGAAGAGAGTCGAAAGTCTGTAGATGGAAGATATACGAAAAATAGTTGGCGGGGGATACTTAGAATCGGTAACAGAACACGTTCCAACAGTGTTTAACCTTTTGACCGCCACAGTCGGCTGTGGCCGTCAACAAAAAATCGTGCCCCTGACGCCACGTCGGCCATAGCCGTCCAAATTTCAATGATCAAAAACTTTGTAATTCTAACCGCTACAAGTATTTTTCAATCCCTGTTGATTTTGGGGCACATCTTTATTTTTTTACTCTGGCGTCAGTGGCACGGTAAATTGCTAGACCGCTTGGCGGTCAATAGGTTAAATTTTTTTGTCTGTTTATCTGTTTGTCTGTTTATTTAACCGCGCATCACGGATTTTGAAGAAAACTTCATTATCATTAATCTGTCGAGAAAATTTTCGGTCCATATTATAAGCTATACAATTTTTACCAATAAAAGGGGGTGTAGCCACTACACTTGATTGAGTTAAGTTTGCACCTGAATCTTATGGCGCTACTTAGGAATGAGGTGCAAACTTTTTTCAAACATGTGCTACGACTATCGAGTTCCTTGATAAACTAACAGATGGCGCTGAAATTAACATGTTGTGACATCAGAAAGCCAATGAGGAAGAATTTTACCAAATTAATTCTAAGTTTAGAAATGGGGGTACGTATATCAATAAATATAATTGAATAATTGCTGCTACGTTGCTGCCTGGTGGCAAAACGGCTCGCACAACTTTCAAGATCCCAATAAGTTTGGGCAGCACGTAAAGTCCTGTCTGCGGGGTATCAAGAAACTGTTTTAAAGCAAAACTGACAGACCGATTTCCACTCGTGCGGAGACGCGGCCACAGCTAGTTAAATACAAAATGCCTTCTGAAGGCATACGAGGATAGAGGTCTTTGTCGACGACTCGGTGTGCTTCGTATCATGGTTATGGTTTTTCAAATATGCAATGAAATGTCGTCATAACGTGCATTATCAAAGTCACGTTTCGGGCGGAATAACTCGAGAGAGCTGTAAAGGAATTTCATACAAAATTGAAGGCCTAGGCCGGGAAGTAGTTTTTTTTAAACATGGCGTCTGCATTTTTGAACAGGCTAAAGAGCTGAATTATATTTTTATGAGTGGTGTATTTTTTTATTCTTTGCATATGGTTGAGAAAATACAAGCCTTAGCCGTGAAAAGGGCTTGCCGGCTTCGTATCACTATCTTCTTTCCCGGCGTCTGCTGTAATGTAGTATTAAGTGTTTACTCTTTTATATGTTACGGATTTATAATAATTAATTTATACTAGATATTCCGGAACTTTTGATACTGTGTTGTTTTTAATTATAATGACAGCAGAGCTTGTAATGATAGCAAAACAAGGGTACCGTTTTTGAAAACTTGTGTTAGTTAAAATCAAATTTTTATTGGTTTAAGGGCCAGTGTTGGAAAATAAGGTTCATAATGTAAACCTATATAAACTCGTTTGTCTGTAATAGAATAAGGTTTTTTCTATGACAGTTTGTTTTATGTTTCTTTTGTCGGCACATTAGTAAGGACAAATTACTTAAACAGAGCATTTGCGTTTATCTAGAGATCCCGAAACCTTCCATCTCTCACATTCATAGATAATTATTAAAAGAATAACACATCTTCACGCCACCCTTCACGTTTGTTATGACAACTCACACAACCAGCCACGTAACATCCATATATTTCATTTCCGAAAACCTTTATAAATATTTGAGGTACACTAGAGCTGCATCCGAAATGCCTCTCCCTCTGAAATATTGAAGAGGCGTGGTCATTTACAAGCGGAAGCGGGGTTTTGTAGTACATATTTTGGCATAAGCAAAACGCGTCCTTAGTTTTCAACAGCCTATGCTTTAGTTTATAATTGGGTAGTAAGAAACTACACAGGATCGGGTCAAGTAGTATGTTTTTATTTCGGAGAGCAATACCTATCAATTTCAGTGATGAAGTCAAAGATATAGAAGATTCTTCTTGAACTCTGATCAAAAAACGTGGCTGAGTTTCACATCTTGCTCCTTAACTTCTATTATTTCACATTTGAACCGGGGGATGGGGATGCACATAGCTCACTACGTAGTAGTAAAACGTTCGTGTACCTAATATTTTTAAGGGTTACTGTGGATCCACCGATCGCTCTGTTGCAATGTCGTCGAGCGAGCCGGCAGTAAAGCCGTGGGCTTAATTTTTTAACATTTTTTTTTATTGTGGCTTTCACCTTGCTGAGCAAGTGGTATTTCGCCAATGACTCGTTTCGAATCGTCGTCATTAAATAGTTCACTGCACAATACGCTATCAATACTACACATTGAACAACCAAAATAAATAAATAACGAACAACGAAACTTAAAGGCATGCGGCCATCTTGAGTCACGAACCGGAAACCCTTTTAACTACATATTTAAAATTTTACATTCAGCCTAGACTCTGATCTTAAATTTGTAAGTTTTTATTGGCCTGGATCTCTAGTCACCTCGCCGTGGACATGTCGAGGCATATATTATCGGTCGTGTGATGACAGATGACCAAGGTCACTTAGTCGCTAGGTTGCGGTCACCGCAATCCGAATACAATCTTAAGAACAATGAACTCTGTCAGTGACGCCCAACCCCGACCCGAACTCATTGGCTGAGACGAGCTGCACTCCTCTTTTCAACTTATTAAATTAAGGGATATTGTTGTTCGCGCAATTTCGGCGGGAAGCGAGCAAGATGGCCGCTCTCGTGATGAAATTGCTACTAGAAACAACCATTATAAAGGCTTCTAGATTGTACCTTTAGGAAATTCTTGAAATATTACAAGAGATTTACTTCTAGGAAATCATTGCTTCGCGTTTTGAAATGTCCTTCTCAGGTAAAGGAGATGGAGTTCTGTAGGTACTTGTATATTATTGTTTACTAGCTTTTGCCCGCGACTACGTCCGCGTGGAACTTGGAAGTATGGAAGCAACCTCGTACAACACGAAAGATATCCACCTAATCACCTTAATTAATAAAATGGATTATTAAAAGCGCCTAAGCAAATGTAAGAGCAATTGTGCTTTTGGTCTAATCATTACATTTCCTACAGGGTCATCAATCTCATCATGAATTACTTACTCACTTTTCAATCTTTTTAGGGATAATTTCCAGGATGAAAACTATCCTATGTCCTTCCTCGGATCTTAAACTATCTCCATGCCAAATTTCATCAAAATCGATTCAGCGGTTTAAGCGTGAAGAGGTAACAGACAGACAGACACACTTTCGCATTTATAATATTAGTATGGATGTTTATTCTGGAACAACATGGACGGAGACCACCATAATCGGTTTAGATAGCATCTCTAAAGCCTAGTGTATTGTAATAATGAATCAAAGATTTCCTCTAGGTTTTGAAAAACTCAATACCATTTACTTTTTTAAATGAAATAAATATTTTTTTTTTTACATAATATCGTATATGGAAGTAACGGCGGTAGGCTATAGATACCCAAGTAGAAAAAAGGCTGTATTTGCGCTTATACAGCTTAAATTAAAGTTTTTACAAGAGTTCGACTGAAATTATTTTAGAATATTGATACAAATTTTAAATATAAGTACTTATCGCGATCCACTACATTGCTGGTTGGGCTCAACCCCACGATCTCAACTTAACCGTGTTCTAACTACTAAGCTACATGCAATTTTTCTAATTCATCCCTTGAATGGGTTCAGACGGGGACTGTAAGTTCACATAAGTAATATGTGATTTTTAATGATAAACTGTGGCTAGAAACGTGGAACCAGGACCGCCGCTTTCTATTATAATATGTAGGTCTATCCACACGTAAGTTTTTGATACTTTCCCCCTAAAGGGGTAAAATAGGAGTTGTACCGTTGTATAGAAGAAGTTCATTTAAAAACATAGAAATCTCTAAATTCGTATATACGTTCTGTAGTTATAAACCAGATAATTGACATAGGTTTTTATCAAAATTCATTCCCTAGAGGGTGGAAAGGCCATATGGAAAACATGAAAATTTCAACATATGAGTTCAACTTTGCGCATTGACTTCTTTTGCATATTCAAACACGCTGAATACCTACGATTGTTTCTAAAATGTATCCATCTAAAAGAGTTAATAAGGATATATAGTTTTGATCGTTTAGTGTATTTATTTATTATTTTATTTATTTATTTATTATTGAATCACATAAAAATGTAACATGACAGTTTACACCAAAGCGTTACATGGATTCTTAAGCTTAAATACTTAACTAAAACCTAACTAACTTACAACTACAAGATAATTATCTTGCTCTTTCTCTAGCACTCTCTTCCATTCGGTCATCAATCTCGCTATCCCATCCGCAAACAAATCACATTCAGATTGTGCTAAGAGTAGGGAGTTGATGAGCGCGGTCGCGCGCGGAACGGGCGAGTGCAGGCGCAGGCGCGTGCGCGGGTGCTCCACGGCCAGCAGCGGCGGGCGGCGCCGTCTGCTGCAGTACTCATCGGGTACGGACAGCTTTAGGAACCGTTCCGAAAGACCGATACTGTCCACCTTGTTCCTCAGGATGTTAAGTACAAAATTTACTAATCCTAAATTTCTACGCAACTCCAACGAATCGTAGTCCAAATGCCCCTGTAGAAATCGTGTTGGATACATAAAAGGATAACAACTGCATGTTTTTCTATATAAATTTCTTAGAAATTTCTTTTGGACTTGTTCCAACATGAGAATGTATTTTTTCTCGTGCGGACTCCAGACCACTGTATTCGTCTCTAGGATGCTCCTGACAAGCGCTGCGTACAGCGCACGCGTCGCGGCAACAGTCAAGGGAGTAGCGTTGCGCAACACAAATCCAAGCCGCCGGTACGCGTCGCGAGTCACATTTTGTATGTGCGGCCGAAACGTTAGATGCCGGTCAAAAACCACTCCGAGATCACGGACTTCATCGACACGGACCACCACCTTCTCACCCATGCGATAACCATAATAAAGTGGCGACTGTGAGCGAGTAAAGGTTATTACTTCGCATTTGTCGGTATTGAACACTAACCTGTTCTCTAAGCTCCATTTGTAGGCCGAGTCGATGTTCTTTTGTAGAGTTTCGCAATCAAGAGTGGATTTGATCGGCATCACCAACTTTACATCGTCAGCAAACAGCAGCACTGTGGATTTTTCTATTATCTCAGGGAAGTCATTTATTAGAGTTAAGAACAAGAATGGCCCTAAGTTAGATCCCTGACTTATACCAGATCGCGTGTGATAAGCTTTAGATTGATATGGGCCATATTTAACAAATTGTTGCCTGTCCCTGAGATAGCTGGCAAATAGTTTTAGTAACGAGGGGTGAGTCCCATTTGAGCAAGCTTAATCAACAGGATATCATTATCTACCCTGTCGAATGCTTTCTGGAAGTCAAGGTAGACAACATCCACCTGACATCGGCTGTCCATCTCGCCCGAGAGAATGTCCACCAATTGAACCAAGTTGGTGGTCACAGACCTCTTAGGCAAAAAGGCATGCTGTTCGCTGGCAATGTAGGGCATACATTGGGGTAGAAAATGTGCATGGAGGACCATCTCAAACACCTTAGCCAGAGCAGATAGTATGGCTATGGGCCGGTAATTTTCCACCTTCAACTTAGATCCTTTCTTGGGAGTCACGCGCGATAATTTCCAGAAACTGGGATACTCTCCACTGTTCAGGATTACGTTGAAAATGAAAGTAATCGGTGTAGGTATAATGTGTAAAATACGATAGATTGCCGGCGTAACAATTCAACACTTATTGCAAAAATTACACTTACTACGCGGGCGAAGCCGCGTGAAAAAGCTAGTATTTGTATAATATTACAGCATCAATTTAATCAACTAAGTCAGCTTTCGTTCTAAACAACTTCTAAATAAAAACCAAGCACAACTTGCGGAAAAATCCTAACTTTCGTTGACTAAGCACACATGCAGCTTAAGAGCTAGAGGCCCGCTGCACCTCAAACTTCGCGTAATTAGCCCAGTTGTTCCCAAACTTTGCATTTAATTTATTCATAAACTTTAAACACTCGCCACGGGCAGCACAACGTAAGTTTTGTAGTAATGTCAAATGTAGGTACTCATTATTTAAGTTGGGTGCGTGTTTGCGTTGCGCATATCATAAACTTGTGACCTAGTTGACGGCGGCAACATATTGTCACCATTTCCACCTTTGGCCGTTTCCTTAAATTAATTTTACCAAGGCATTTACATATAGGGCTGTTCTCAAATAAATTCAAGGGATTACAAATATAATGAAGGAACAAAAAATTCATTCGCGTTTTTTTTCGAATCAATTAAATTATGCCACCAATCACTACATGATTTCATCTGTTATTTTTTTCCCTTTATTCATTTTTATACTTAGGCTAGGTTTTTTTTGCAATAAATTTATATAAAAAGTAAAATATAAAAAATACATCACAAATATAAACACATTCTAAAAAAAACCTAACCTAGGGTGCCGCCGGCAGCAGGGCAGGGCCCAGGCTACCGGTGGTTAGGGCTGCAGAGAGAGGAACCTCCTGACGATGCGCGCCGTGTCCAGGAGTACCGCCTTCTGTATCTGGCCCTTGATCCAGCCATCTAGCGAGAGTCTCTTAAGATGTTTGTTTATTTTTTTATTATTAATTTATTACGTTTCTTACGCTAGTTCATATTAATTTTACAATTGATTTAACTTAAATAAATATGAAATTAATTAATTAAATAAACATTTACTAAACCTATATTTCTTTTTATAGGTAGTATAAGTATGTCAAATTGTGAATGTCAAAATTCTCCACATCATAAAGAAAATTGACCTCACAGAGCGTATTTGCAAATATCTCTCTTAGACTGACAGTCTTGGGAAGTGGCACTTGTGAAGAAAGGCCCATTTTCCTCCCGATCCGAGTGGTTTTATTCAAATGCCGGCCCTTGAACCCGATCGGGTGTCAGTTTGGTTCTGTACACAGGTTTGCTTTATACAATGTAGCTCAGAAATGGAGACTTGAAAACCTTTACTATACATTATATATTATAATATACCTGTACCTATATTGGTTATGACCAATAGCCAAAATTAAACACTTAAAGCACATCCGACACAACTAGCTGGTCATCATGAGACCTTCATTCATTGAGTGACATAGAAAATGTTACTAAAACTGAACATAAATACAATATTTGGAATTCTTAGATTAAATATTGGCTGAGATCTTGTCACTCGTTCCAAATTCGGTAAAGGTGAACATCTTGGAAACTACTGGTCCTGTTTCCACCAATCATAGCTGAGAACCACCTCGACGGACATGTCTTTCGATTTGAAAAATCCTCACTCAAATTGTTCCCTCCGTTTACGAGTTACGATACAGACAGACACACAGATACACATCTTAAACTTATAACCCCTCTTTTATCGTCAGGGATTAAAAAAGCATAACCATTGAAGAATGATATATTTTATTTTATCCTATCGGCTCAACAAGGTGACTCCACTTCACCTTATGATAAGTAACAAGGGGAGCTATGTTATAAATCTGATGATTTATAACATTTCCCAAATCTGAAAACAGTTAATCATCACAAACTTAAGAGCTACGCTCTTGTCGGTGGAGCAACTTCCATGTTTCTCTATCTGAAAACAAATTAGGGAAGGTTTTTTAAAAAGACACTTTGTCTTAGTCGTTTCTTCACGGCTGAGGATCGTGACCAAGAGTAATGTCCCTCCTTGGCGCGGTCAAGGGCCATATTATTATGGGCTGCCCTCTGCATGAAACCACAAGGATATGGTGTCTGTCCATCTTGTCGGGATTTGACCTCTGGATCCCTTGCCTTCGATTTGACCCAGTATGATATTCCTTTAAGATTGTGCTGGTTGGAACGCATACCATGCCCGAAAAACTTGAAGAAAGACGCAGACTGTACTTAAACACTGTAATGAAATAAGACAAAGTTTTTATTGGCTTGCATAGCGAAATGTTTACAATGAAGCGAAAATTTTAAAAATGTAATGGTTCAAGCAGGGTTAGAATCTGATGGCTTTCTGGGCCAACACGGGCGTCCTGCCTATTGGGCCAATGAACCTGATGCGAGAGCTATCGAATTTTTCAACCAGTTGCTTCCGCATGCCTTAGGGTGGCACCGTAGCGCCATCTATCGTAAAGATTTAGACTTATGAACGGCACCATCGTCTCAAATTATGTTGAGAATTTGTTTAGTAACGATGTTCTACACGCAAACTAATTAGTTTTATTAAAGCAGTAACGTCTGCTATCGTAAACCAAATGATTACAATAAAGCAAAAAAAATAAAAAATAGTGGTTCGGGCAGGGCTTACATAGCCTTAAAAACTTGGTTTTCTGTGGTATGCTACTACACTGTTTTTCTATTGAATGAACTCAGAAACATTCCGTATACCTATTCTGATCGAGAAAAAATACATCAACCTTCAATAGTGTTTTATTTCTTGGTTACGGTACTAAAAGTCGAGCAAAGAAAACGCGCAATAAAATTATCAAAGATTTTTAAACACCAACTTTTCAGCTCCGATTCACGAACAACATTAACTCTCATTAGAGATTCCGGGCTCGTATAAAATTATTTTCCAAAGTCGTATTTAACGCGAATAGGCACCGCCTCACGAATACGAATTACAGATGCTTTTGCATTAGCAACATACACGTATATATTATGGATCCTATCTGTAGGAGTAAATAAACATATTAACAGTAAGTGGGGAGTGCGACCGTAGGATTTTCCGTGAGGTGCAAGGCAGAGAAGTCAGCGAAATACGCCGTACGCTTTCGTTCAAGATATTGGAGGTAGACAGCTAGGGCATAAAACAAAAGACTAATGGTTGTCCCTTTTTATCTACCCAAAATCCGCTCCAGAATTATTGGAGCGGAGCGAGGGAAGCGAGCGAAGCTCCCATGGATCGACTCGAATGGACTTCGTAACAATGCGCAGATCTCAGCGAGTTCTCAACCGATTTTAGAAATTTTGTGTTTTAAAATGCACAAATTAAATTTCGCTAGGTCGTGACGTAGAGAAAATTTCGATAAAAAATAAAAAAAAACTCCGCTCCAATCTATGGTGCAAGCTAAGCCGGTGGCTGACTGCATCGACCTAGTAGTTTATGTAAGATGCGACGCTTGATGACGGCTCAAGTTTATTTATATAATGTCAAAAACGATCTGCTAGTATGAAGATACCTGTGACGTCATAACGATCAGAAGTCAAAACACGTATTTTTTTTGTTTTTGTCCAATTAAAAGTAGTATAATATCCAAAAGTTTGTGATATTTTATTTGGTTCCGTATACTGTTTATTGTGTGTTTAGTGGGTTCAACTTATATTGTAAGATTTGTAAGTAGTTTGTGGGGTTTGGCGACCGATCGAGAAATGTGTGCCCCTATGATACAAACCCGCCCCGCCTTTCCCAGAAAAAGACGAGAGGTGAAGTTGAGCCCAGGTGTACGCTGGTACCTACTAGCTTGCTCGTATTGTATCCCTTGAACCCATCTTGATCAAGATTCCATAATCGTAATGACATCCGATAAAGAAAAAAGATCTAAAAGCAATTATAATATGAAACCTTTTTTTTACTATTTAGGTGCTCTGCTGTGCTGTGCTGCTAAAATTTGTCATATATTTTAAAAAAATGAATAAATTCATATATTTTATTTGCTAATCCGCCGCACCTCGTCGCTTGGACCACTTCACCCGAAGCTACCCCGGCGCGTTCCCTGAATGTTTAATTTTATGGAATACTGATCGATCCCACTTACATAGAACACCCCTTGCCAGATGTTTGGAAACGTTTTCTCCCCTTTTTCCTTTTCTGTCTGCAGTTATTGCCATATTTTATTTGCTTTGTAGCGACTCTTGATTAGGGGTGAAAGGTTGCGAGGAATTTAGATAGGGGATTTAACGTTTTGTGATACGACGCTGAATATTTCGATAGTCGATACGAAACTTATCTATAACCGTACATACACAAAAGCATATAGAAGCTACATAGAGTACAAAGCTGTGATTTCCGGATAAATTACAATAATAAACAATAAAAATGATAATTAACATTTTAAAAGTCAATAACCCATTTGCACAATGATAATTATTAAAAACGTTAGTTACAAAAAAACTTTGTTTGTGCGTGCGTGCGTGTGACCATGCTAAGTTAACCTATCAACATCACTCTTCACACATTCGCGCACACACGCACGCTGCGTGCGTGCGTGCGTGAGTGCGTGTATGTGTGTGTGTATGGGTGTGTGTGTGTGCGCGCGAATGTGTGAATAGCGATGTTGATAGGTTAACCTAGGATAGGCTTCACAGACTTTGTTAATGTTTAACGAATAATATGCCTCTTAAGTCTTGCAATTTTTCACGTATTTGAAACCCAAAATACGAAGTCGCTTGATTTAAACACATACTCGTATGTATTGCTACGCATAATAAACCAACGGGATCCATATTAGCAGATTAATTCGCATATTGCGCGTATCGATTATGTAAAACCGCTGTAAGTGGATTAGTGGGCTTATGGTTTCACTAGTTAGAAAGCTTTTACCCTAACCAAACATGCCTAGAGTCCCCTAGACGGGTGTCTAAAATAAACCGCTTCGTTTTACTTTAGTTTTCATAGGGTACTTAAATGAATATAACGCCATAGCTAATAAACATATTGAAATTATTAAAATAGAAGAACAATCAATCAAACAAAATGTCTGTTACGAATTAACCTGCAGATTTGATAGAAATTTTTAAGCAAACACAAGACTCAAAAATTAAATTATCACGGACATATTTCTAAGCCAACGGAAAATACCCTATATATTTTGAATCCCTTAGTCGAAATTTAAGTTTTTTGCGGTATAAACGGCCGTATCTTTATTGTGCGTAAATTAAGAAGTTATTTTTTTTTACAGTTTCAAGGCTCTGCAGATATCAGTAACTATTATGGTTTTAATTTCAATTTGATACCTCCACACGTTTCCGACATAAAGCTTATCTTCCTTTGACAGGCGGACGGATGGACGGACAACAAAGTGAATGTGCAAATTTTTGGTTTTGAGGATCTCTGTAAAGAACGTAAATAGTTTGAAGTTCCGCTTATGTATGAGATGTATAAAAAAAATACAGTTACTATTAAATCTAAAATGTCACCATGTTTCCTAGTCTCTTATAGTTTTCGTTTTCTCCCTACTGACACATTTGGATTGATCAGTCTGTATAGTATAGAATATATCAAGTTGTAACAAGAGTTCATCTCAGTCTACAACACTCCAATGCTGCTTTCTGAATCATTTAAAAAATTTACAACGTTAAATGCTCTTTTTGAATCTGCCTTTCCGTTGCGATTCATTTCCGGTGCTGATTGCTATCGATATTCATCGATTAAATGTTGACGTGAGTCGATGATTTCATTTTAATTCGATTCCTTTGTTCCAGGTATGTGATTCGATGTCATGCAAGCCGTTTTGAGTAAGTATGTGGACTTGTCATTCAGTTATTGTCATGTCAATGGTGATGATTGATGACGTATGTTTTACAGTCTGTTGTCTGTTTTTAGTGTATCTCACATGTTTTTGGTTATTACTGTGTATTTGATCTTTATATTAGTAAGTACATTTTAAACAAACACTATACGCATATTGAAAATGAATCGTTTTCCTTTCAACATATAGATCAATAAAAAGGAGTAACGTAAGGACTCAAAAGATATCAACGATATGTCATCCTGCCTACTCGACATATTACCTACTTTTCTTATGTTATGTTACCTACTTTTCTTATGTTATGTTATGAAAGTATTTATTTTTTCAATAGGATTCAATATTTAATTCGCAAGAAGAACGAAGGATTAAGCAGCATTCCAGTAAAAAATGTTTTGGATTTGGTTAATGACAAATCCTTGACAAATTGCTATTGACGTTTAATAATGCAAATATATGACGTATGCACATTATTGCCATATGAAGCTGTTTGTAGCGCCATTATACCTGGGCCAGACCGAAACATTGTAAGGCTTGGCTATACCTAGTTTCTTCCCACGAAATCCATGATTACGTAAGTCTTTAGTCAACGCCTGGTAAACAAATAGTTATTTCTTCCTGTATCCGTAAAATCATTGCAAATATCTTCAACAATATTCCAAACACAGTGTTTCCAATGTAAATCGCGAGGAGCGTCTCAAGTTACATTTTGCAATACTACAAAAGGATCGTGTTACAACTTTCTACCCAAAATCACTTAGAATGTAGTCACGGATATCATCAACATAGACACCGCAAATTAATAGCACAATTAGATTAGATTAGATTAGATTTATTTCATAATACAGTGGAGTTTCTTTCGGATTTCTTCTCAACAGCGGTCTCCTCTTGGGAAATTTATGCCGGTACATTAACAATCTGACTTGTAAAAGTTGTGGCCTACTTACTGAATAAAAATACTTTAAGTATTAAAACACAATACTAAAGATAATACATAGAAACAATAAAACTAGAATAAATAAAAAATATAAAATTTCAGTATAAATTACGCTAAGACAATTTACCTAGGTACATGCATTAATACAATGATCGTAAAAAAAGTTAGATAATATAATAATAGCAAAAGATATAACAATTGATTGCAACAAAAGATATTTACATGTCATAATTATATATATAAGTCTAGCTGCGCCGCGCGATGTTACCCGATCATCCCACTTTACATTTTTTCGGGTAAAAAAGTAACCTATGTTTTAATCCAGGGTGTCAGCTACTTTCATACCAAAATTTATCAAAATTGGTCAAGCCGTTTGAGCGTGAAGAAGCAATCGTTATCGAGTAAAATGTATCCTATTTACCATAAGATATCTAACTATTCATATGCTGAAGTTAGTTAAAATTCATTTGGCGCAAGGAGGTGCAATATTTGGACCAATAAAATGTCGTGTAATCAGTGCTCGAACGAAACAAAAGAAAACGTCCATCGCATTGTTAAATTATCATTTTTTACACCGGAGAATAAGTTTTTAGTTTTTGCTGACAGTTGTGTGTTCAAAATAAAAATCGGGCATCAAAGAAACACTTTCTGTTTGTTTAGGTTTAACAGCTGGGGCTTGAATGTTATATAACACACCATAAACTGAAAAATAGAAAAGCCATTATTGAAAGGAATTATTAAAACGAATTTATTAAATTGTGGACAGATTTGTGTCGGTCTAAAAGTTTATTCGGCCACGAACTTGGTATAACCTTAATCTTTCATGATATATAAAATTTGTAATATTGTTGCGTTTATTTCTTGTTGTGGTAGTTTACTCGTAGTTTAAACCACCCGTTTATTTTCACATACACTTATACTTTAAGCCCGGTTAAAAACTGCAACAAACATTATGACACTAGCTATTTGGCACTTCTCGTGTCCATTCACGCCAAATCTGTGGTTAAGTCATGAATGGAGTCTTAACTCGTACAAATCGGCGCTTTTATGATATAATCGGGTAAGCTCGCGTAAGCTTAGGAATTATCAAGTTACGTAAAGCTTCTCATTGGCTTTTCTTCCTGCTCGCTTCGATAAGAGCAGGTTAAGCACTAAGCTACATTCCCGGTATTTAGGAGTAGGAGGTGCCCGGAACTTCGTCCGCGTATTTTTTCTTTGCCGTAGACGGATAAAAGTATCCTATAGCCATCTTTGGATGTCCGGCTATCCCTGTATCCAAATCAACTAAAATTTGTCCAGCCGTTTCGGCGTGATGCGAGGACAAAGGAAATTATGCAAACAGATGGCATCAGGTTGACACGGCGCCGCGCGCCAATATAAAACAAATGACGATCCTGCATCGCGCGATTAAGATTTTTCCTGAAATCATGAACCCTCTCCATAGAAAACTAATTTTCAATAGAAATCTAGAATCTTAAAAATAGTCTGGATATTTGCTCTTTAATTATAAACTGGTGGCTCTGTGAGCTGCTTACCTCTTAATTGATATTTTTATTGATTCACATTTTCTCCGATTTTTTTAAAGAATATAAAAATCTATAAACAAAATATCTATTCTTTATAAACAATCTAAAATCTACAACCTTATCAAATCTACAATCGGTTGAGAAATGCAAAATGAAGAATATTTAGATTTTTGTACATTATGCTACAACATTAAAAAGTTAATAAATTGTTTTTTTTAGATACGGCTTATAGTTTAGTGAGGCGTGGGACTGTGGCGTTAAAGCGCGCCAAACGAAATATGCAATAAGTATCGTAACTTTAAAACTTTTCGTTTGATTTTAATGTAAACTAGTGTATTTCCAAACATATAAGCTATACTGTCATATTTTTAAGTAACTTATAAACCTAGGAGATATTCTTTATTAAGCCAAGAATGAAGGAGTTCAAAAAATGCAGGGCAAAGTGATATTATCAAAGCGCACGACATCCAACGTAAAACGCCGGTAAGTGCCGAGAGTCACTTAGCGGAGTCCTCTGTGCTCATCCAGTCTGAAGGGTGGTCACACTGGGGGCTATTCTAGCATCAGCAGAGGTATAATAGCTACCTGTTTAAAATGATCTACATTACGCTCATTTCGTCATCAAATCCAATTATCTGCGTTTAATTTTTTACCATAGCGTTTACATCTTTCCGCAAATCTTATTACTATTACTACAGATGCAGATGAGAATTGCGGTCTAGTTTTTGTTAGTTAATATTTTTTTATTCCGACCATAATTATCATTTGAAATGGACACTTATGAAATAAACCGTACACATCCAGTAATAGTCCCCTTAAGATTGTTCGTTGACTTTCATTTGTCTTCACAATATGGCGTTTAGTTGTCGCCATGTCAAATTTTAATAACTAGCGTATCGTGGTTTTAATAACACACGCAAAATCAAGATAAAATTGAAAACATGAATAAATAAATATAATCTCGCCTTCTGTATTTATAGTCATAAAAATGTATGTAAAATTTACAAACACTGAAAAAAAAAAAGTTTGAGAAGGAGGAGGGAGGACTGACAAACTGAGGGCTAATAGTAACCAAAATAAGCAATGCAAAATTAGCATAATTTTGGTTACTACTAAGCACAATTTGGGTATTCATCAAGTAGTTAAACTAGTTGAGTTTTTTTTCAGTGTGTAATGTGTGTATATCCTTTCGTAGATTTCAAGTGGCCTGCAAATTTAAACATACGCAGTGAGCTGCCGTCATTGCTTGGACTAAGACCTTTCCCAACATGTTTCCATTCGCGACAATCTCGCTCACAACGTAATACCCCCCGTTTCAAGAGCACTCGCTAGAAGCAGGCTAATGCATGTTTATTCCTGTTTTAAGTAAATGGATGTCGTTCTCTAAAGTGTTTTTTATTTCGCAAGGACCTGACAAGTGTCGGGGCGGTTGGGGCTCGAATAATAGGGAAAAAACAATACTTGAGTGTGTATTGTATTAAATCTATGGCGCTTGTTATGGTAATAGGGTTTTTATAGATGTCCCACATTTTGAGTGTGTTCCGAAAGCGGTTTAGGGGCTCAGCTGATGGAAGACATTGTCATACGTCAGACGTATGGAGGCATGAGTTTTTTTTTTCTTATAAACAAGGAGCTTTGATAATTTTTATGAACATGCCAGCTCCAGCAGGCCTAAGACACAACATCATTCATAACAAAAAATAGAAAAAAAAACATAAATCATGAAGTGAGGTAAGAGTCCTTTATTCCTTTCAAAATTTATTTTTTTCATATTACGACAAATATATTGATAATTTTGACCAACTTTTTGAAATAAATAATACTTTTCCCCGAGTTCTAGGTAGTAACATAGCTATATGTTTTCATTGCGTGCAGTCGAAAATAAGTTGAAAAAACTAATTTTCCGCGTGCATTTTATTAATTTCGAGTAGTTTTTGAAACCAAATTTATCAATGAAAATGTCAAACTGTAGGTTTCAAATATATACCAATTAATCCCAATAGCCCTGTTCTAGGTAACATCAATACATATAAGGAACATGTTTGATCATAGAGAAAAATGTCTAAACAATCAGCATTTTAAAAGGAATAAGGCCTCTTAATGTGACCCAGCGACAGCGTCGATTTGTATGGAGAATAGGACATCGCCCTTAGCGATTAGTTTGTAGAACTACAATTCTCCATACAAATTGTTTACGCAGTCTCTTGCGAGTACCTACTGTCACTGTAAGCTCATGGTAAGTGTACTTTCAATCGAAATCCATTGTTATTTCCTGATATTTAATTATGACGACGCGGTTGGCGCAGAGGCAGTGAAGCTGCCTACTGAGCCGGCGGTCCAAGGTTCGAATCCCGACAAGGACAAATATTTGCGTGACGAATTCGAATATTTGTTCCTGCCCGTCTAGCGCAACTATGTGCTTCGCGACTCTTCCCGTCACCCTCTCACATTACTGCACAGAAAGAAGACAGGCAATTATCACGCGCGTCGCGCGAGAAATAGTCGCTTGAGTTTGTGACAGTGGACCTGGAGTAGTTGGGTCATTATGGTCGCCTAATAGCCATAGTATAAGCATTGCTAGGTTTGAGATACTATTATTATTATTTAAGTGTAATATAAAAGTAAGGATAATATTTATCATTTTCCCTCTTCGAGTTTCTATTGTATGAAGTATATGTCTCTTATCCTTTACCCTTTCCAATACTTCCTCATTGGTGACTATTTCTGTCCAGCTTATTCCGTCCATCCTTCGCCAGCACCGGGTTTGAGATACGAATTGCTATTTGAGACTAGGTTGATTTGTGTCAGTTTGTCGCTTAATATTTATTGTTTAGTTTTCTAGTGATAGTGATAGCTTCAGTACCCTTACTATGAGTTTGCAGTGACCGTCCTCGCTAGCGACTGCGTAAACCATTTGGGTTATTGTCAGTTTTAGGTTCGCGTCTTTTCGGTGGATACGTACAAAGTTAAGGACTTTAGGCCTAGTTTACCGATCAAAATTATATCAGCATAAACGACGTTTCCCTTTCTATGGGCTTGCGTGTTAAAAACATAACTTCTATGCACATACGCTGTTGACTCTTGGCCACCGAAGAGACAACTTTTGTTTTTTGAACTGACAATGACCCATTTGTATGGAGAATTGTATTTTGACAAAAAAATTTTAACAAAAAATAGAACCGACTTCAGTAAAACTAAAAAGCCAAAAATAACCCGTTCAAGTACAGATTACCTTTGACTCACCCTTTGAAGTCGATCCCAAACCACTCAGTTATTATATTTATATTTTATAGTTTACGTGAGGTTTGGCCCCGACTTCAAAGGGTGAGTCAAAGGTAATCTGTACTTGAACGGGTTATTTTTGGCTTTTTAGTTTTACTGAAGTCGGTTCTATTTTTTGTTAAAATTTTTTTTTTTTGCTTTTTAGTGATTGTTAAAAACACTTATGGCAGGGTGATCAGGGAGGTCTTGAAGGCATGCATCTCGTTTGAATTATCTCCTAACTCCTAACCGTTGAGGAGTTGTACCTTCCATCATCAGCTCAGCATTGGAAGATGATGACTACCATATGCAAATACTTAAATAGTTTTATAAAATATGTTAAAAATATTATAAGTGCCTATAAAATTTCAGGAATTCCTTCGATTCCTCATGGATCTCGTCATCCGATCTTCACCAAAATTTTATGGGACCAACCTTGAGATGTCTATTCATGAACCTAAAAAGAATTTTTCAAATCGACTCATAAATGACGGAGTTCTGAGGTAACAAACATTAAAAAAAAAAAAAAAAAAAAAAAAAAAAAAAAAAAAAAAAAAAAAAAAAAACCATACAAACGAACTGAGAACCCCCTCCTTTTTTTGAAGTCGGTTAAAAAGTAACCGCTAGGGACGCTGTGCTACTTTCCATTACAAATTGGTTGACGCTGTCGCTAGCGAGCACGGTCATGTTAACTCATGGTAAGGCTACAGATACCAACTATGGCAATCTTCACACACTTCACATTCACACTCACTTCGCTAAAGTCGAGTTTTAAAATCGTAATCAGCAACAACAATCGAAAACACAGAATTAGGGTAAAAACTGACTTAAACTTGCAAACGAGTTGGAGGAAGTGTCCAAGGTCAGTGCAGTGACCCCGTCAAGCGCGAGCCGGTCAACGACTCGTCGTGACAATGCTATGGAAATTTACTCGCTTTTTATAACTAGTTGTAACTAGTTTTTCTTGGCTTTTGTTCTATTAGTGGCTATCCAACTTTGTTTGGTGATAGCGATATTTTTCAAATAACTAGTACTTACTACGTGACTTACTTACTTCGAATATAGTAGCGTAAGGTCGGGTTACTTTAGCCCTGGGGGGTGACATTGCCCACCCATTAGAACCAACTTTATTCAATAAGTAAATCCTGAAAAACTATATCTTATGACATATCCACTTTTGAGTGATGGCTGGTGCTGTTTTTAAAAGTTTTCTTAGTAACTGAAATGGATTGAAATGGTTGGTTTGAAATCATTGGACAATGTTGCCCCCCAGGGCTAAAGTAACACGACCTTACTACGTTTCTTTACGTTTATATTATTTTGTAGGATCTAAAACAGCCGAAGGCTTAGGGCCTTATCACACAAGTGCGATTTGCGAGCGAATTTTGTATGATCGCGCAGCGAGTTCGCCCCGAGGCTTATTTGTAGAGAAAACTCGCTCGCAAATAGCAAGTGTGATATAGACCCTTTCGGAGCACACTTTGAAAACACAGTACTGCCATCCTACGTTAAAAGGTCGTATCTTTGTATGGATTTCATAGTAGGTCGATAATTAATTTCGCTTTGTTTTGTGCTAAATGTTTTGCATTTGCTTTAGGTTTCGTTGGTTAATGGAAAAAGTTATTGATGCGTGGTCCAAAACAATAAATACCTTTATAAATGTCAACCGTTTAACATTTATAAAGGCATTCGGAAAACGCTCAAATTCAAACCAATCAGTCAAACAATTGTTCTTTTGGTTCAGTAATAGCTTCGACATTTTTATTGTAAAAATACGGAGCATTGTATTGTTCGGTTTGAAGTTACGTCTATCGCATTAAAAAAAAACTTAAACCAAAAGTTCAATTATTTATTTAGTCGTATAGCGTATTTACATATAAACATTTCAAAGAAACTTATGACAATAATAAAATGTAACTATAAGTCTACATTCAGGGTCCCGAGCCACGAGATTGCGTCAGGTGTTAGCTCGTACAGATCTTCCGGGGAACCCGAGTAGGAGTGAAGAGGGCAGCGCTGTATAATGTGCTCTATAGTTTGAGCCTCTTCGCCACAGTCGCAGAGAGCAGAGTCGCGCCAGCCGCATCTGTGACGAAAGTAGTTGCAGCGTCCGTGACCTGTCCTCAGTCTGTTTAGGCGACACCAAAGTCTTCGTGGCAGGGCAAAACCATCTGGTTTTGCCGTGGGGTCAATGGCTTGCAGGACAGAGCCAGTTGTGCTTGCATTCCACTCGTTCTTCCAGCTCTGTGCGAGGTCATAATTGCACAGCTTTTGAGCTGCCACACAGGCGGGCCGTCGGGATTTAAGCCGTTGGGGTGGAGGTTGACAAAAAGTTCGGTGAACCGGCAAGGACAGCTGGGACTCAATTTTTTCCGCTTCTCTCTTCAGTGTTTGCCTTCTACGGAGATGTGGCGGCGCAATGTGACTCAGGACCGGGAGCCAGTGAAGTGGGGTGGACTTAATTGTGCCAGACACACACCGCATAGCTTCATTCAGTTTAGTATCCACCTTCTGTACATGTGCGCTGTCTAGCCACACCGGAGCACAGTACTCGGCGGCTGAGAAGACCAGTGCTAAGGCCGATGTGCGCAGGCAGTCAGCTGATGCCCCCCAGGTGGTACCACAGAGTTTGTGCAGGATGTTGTTTCTTGAGGAAATTTTTAAGCCCACTTTCTGGAGGTGTTCCTTGTACGTCAAAGTCCTATCCAATGTGACTCCAAGGTATTTGGGGGTACGGTTATACTTTAGTAATTCTCCTCTAAAAGACACGGACGGTTGGTAGTTGGCGATCCGGTTGTTAAGGTGAAAACAGGTGGCTTCCGTCTTACTTACACTAGGTATTAGGCGCCACGCGCGGAAGAACTTATCGAGCTTCTCTAAATCGGATGACAGCACTTCCTCACTGAACTTGCAATCTTTACTTTGATGAACAAGTGCAATATCATCAGCATATATAAATTTAGTTGACTCGGTAGACGGCAAGTCGTGAAAGTTCAATTAGAAACGTTGGTTAGGTTAGAAAGAAGAAAAAAAAAAAGTTTGAACTGCATCCCCCAGAAAAAATGGACTGCTACCATAAAAGTAGGTTAGGTTAGGTTTGAACTGCATCCCCCAGAAGAAATACAAAATATACCACCTCATATTTATTTCATTTGATTTGTATGAATGAATATTATAAGTACCATATGATGATTATAGGAAATAAGTGTTCTACCAAATGATAAATATACGAAATAAAAATAGATATTTTTAAATTATCCTAAACGTTTATTATATAAAATGAGTGATTATACCCTGTGAAATGATATCAAATATTGTTATATCCAACATAGTTATACCATTTATTTTTATATCGATCATTACACACCCATCTCTTAGTAAATCTACTTACAAGATAAGAGGTTTTGAGAGCAGTGATAGAAATTTTATTGAGTTTTGGTCACCAGGATTTTTTATCAGTACTCGCACATTAAGAAGATATTAATCGCCTTCTCTTCAGTCCCTTCGACCCCTTGGCCGTAACGTCACGTCTGAAACGTCCATGTAATAAAATAAACACGTTCATTCCGCCTGAGCCGAGCGTGCAAGCGAGAGCGTAGAAAAAGCGATAGAGAGGCACGATCGCCAGACGCCTAAGGTTCGATTTGTGACGCTTCTGTCTCTTCCATTCCATCGGCCGGCATACGATATTACGTAAAATTATCGTCTGTAAACCAACTTTATAGAAAAGCATTTTTTTTTAACGCGATTAGTCCCGTTTTATTATAACAAAAGTTGTTAAACACTTTGTTTCCTCCACACTTAATTTAAAAAAGACTTAGTTATTTATCGTCACATCGTCACAAAAGATTATACGCCGTGCGTGTTTTCCGCCTATTTAACCTGTGACAATACCCATTACGACCAAATTCAAAAGGTAACATGTACCATGTATGTCCTTGGTACGTTCCACTTTTTAGAATTACCAAAACTTTGACAAAAACTCGGTCGACGAACCGAATGCTATATTAATCACCTTATTATACAAGCACAGTGACCTCTTGAAACAAATAATGTGGTTTAAGGACTATTTTGACGTTGCAATTTAATTAGAATTTAATTAGGTTGTCAGGAAGAGATCTCATTAGCGATAAGACCGCCTGTTTTTTACCTCCAATTGTAATTTATTGCGTTGTATATGTCCTGTATTTTTATTAGGTGTGCAATAAAAAAAATGTTAAATTACTAGATCGAGTTCGGACATAATAGTTAAAGACCTACAGTACTTGGCAGCGGCGGCGGTGGGGTATGGAAGACCAAAATCAGTAATATTATTTTATAACATTACAATATAATTACTATGATGTTATGGCGACCCCGCATGCGCCGGCTAAATCGCTTAGTTCATTCCCGCGCCACGGTAATTACCTACTGGTAGTACAGAGGACCTCATATCTACATAAAAGGAAAATCTATGATGATGAATATATATTTGAAGATTATTAGTGTATGCGACTGTACATAATTAAGCGTTAACGAGTCGAAGGAGAGTATCATAATAGGATCACACGTTAACTCGTGTGATGCTATTATGAAACTCTCCTTCGGCTCGTTTCAAAAAACCACACTCGTGTTTTAACACCTCTCATTATATAGGTACATAGGTAATAGTTTCATAAACTACTATAAAAATAAAACCTAGGAAGAAAAAATGGAATACTCGTAATTTGAACTTATAAATACATATAACAAAAATATTTAAGTAATTCGTCATAATCGGAGATATCAGGTTCAAACTTAAAGTAACCGCGTAGTAAGAACACTTACGTACTTATCTTGAAAGTAAAATTGTTTAAGTACTTATTTACGAAAAAAATACTTCGGCTTTCTTCTCATTAGCGCTCTCCTCTTAGGAAATGCCAGTAGATTCCAAATCTGACTTGTAAAAGTGCCTTTTTGGTTTACTTGCGGAATAATTGATTTCAATTGCAGTATTTTATGCAGATTGTATGGAAGTAGTACAGAAGTCACGTTGCGCGAATCGAATCGGACTTAGCCAGCCGGGTTTCCTTTTGAAGTAAAAAAAACGATGCACAAGAAGCAGCCGTTTAGAAATTTCAATATCTGATAAAACCTTGCTACCATTTCCATAACACGTTTCCGAATGTTTATTCCCGAACACAGCCACGTTAAAACGATATCGTGACGATAACGCCGCGATTACGTCCCGATAACCGCTTTCCGATATTAAGCCGCGATTACAGGGCTAATAAATATTTATGGTCTGTTGATGCGACGATCAGATGTTTTGATTGGTTGTCTTGACAGCTGAGATGGTTTTTATTTGGCTATGTAGTGCACACGTGTCTACAGGTATGTTCGTAACAATATTATAGGTACAGGACAGATATTAACTTAACTAATCAAAGAATCCTAACCGTGCATTAACTTTAAGTTGCTCAGAGAGAGATGGAGAGAGCGATGCTTGGGATAACACTCAGAGACCGCACTCCTAACACAGAGATCAGACAGAGAGCCCAAGTAACCGACATCGCTAGGAAAGCCGCTAGTCTAAAATGGAGATGGGCGGGGCATGTATGCAGGTGAGAAGATCGACGCTGGTGTCCAAAACTACTGGAGTGGCAACCACGAATGGGAAAAAGAAGCGTGGGCAGACCCCCACTAGATGGAGAGACGACATTGTTAAGGTCGCAGGAGAGGAGTGAATCACAGAGAATGGGAAATGCACGAGCAGGCCCTGATCCAGCAGTGGATAGACAAGGGCTGATCATGATGATGATGATGATGATGATGAATTAATGAATAAAATCATTCAGCATATCCCGCTACCAGTGTACCAAAAATAGTTTGCATCGGCCCCGTCGTTTAGGTGTCGTCCAGAAATCATGTGGCTGATTGTGATGTAACCAAATACTAACCCTACCACCATTTATAACCACTCACATTCAAACAATAAATTTGTATTTTTTGTAACTCTTTTAGTTATGACCTCAAACTCTAGTTTTCTTGCACTATTGATAACAACAACAAAATTGTCATCTTATCCGTAAGTAAAAGGTACGAAGAAGGAAATGTGAGTAGGGCTCGCTTTGAGTGATTGTTGTAACAGTATGACACTACGACGTCTCATGATTGCGTCTGTATTAAGGATGGCACTGCTAGAAAAATATTATTCGAAACTTATAACCGTTGAAGAGGAAAGGACACTACTAACACCTATAATAAAATAGAAGATGAAATATGATAGGGCATCTGCTAAGACATGACTTTTTCCCAAAAAATGTTGTAGTGTAGGAGGAAAAATCGAGGGAAAGCGAGGTAGAGGAAGGCCAAGACTAAATTACTTTGAGCAGAAAAGGTTTTATTTTTTTTTATCTCATGCAATGCTTACATTTGGTACATTTATCTTACTTTCAAAGTAAAAGTCATGTCTTACCAAGAAGTGAAGGAGAAAGCCCAAGAAAGAAACAGCTGGCGATTGCTACACCGACAAGAGCTCTTGAATTGAAGAAGAGATTTCAATTGTATTAATGAAATACTACATAAAGTATTCTCTTTTGATCGTCGCAAAATCTGCCAGAGAACTGTATTTTACTGCCTGTTTATGTCAAATGCGATTCACTGGCTAAGGACACGCGCTCAAAGGAAGCAAAAGGTGAAATTGGTGGTGTGTTGACAATGCACTGTTTAATAATCACTCCTGTGGCGCGGAGATGAGCCCATAAGCGGGTTATACTCCCACACAATGTCCGACTCACTGGTAGTGAGGGCTGACAGCACTGATAGGTACACTTAAAGTCATGTTATTAAAAAAAAACTGTTTAATACCGGTAAAGTGTTTGCGAACCCGATTCACAACTTAGAAGACTTAAATAAGATTTCCCTGCGATTCTCTAAACACTCCATTATATACCGTCGACTGTTTACTTTACACATAACACTCGACTAAGAGTTAATATAAATATTCCGCTGTCCTATTAGGGATGTGATTTATCGCGCCTCAGTCTGCACGCGGCAACAAATCAAGGAGTGCTAAAACCTGCGAGTGTCAACCCTGAGATAAAGCCCCCGAGGTACGTCCAGAGACTTATTTTTCTCCGTTTATAGGGATGCGGTGCGAAATGAAAGCTGTAGCGGGAACGTTAATACAACTACCGCTTGAAACCATCTTATTACTGAACTAGATCTCTAATCCGAGTTTAATATACGTTTTGAATATAATAGGTATAACAGACAATAAGATTAAAATTAAATCTTAAGTAAATATAAATGTACATAATGATACGAGTTGGTAAGCTACATTGGTCATCACCACACACCACGCCATTAGCGGCATCTCGGTGAGGAACCGGACTGGTAAATTGAACAGATGCGTCACACGAAACAACTCAGGGGCTGCTGTGCTGTCTCATGCTTGTGGGCCCACTCGGCACAATCGCTGTCGTGAACGACTGTGCGCAGGGGACGCTACGCGTACGCTCAATGTAGCTGGGGGGTAGTAAGGGAGCACTGCTGCCACTCTAACATTCTTCTTCCCATTTTCAGGTGACATTGAGAAATTTTTAAACCTAAACTTAAGTTAAACCTAAACTTAACTTAAGGTTAGCATGAAACGTAGGGTAAAGGTAGATGGGGAAGATAAGTATACAATACGTCGACGAGTATATATTCTTGGGCCAGATAGCATCCTTCGAAAACAGGCAGTCTAAAGAAATCGATCGACGCATCGAAAATGCCTGGAAGAGCTTCTGGTCCTTGAAGCCGCTAATGAAGGGGAACCTTCCATTGACTCTGAAGCGCAAACTCGTCGACATGTGTATCCTTCCTATCCTAACCTACGGCGCCCAAACTTGGTTATTAACGGAAGCTCAGAAGTCCCGACTCAAGGTTTGCCAGCGAGCGATGGAGCGCAGCATACTTGGAGTTCGCAGGACTGATCGTGTCAGAAACACCGAACTGCGCTCAAAAACAGGCATTACAGATGTGGGTGTCAAGGCCGCCAAGCTCAAGTGGGACTCGGCAGGACACGTCTGCCGAATGCATCCGGAACGTTGGGCCAAACTATCCACTGAGTGGATACCGCAGGATGGGTACCGGTGCAGAGGCAGACCGAAACGGAGATGGCGGGATGACCTGTACGCATTTGAGAACGTTTGGGAGCAACTTGCTCTTCAGCGAGACGACTGGAGAGAAAGAGGGAAGGCCTTTGCCCAGCAGTGGGACACACACAAACAGGCTAGATAAAAAAGAAAAAAAAAACTTAAGTATAATGTCAAAAACTGCGAAAGCAGAGAAGAGCGCCAATGGCGAAACAGAGAGGAGGGGAAATCAGCAGGTCACCACCAACTGCGCCAGTATTAGGGCCAGGATTGGGAGGGAACCCAAGCTCCTCAAATATGGAGCAAGGAGGACCCCCGTCCGGAGCAGGAGTGGAGGGAGCAGAGCAGAGTCGTGTGGAATAGACCAATCTGATCTGAACCTGAGTTGGAATCTGTATCTCAGGTCCGGTTCTCTTTTGTAATCGGTCGATTCCGCACGTCTCCGCTGCACTGCGCTTCAGTGGAGACGGACCCTCAAGTGTCAGTGGGCGGGGCACATTGCTCGTAACACCGACCGATGACCGTCGAATCGCAATTGTTCTTGGGTACCAGAAGACTCAGCCTGAAAGACCGGACAAGGTGAATTATGATGATCTAATAGTATTATTTTTTTTTCCAAAAAAATAACTAACTTTAACTGCATGCAACTGAAATTAACTCACCAAACTGCTAAGACAGTTTGTTGGCGAGATCGCGCTCAAATACATTATTTTTAGTAATAAATATGATCCAACTTGCAACACTACATATTTATGTACCTTATGATTATATTAACAGGTTAACCTTAAATTACAGTCACGGAAGCAGAAATACATTTGGAAAACCTGTCCTATCCGTTCTTCTATCCGTTCATGACTTAGCCCCTGTTTCCCTAGCTTATAATAGTTTTTCCCATCCCCATTGTTCGAAGGAGGCGTGGACGGCCCGAAATAAATAACATATGTTACGTTTCATCCAAGCAATATATTATATTTGTTTACATATAGCGCGTGAGAGTGGATTTATTGTTCCACGGCAAAGGTAATTAAGGAGATGGTTGTGCTCTGATAAAATGCTAAATGGTGATGACCCTGGCCATTTAGGCTTGTTAGTTATTACCCTAACCGTTATTATGATAGGTTGAGTAGTGCCTCTAATGTAAGTTTTTTACACAGCGGTAGAGTACAGTACGTATAGTGTAAATTTTATTTGATATAACCTAAATTTCAAATTTAAACCCCCAACACAAGTATAGCTGGTCATCTTAGGACCCTTATTCAAATAGAGATTTAGAAAATGCTACTAAAACAAAACATAACTGCAAAATTTGAAATTCTTTGCATCAATATTGGCTAAGATCCTGTCAGTTGTTTCAATTAAAACTGAATATCTTGAAAACTACTAGTCCTAATTCCACCAACATAGCTAAGAACTATCTGGGCGGACATTTCATTCGATTAATAAACCGCATTCAAATTGGTCCATCCGTTTGGGAGCTACGATGCCACAGACAGACATACAGAATACAAATGTAATAACTTACAACACCCCTCTTTTTCGTCGGGGGTTTAAAATATATACATACAATAAGTAAACGTAAATTGTTTGCAACCTAATCGATACTCTGTTACACGTACGTGGTTTTTTTTTTTGGTGTGGTGGTCAAAGAATTTTCTGGGACTTTGGATGCCAAAAACCCGGCTCACTTTGACCAGGGAGCACAATACCCTACACACCGGTGCGCACAATGGTGCTTAAATTCATTCTTCTTTAGTTCGGCACGTACAGTCAATCGGGGTAACTTTGACCCCCATTTCCCACGCTTACTTACACACTGCCAGTTTTAATTGTTTTATTGCTACAGCGCAATAATGTATAAAAAGAATTATACGGAAGGGCCAAAATTATCCCGTTTGACTGTAGCCGTTCGCAGAGACATCGTTCACATACAAACAACCACTAAAATACTGTTCGCAGATGACTTGCAAAGATCAAAAGATAGAACCTCATGTAGTGTTTGTTTTTTTCTGTGTCGGCCTTAGAATTGAGGTTGTCTGTAGGTACTTATCATTGCGTGGCATCGGAGAGTGCTCTGTCGCTGCCGTAACGAAGACTACATTTTCATCCCATCTGCACAGAATCCCTAGCAACGAAGGTCGCATTTCTAAACACCCTAGTTAATAGACTGTAAGTACGGCCGTGAATGACCTTCCAGTGGAAAAAATGTATTAAATCCCTACGAACTTCATACATTCATACTGCGTTTCGTTTTGGGTGGTACTGAAACGTTCTCGCGTGCACCGAATACGTTAACAAGAGGAAAATGTATAGAAAATGTGTAAAAACATTGTGCGTAAGTAAAAGATACCGATTTCCACCAAATTTCCTGCCTTTTGTGGACAATAGTGAATTAGGAAAGCTTTTCCATTGCGAAAATGTTTTACGGTTCTTAAACACTGCGCGAGTGAAATACATTTTGGTGGTAGCTTGTTGGCAGTGTCAAACTTGTTAAAGCGCGTTGAAACTGAAAAAAATACATTTGTTAATGGTAGCCCAAATTTTTATTTAAGCATTAAATACAAAGATCAAAGCTTAAAGAAAAATTGAAAAAGGAGCTACCTGGGGGAAGAGACCGGGAATCGAACCCGGTACCTCTGGATTGCCGGTCCAGCGCGTTTAACCATTTCGCCACCCTAGCTCCAGGAAGATCTGACGAATTTTTCCTTATGCTTTGTGTGTCGATCTTTGCATTGTTTATTTGAAAGGTTTTTTACACCTTATCCCAATCCAGAGGTACCGGGTTCGATTCCCGGTCTCTTCCCCCAGGTAGCTCCTTTTTCAATTTTTCTTTAAGCTTTGATCTTTGTATTTAATGCTTAAATAAAGTGTCGACTGATGTTGAATTACACAACATACTGTTGTTAAATGAATAAAATATGCTCCATATGGCATGAAACAAATATATATTTTTTACAAGCTTTTATTTAACTTGCATTGTATGTATGTATGTATGTAAGTATATTTGTTCGGGTGGAATCTTGCAACTCAATTTTGAAGCAGATATCGTCAACCGATTGAGCTGAAATTTTGCATACTTACTTAACTTTGATGACAATACAATAATATGGTACCATGAGGCTGGTCTGATGATTCAGCCGGAAGGTGGCCATATTATGAACTCTACAATGGAAAAAGCAATCCTACCGAGTTTGGGCTCTTTAGAATCGTCGCAGTGAGCATTTGATGGATATCCAAAGAAAAGTACAGTCGGCTATAAAAGCTTGTCACTAAAATGACATTCTTGTCAGAAACGTTTTTGAAATGTGACTTCAGGTTCACAAATTATGTGTGTTTTTTTTTAATCCAATTTTAAATTTACAAACTGAACGGCGATTGACCTCAGTATCAGCTAATGGAAAGTGACTACGCCGTCGAGGATGTAGCTCGACGGTTCAGTAATAGCCTATTCACTCTTACCTTGAAGATACTTAAATTATAATTTTCTGGAAATACACACGATGGAAGCGAGTTCCATTTCTTAGCGGTTCGCATTAGAAATGAAGAAGCAAATCGCTTCGTGCGAATAAGTGGTTAACTGACAACATAAGGGTGAAATCGCTCCCCTCGTCTGGTTGTCCGATGGTGAAACGGGGATGGCGCAATCAAATTGTTTTCAGAATCCTCATTATTTCACAAAACAATATCACATGATGTGGATTGACTGATATATACAAGTCGGACTGATACAGCTGGGTAATTGTCAGTTCAAAAAACAAAAGTTGTCTCTTCGGTGGCTAATAGTAACAGCGTGTGTGCATGGAAGTTATGTTTTTAACACGCATGCCCATAGAAAGGGAAACGTCGTTTATGCAAATATAATGTTGATCGGAAAACTAGGTCTAAAGTCCTTGTACGTGTCCATCGAAAAGACGCGAACCTAAATCTGACAATGACCCAGCTGCACATTCGCTCTCACACTTACATTTTCAAATATATAGTAGATAAACTATATTCTTCTACGCAACCAACAGACATTGTGTTTCAAAAGAAAGAAATAAACTGAAATCTGGCGAATACCGCCCGGGTGTCTTTTATCGCCGGCCGGTTCATTACTTTTTATCGTTATTGCCCACCTAATTATGAAGTTCGAGGTCACCAATATATCCTAATAGACCCCTTTATGTTAACTTTATTTACAAAACAAGCTACTTCATCTTATGGTATGTTATTGAGGTAGCACAATGAAAAAGTAGCAAGAATCACTTCTTATCGTTTTTTTGCATCTAATTGGCGCCGTGCCAACCTGGCGCCATTTGTTTTCATAATTTCCTTTGTCCTCTCATCACGCCGAAACTACTGGACTAATTTTAACCAATCTTGGTACATGATTAGCTGGACATCCGAAGATGGTTATAGGATACTTTTTCTCCGTCTACGGTAAAGAAAAAAAGCTCCTTCTAGTTCATAAATAATCCACTTCAAAAACGTGCGAAGATCACCTTGTGTTGTAATGCCTTGTTCTTTGTTAACAATAAAATACATTTTCTTTACTATAAGGTGAAGTAGGAAACATGCATCTCCATATAAACTATAGTTCGTGACACTAATGTGTAATACATGACCTAAACGTGGCTAATGTATGTTAATACATGCACATAATCGGTTGGCGAACTTTATGTACAAGCTAGAACCATATCACTGTAATTTAATTCGTTTTGACGTAGGAAACATTGCGCTGACGTAGGGAATCTTGGTGTGCAATGGTTCTACGTTGTTGTGCTGACATTAAACGACGGTTGAATTAAAATGGTTGCGTCATCGCATGGTTATATTATTTAATGAATTTCTAGTTTTCCCAGGACTTCTTCCGTATAAGCTTTTGATTTAATATTACGATGCTGGAATAGATCGTTTCTTACACAAAAAAAAAGATTTTCTTAACATTAGCCCAAATGTTAGCTGCTATAATTTCAATTAGTATAAAATACATTTGATAGGACCTTCAACCCCCATATCGCCATTTTGAAGTATTTCGAACATCGAAATTTACAAAAAAAATAAAAAACCGGCCAAGAGCATGTCGGGCCACGCTCAGTGTAGGGTTCTGTAGGTGCATCCTTCACAATAGACTTAAGTTACGAGAAAGATTTCAAGCTCTATAAAAAGGTCGCAAACGCCAAAGTAACTGTAATTACTTATTACCTTCTGGAAGTCAACTTACGTCCTTTTAAGAAAATTATGTAATTGTAATAATTTTACGATAACTCAAAAACGGCTCGACCGATTTTGTTCAATATAGTTTTCATTGAAAGTACTTATAAGGCCTCATGTTCATGAACTTTTCCATAATTTTTTGACCCGTGGTTGAAAAGTTAGAGGGGGGGGACGCTATATTTTTTTTTTTTGGGAGCAAATATTACACTACACTAGTGTTGAAACGATAAAAACCCCACTTTAGGTGTTTGGGAGTCAGGTACCCGAAAAAAAATTTTTTTTTAGTTTTTATTTCACCGTTTTGTCGGCGTGATACATACCCATACTTGGGTATGGGATTTGGTTTGAATTGAACCAAATTACAGCTTTCTAGTACTAATGATCACGGAGCTAAGCCGCGGACGGACAGACGGACAGTCGGACATGGCGAAACTATAAGGGTTCCTAGTTGACTACGGAACCCTAAAAACGTGTAACTACTTATCAAAACTACTCATAAAATTTCATTAGAATCAGTTGAGAAAACGCAGCATTTCTGAAGCGAAAATCAACTGGACATCCCAAAATCCGGAAATATAAATACTATAGCTGCGCCGCGCGGTGTTACCCGCTCATCCCTTAGGGACACTAATTTTTTTCGGGATAAAAAGTAGCCTATATGTAAATCCAGGGTGTCAGCTACCTTCATACCAAAATTTATCAAAATTGCTTCAGCTGTTTGAGCATGAAGAAGTAACAAACTTACACATAAACACACTTACACACATTCGCCTTTTTAAAATTTGTGTGATGTTTAGGCTAAGCTTAAACGGACACGCTTCACTCGCTCGGTCAGTTATTAACGTCTTACGATAATTTTAACAAGATTAATAATGCAACCTTACAAATTCCAAGCACATGGCATGAAGAGAAATGTGTACGAAGCAAATCTAACTCGCAACAGCATTTGATTAGCATTAATTCCGCAAATCCGTAACGCAAACAATCTAACACCAAACTACATTAAACTCTAACTTGGGATATGTTCGCAAACATAACAAATGGCGAACTTAACACGTTCAGAACCAACAGCTATTGAGTTCATTAAGCTGCCGGTCGTTAGAGTAACGTTTTGTGTAACGACAATTTGTAACGAGCGACTCCTGAACTCGTTACCGATGTCGTCCGCCTTAAATGCGAAGCTTGTCTTCGAGGTGTCAGTCCGATACGGCACACTTTCATTTTGCGTATTTTCTTATTACGGAACACTTTTGTAGAAATCAAATTAGTCCTGAACTAGGTACCCATAGCCTAGACGACGATGTACAAAGTGGAACAGAACGGGCTTCCCGATTTATTCAGGCTCATCACACTAATATTGATTGGAACGCAGGACTGTCATCTTTGAAAGCAGCTTCACGGCAATAGGGCGAACAGCACAATTAGTATCGAGTGACTCCTGTAATCGTTACCGATGTCCTCAGCCTTAAATGCCAGGCTTGTCTTCAAGGTGTATGGCTGCGTTAATTTTGTCACGTCCATTTCGTAGCCCTGCAACAAATTACTGAAATATAGTAAAAAACAAGATGTTCGATTGGTCTAAAGAGCTTATCTTCAGTTCAGAACGAAAATAAATATATTAAAAAATACCTGCACAAATAGTTATTATCTGTACTATGCTGTTAGGTGCAAGTTGCATGGCTTGGCATTAATAGTGGGTGAGCTCCGAACGCGACATATACTTGCCATGTACCTACTTATTTATTTATTTCATCATCATCATCATCTCAGCCATAGGACATCCACTGCTGAACATAGGCCTCCCCTTTGGACTTCCATATATACCGGTTGGAAGCGACCTGCATCCAGCGCCTTTCGGCGACCTTTACAAGGTCATCTGTCCATCTTGTAGGTGGACGTCCTACGCTGCGCTTGCTGGTCCGAGGTCTCCACTCGAGCACTTTTCGGCCCCATCGGCCATCTGCTCTGCGTGCTATGTGGCCTGCCCATTGCCACTTCAACTTGCTAATCCGGTGAGCTATATCGGTCACTTTAGTTCGTCTACGGATTTCCTCATTTCTGATTCGATCACGTAGAGACACCCCGAGCATAGCCCTCTCCATTGCTCGTTGAGCGACTTTGAGCATTGAGATGAGGCCGATAGTGAAGGACCACGTTTCGGTGCCGTAAGTCATCACTGGTAACACACATTGGTTGAAGACCTTCGTCTTGAGGCACTGAGGTATGTCGGACGAAAAGACATTGCGTAGTTTCCCGAACGCTGCCCAGCCGAGTTGGATTCGGCGCTTGACCTCTTTCTCGAAGTTGGACCTACCTAATTGGACCACTTGTCCTAGGTAGATGTATGAGTCAACAACTTCGAGTACCGAGTTTTCAACAGAGACTGGGATGGGCACAACCTTGGCATTTGACATGAGTTTCGTTTATTTATTTATTTAAACTTTATTGCACAATACAAAAAAAGTACAAATGGCGGACTTAATGCCTTGAGGCATTCTCTACCAGTCAACCACTGGGTTAAACAGAAATATGTAGTCGCCTACTTAATCATTTTGCCGTAATTCGAACGCAGGACGGAGCAAAGCATGTTGCCAAAATATAGTTTATTGTTTCGGAAAAAAGAAAAAGGACTTAGATGAAAATTGATATTTAGGAGATACCAGTTAATACCTTAAAAGTAACAACGACAATATCAATACACATAAACAAAATGAAAACCATTTTTATGCTTAGATTACACATCAGTGACGTAAAAACTATGAAAAACTTAAAAAATACCTTACGTAACTATTTAATAGAATTTGTTTCACAGGATAATTTTTCCATACGATCTGAATATGGTAGCGAAAGCCCTATAGCATTAAGTCCACTATTTGTACGATAAGTTCTTTATTTTGTGAATTAAAGGTTAATTAATAAAATATTCAACCCAAACGCCAAAGGACAGACGGGGAAGCGCCCAAAGCTCGCGCTTATCTGTTCATGTACAGGAATATTAGTTAGACAAGAGCTTGGTGCTCCAACTATCCAGAACTTTCCTCGATAGTGCCACCGCGTAAATTGAATCAGCCCAGCCTGTATTAAATACTTGGGCGGGAATAAGCCTAAGGACTTGTTAGGTTTAATTCAATAATAAGGATTAGAAGCGTACACAATTAAGTTGTGACTCTCTGTTTTGTTGTAGCCTAGCAGTCTGTTTCAAACCACGCGAAGCCCACCACGTGAAACGGTGGTAGCCTAGTGGTTAGGGCATGCGACTTTCAATCCGGAGGTCGCGGGTTCGAACCCGGCCCGTACCAATGAGTTTTTCGGAACTTATGTACGGAATGTCACTTGATATTTACCACTCGCTTTTCGGTGAAGGAAAACATCGTGAGGAAACCACCTAAGCCCAATAAGGCCTAGTTTCTCCTCTGGGTTGGAAGGTCAGATGGCAGTCGCTTGCGTGAAAACTAGTGCCTACGCCACATCTTGGGATTTAGGTAGCCGACCCCGATTGAGAATTCATTCTCAAAAAAAATGGGACAAAGGCTAGGAGTTTCAAACCACACCATATTACAGATTTCTAGTGTTTATACCTACCTACTGGCAACGAGCCAACGACAAATTTTTGGTAACTGACGTTGAAAGTCAGTGAATGTCACTGATATAAACAAAGAGGAAACAGGACTAGATATTCGTCAAATTTCAAGTAATTTTTGCATAATAAAGCCAAAACTTTTCACAGTGATGAAAGTATTTTTTTTACAATAGGATTCAGTATTTATTTCGCAAAAGAATGTTTTGAATTTGGTTCATGACAACTCGTCAATTTTCAAAATGGCGGATATGTAGGGAATAAAACAGGAAAAAAATACTTTCAGCTATTTCTAAACAAACTAGTGAGGTCTTCAGCTCATATGTTCCCAGTATCCTCTATTATTCTATAACTGGTAGAGTCACCCCAATATTTGAAACAACAATACAAAACGTGAAGCTCTAGAATACTCTTAAATAAAAAGCACTTTAAAGAACGGCGTGCATGCGCCATTTTATCCCTGAAATTTTGATGGCACGAACCAGTTACATTGAAAACTTAAAATGTATACCACAGGAGTGCTCGAGAGGGTTACCTTTACAATGGACACTGATACAGTAGGCTAACTATGCTATCTTGGGAAAAACTTAAGGGCCTAAGAAGTAATCTTATTAAAACTTTCGTGAGACATATTTAATTATTGTATTAAGCGGTTTACACTCACGTGAACTTGTCAGGAACGGCCCGACATGTTTCGAGCTCGTATGGAGCTCTTCATTAGGGACTGCTACACCTGTGCGGCAACTTTGTCACTCACAAAGTGACAAAGTAGCATCAAGAACAGCATTCTGAATGCAATTGCTGGAAGGTATGATAGTACATTTGTCGCATTGGGTCGATAAGGTAAGGATTGGCCTCATTTGTAAAATAAAAAAATGCTTGACAAAAAAAGGACCGACTTCAAAATAAACTGGAAAGCCAAAAATAGCCTGTTCTGATCTATACAGATTATATTTGAATCACTTTTTGAAGCCGGTGCCAAACCACTCAATTATTACTATGGAAGTAGATGCCACGCATGAAGCCTTTAATGAATACTATTTGGTATTTACGAGTATTTTTGTTCGATAAAGAAAATTACGTGAGGTTTGGCACCGACTTCAAAAGGTGGTTAAAATTTAATTTGTACATGACCGGGTAATTTTTTTCTTTTCAACAAACCAGCTCGTTGGTTGTGTAGGAATAGAGTTATAGGTACTATTATTCTACTAATTATTAAGTACGCGTTTTCAACACCAAATCAATATATATTACAATTTTACAACGACAATGACACACATGGTAAATAGACAGTCTTAGCATTAAGTAACATATTTCGTACTGTAAAAAGGTGTCGCTACAGTTGGCTGTCCTACTGGACTCCAGTGCACTGTGCTGCGGCACTATATACGTGACCTTGCCTTCAGCATTCCACTGCAGTATCCAGTCGACATGTACGTCGAACATGCAATAACACCCATTTCACTCCATTTACGCTTCGTCGGAATATTACGTTCTACACTTTAGGTTATATTAAACAATGGCATTGTCATAGATGTGGCGATAACGCTAGATCGGCGTACCAAGGAATTTTACCCTTAGCGGGTGGCATTCTGCCTTTTCGCAGTTTTTTTTTAATCAAGGGTTTCGGTTCGCCGAATTTTCACTTTGGCGATAATTGACTTTAGCGGTACTTTAATATAAAGATGCCCTGGCTGCCTGTCCTCAGATGCGGAACGGAGTGAAGATATGTCATCATCAGATCATCGTCATCATATCAGCCGATAGACGCTCCAGCAGTGGACGTCTGCTACTGCTCCCCCAAAGTTCTCCACAACGGTCGGTCTTGCGCCGCCCTTATCCTATATTTACCCACGATCTTAATCTGGTCGTCGGTCCACTTTGTTTGGGGGCCATCCCACACTGCATCTTCCAGTCCGCTCAAGAAGCTTTCTTCCCCAACGGCCATCGGTTCTACGAGCAATGTGCCCCGTCATGCCACCTATGTTTGGCGACTGTCTCAGCTATATCTACAACCTTGGTTCTCTTGTCTCATCATTTCGGATTCGATCTCGCAAGGAAACTGAGCATAGCTCGCTACATTGCCCTTTGAGTAACATTGAGCCATCTCGTGAGGCCCATTGTCCCACCGAAAGATCAGAGCTGGCTCTCGAGCTAGCATCATGTTGAGGTGGGACCTTTTCGTGGCACACCATATTTATATTATAGTTGGCTATTTTTCTATCTTTCTGTCTTTCATTGTAAGCATTGTATTGCATTGGAAGATATGTAAATCGGATTAATCACTATTCTCAGATATAAATGCTGTTCTTTCGAGCTTGACAAAGACACATCCTGATTAGTTCGTTTTCTGCGCTCCGCTTCAATAGACAGGCAGCCTAAGGCCTCGCGCGCACTAGACCGCCTGGCTGCGTCAGTTAGTTAAACATATGGGAGTTCATGGCCGTCTACTGTCTAGTGCACGAGCTCCCTATGCCATGCTATGTTCGTGTGATAAAACCGAGATATTGCTCTAGACCTTAATCGCAATACTGCGTCGAATTAGAGCCCTTAATTACTAGACCCGCAAACTTCTTTCCACACGCACGTTGCTTATAATCTGTACACATACCTTTACTATTGGTACTATTGCCCCCACAATGTGCAAGCACCTTATATCGTCAACATAACCCAAACGCAACCCTTCTAAACTCTATTTACAAACGGATGTATCTCACTGGTAAATTCTAGTCACTTACGCCCTTTTATATACTAAGATAAGTTGCTAAATACGATCGCATAAAAACAAATGGACACAGACGGTTAGTAGGCAGTTTGGGGCTGAATCTGTACTAAACTAAAAGGACGTAAGTGCATATAGGTTCCTTAAAACATGTGTCGTTTTTAAGTACCATGTGGGAATGAGCGGTTCTGCCTTAGAGTTATCTGACTAAGTAGATAATGTGTGGTAGTTACACGCGTTCTGGTTCCGTACACGCCGTTTTGGATAAGTAAAGGGTTTGCCGGATTGCCTGTGCCTGTGACAAGTTATACTTAAAGTACCTCAAGTATAGTTACAGGTTACAATAGGGTGAAACTATTATATTTTTTTAGCTTTTTTTAACCCCCGACGAAAAAAGAGGGGTGATATAAGTTTAACATGTGTATCTGTGTATCTGTGTGTCTGTCTGTGGCATCGTAGCGCCCAAGCGGATAGACCAATTTAAGTGCGGTTTTTTTTTATGTATTATTACTTCGGGTTTTCGGTGTGTTCGTACCCAAAGACCCTGGTATCTATATATATATATATCTGGATATTGATCTGTTGAATTACAGATACTCATGTTAAGTTCCAGTTGCGACAGTATCTTAGTGGCTTATTTGGTTTGAAAATTAGGAAAAGCTTTTATCTCGAACATGCGTTCTTGTCATGAAATGAAGACACAAAATTCCTCGTTTATGGCGCTTGCATTACTTTCCTGGACAAGGCCAGAAAAGTAAGTATGAGAATCTATTGCTGTCCACTGCTCTAGCTTTTTAAATTTGCTTACTAATATTATAGTGACCAGGGAAAAATTACATGCAGCCAACCACTTCCTACATTGTGTAAACTAGTACCTATTCTGGCAAAAAAAAACTATGGTATTTATTTAAACTTTATTACACAAATTACAAATGGCGGACTTAATGCCATAAGGCATTCTCCATCATTTTTAGTGCGGTTAAATTCGGAGCTCGAATACGCTTGTTCAACATATGTTTAAAAAGTAAAAAGGTGGCAAAGTACTCTGATTTTATGTTTGAACCTACTGTTTACATTTTCGACAAACACACTAAAATTGAATTCTATGTCTAGTGACGAGAATGCGCAAATTATGGATTGTTCTTCGCCTAATTTAAGAGATGAGGCAAAATTTTGAGGAAAGAAATATGTATCAAAATATATGACGCTTTAATAAAATGGAGAAAATAAACAAAGGCAAACGTTGTTTCCAGAGAATGTGTTTGTTACGTATTTTAGCGAAGCTGCTTAATATAAAATAACATAAACACTATAGGTAGGCTTTGTAATGTATTCGATGTTCTAACATTGTTATTATTACTAATAAATCATTATTTTCTTAATTATCTGATATGTGTTATCATTTTAAAATTTTCCTCGCATTGTCTGAGAAAAGCACTATATAAGCCTCGGCCGGAACAGGGATTGCAGGACTCGTTTTATCTCTATCCTAATCTCGTCCAGCAATCCTTTAGTTCGTGGCCTCTGCAATAATTTACTATTATTGGCTTTCCAACAGAACTTGATTTACAACTACGTTCCTACTTTTAAACAGACAAAACCATTAGGATTCAGAAATAACATGAGTTTTGAGTTTCAGCGCTTGAAAATTTTATATAATGGAATAGATTTTAGAAGATTAGCTTGAGGCCGCAAGAGGTAATGAGCATATGATTGGACCTTAAATTCAATTTAAAAAATATGAAAATTACCGTGATTTTTCCAATTTCTTTTTCGATTTCGTTATTTTGTACTTTTTGACTTTCGTATTTCCTAAGTAAAATATCGTTATTTAGAGATAAGACCGCATGTCTCCTCTCCTGTTTACCTCTGCATGTTTATTTAATGTATCTCATGATGTATTATTTCCATAATGATTGAGGTGTGCAATAAAGAGTATTACCTATTTGTAATTGTATTGTATTTGTAATCACTAATTGAAAAACATAAACAGTTTGTATGGAAGGTATGACTTGGCTGTGTACCTATATAATACGTAATTGTTGTTTTTCATAAAATGTTAAATACTTGTGGATCCTCAGAGAACCTTTGCTCAGCAATGGGACACCCTTGAACGAGTAATAAAAAAAAACTACTCGCTCGCAGACACACCTTTCTCCCTCACGCTGTACCAAACAGAACGAGACAATATGCATATCGCCGCTTGATCGCCATTTCATTATCAAAGCTTGTCCGAGACATACTTTGGGCGACCTTGGCCAATACCTACTTTCACTTCGTTTCATTGACCTTGCCAGTAAAGATTACAACGCAAATCGGATGGACTGGGTCTTCGTGTTCAGTACGGAACCCTCTTTTGTATCAAACTAGGATCTTGAACTTGCTGGAGAAGCAATGGGGTAAAACAGTTGCGTAAACGCACATTCTAGAAATAGGTATGTTTCTTTTTTATGTCATAGGGGCAAACGAGCAAACGGATCGCCTGAGGGAAAGCGATTTCCGTCGCCCATAGACTAGACACCAGCAACACCAGAGGAGTCACAAGTGCGTTGTCGGCCTTTCAGATGGGAGTACGCTCTTTTCTTGAAGGTTTGAAGATCGTATGGTGAATGTGCTTAGCATTTTAAAAACCAAAAGTGATACAGAAGGCGCTTGGGTGGAATATAATGCTCAGTTAATTTCCAATAATATAAACCACTAGAAGTTGCCCACCACTTCATACGCGTATTTTTTTATGCCAAAGTCGAGTAAAAAATATCCTATGTCCTATAACGAAATTGGTTAAAATTAGTCCAGCCGTTTCGGCGTGATGCGAGGACAAAGGAAATTATGACCCAACAGATGACGCCAGACTGGCCTAGCGCCGCGCGCCCTTACAAAATATAAGACGATCCTGCATCAAGCTATTAAGATCTTTCCTGAAATCATGACCCCTCTTCATAGAAAATAGATTTTCGATACAAATCTAGAACTTTATAATCACACTAATATCAAAGCTAAAGTTCCTATGTGAGTGTGTTTGTGTGTAGGTATACAAATATACTTCTCCACGCTCAAACGGCTGCACGAATTTTGATAAATTTTGGTATGAAGGTAGCTCACACCTTGGTTTAACACATAAGCTTTTTTATCCCGAAAAATGTAGTGTTCCCGTGGGATGAGCGAGTAAAACCACGCCGCGTAGCTAGTAGTATAGATGAATATTGAATACCGGCAAGAATACCATTAACAATATGCCTAATGCCAAACGCATTACCTCCCAAACCTCCCTAGTTAAGCGAACAACCCGTGGCGAATTTCACGAACATTTGCGTTCACGAGGACATTTTAGAATAATGGCCGCCATAAATTATTGTCACCTCGCTCAATCTCGTCTAATCAGGTTTATAATGTCGAGTTAATTCAGGTTTTAATGCCGGAGGATTAGACAAATGAGTTAACATATTGTTTAAGGGTGATGATAAGGGTAAATAATGAAATGATGATCTTTATACTGTAAGTAGGCCCCAAGAGCACCTTTATATTTCCAAGTCTACCATTATACAAAGTGATCACTGTTGAGAAGAAATGCCGAAAGAAACTTAACAGTTAGTAATTTTTTTGTTCACGATTCTTAACTATTGCGGTAACCTAATCTAATATGACCTTAAACTATTACTCCATATTATACTGTTTGGTTTTGACTCTAATCGCGTTCGCGTCGAACAGTTGTTCAATGTTCATGGGTTGAGGATGTTTTTTATATGAATTATACGTTCAAAGTTGGATACAGGGGTGTCAAGTCTAGGTCGACAACTGATAAAAAAAGGAATTGAAGTCTGAATTGCACTCAAATACTGAAGTCATTCATGGACCAAAAAATCTGCTAAGAACACATTTATTGCAAAGAGAAAAAAATGAAAAAAGAAACATCGCGTTATTTGTGGCCCTCGTAAAAATTATCACAACGAATCGTGGTATTGTCAAGACTCAAGAGGAAACCTGCTTAGTTTACCATACAAATCACGTTTCATTTTCAACTGTTTCCACCTTGAATTCTTTTTTTTTTCTTCAATTCTTTAGGAAATATTGGAAACTGAATGGGCGGAAGGAAATGTGCTGCATTGGACCACTTTGTGTTCATTATTATAAGAAATGTGTACAGGCCGTTTCTCTGCGGCCAAAAAAACGAAGCCTCAATTCGTATGGAAAAATTGGTCGTGGTATTTCCACTTAAGAAAATCTAAAAAAAAAAACGAGTTTCGCATCTTGCTATTTGCTCGCATTGCAATGGTATATTTTCTACTTCAAGAACATTAAAAATCAGTTTATCATGTATTGACACAGTTTAATTTTCAAAGATATGAATTGAAATAACTTCACAAAGTCCTTGAAGCTGGATAGAGTTGAACAGTTGTCACGGCGACTCCTTGACACGCGACAAATATTATTCAAGTCTCGGTTTTATGATCTCATGTCCTTGACATGTATGGTGTGAATACAAGGAATTTGACTTTAAGTGTTGTATGAATATATTAAAAAATATATACGTATAAAACAATATGTCAGTGTATACATTATGGGGTTGAAAATGTTATAACTGGGCCATTTTTTTTAAAGTGGTAGGTACACCCCCCATTTTTTTTTTCATTTTCGATATTTTGGGTATTTTCTACTTAGAATCACGAGCTCTTTCGATCTAATTAGGAGAAAAAAACTGTCCCAAATATTCATACATTTTTTGTTTTTCCATTCCGTTACCGCTGTAGTAGGTTATATGAAAATGGTAACGAAATGGAACGACAAAACTTGGGACAGCGTAGAAAATACCCAAAATATCGAGAATTTAAAAAAAAGTGGGGTGCACCTACAACTTGTACAAGTTCAGAAAAAATGGCCCAATTACATATTTCAGTCTTTATTTTATTTCGAAACACAATTATGTATTCCGAAATGATTTTTAGTGTTTAATTGCTATATTTATAGATACAAAGATCAACACAAAACAAAACAGTTGCAAAAAAATATAGGAACAAAGTTCAAAACGGCTCGGCTCGGCTCGGCTATCAGCTACCACCATATTAAATTTTAGCAAAAATGGTTCAGCCATTTGAACGTGAAGAGTTAACAAACACATAAACCCCCTCACAAACTTTCGCCTTTACAATATTAGTGTGATAATTGTGTTTCGAAGTAAAATACGGTCACATATTATCTAATTAATTGATTGGGAAAAAAACTATTTTTATTTAATTATTTTATTATAGTTTTCTTTGTTCTTTGCTGTTATTGTGACGTCTTTAGCTCACATTATTTCTTTAATATATTTGTTTCTAAGCTCGTTATTGAGATATTATGATATTGCTGTAAATGTAATATATAATAATATCGCCATGTTAGGATAGGCACATACAATAGATTACCGTTATTATATACAAAACAGGAAGCCAGTGAGTTATATACGTTTATGTACCCGTTACTAAATATAGGCTCACATGTCATTGTATATCCTTATTTAGAACCAGCGTCGTAGTAAATGATACTACGTATGCCTTTAAATATGTAATGGACAAGTTCCTGGCCTTTTATTATGTAAATACAAATATGATACGTGTATTTCTTATTTTTTTTATATTCCACATATAGTAAACGTTCGATCTCGCTTGATATTATTCCGACCCTGGGTTTTTTTCTGTGGGTATAAAAGATCCCAGGATTAGAAGCCTTTGGCTATAAGGCCCAAGATGAAGCATGTTTGTCTAGAAGATGCCTATTCATGTTCACACAACTTACAACACCACCCCTTTTTTCGTCTGGGGTCAATGAACAGTGATTTGTGAAAACGCCCATTTCACATCAAAGCTTTTTCAGACGATCAGAATCTAGTTCGAAAACCTTTACAATTTGTCACAAACGACACTAATTGACAGCCCTGATGAATTAAGCAAACAGAAGCCATAAAGAATACCAAGACAAATGTACCCATTCCAGGGCTGCGCCAATTTTCACGTTCGTTAGCTATACAAATGAAGACGCAGTAAAGGCTTGTAATTGTAATTAAAATGGTTAAATTACCACCGTACGGGCCGCATTTACACCGACATGAAATTGGTATAACTTTGCTTAGTGTAGTGTGTTTTCGCCTGTGTTTATTATACATATGTTAATTATTTATTTGATATAAATTTTATAGTTTCATATTCATATAACTGTGTTTCTCACGGCCACAGAACCATTTTGAAAATCGCATGCTGTGGCACTGAAAGTGTGGCACTCATACAAAAAGTTTTTGCCAAAAACAAGGCATTTACCTTTATAGGCGTTTAACCAAGATAAAAGTCGCCTTCTACAGACCTACGACGTATTACGAAGATCTTGATTTCCGTCTCTCGACGTACTGTCGTTAATGAAACTAACAAATAAATTGTTCATTTTCTTGTGCGACTTACTTATTTTGTTTTCTAAAGACAGCAGCGTAAAGAATGTGTACTAATTATATATTATTTTCTTTCAGGTAAAATTAAACGTCACTCATTCGATTGAACACCGTCGCTCTTTATAAGGTAATTTATAAGCATAATTTTAGTTACTATTAAGCACAATTTGACAATTTCTCGAGTATTTAAGCCAATTGAGCTATTTTTTTTTCAACGTATTTGACGGTATCTCAAAGTACACTCAAATTAGCGCCCCGGTTGTGCGTCACACTTTTCCAACGTTTGTTGTCAACCTTGACCAGATCGTCATTCTATATGTTCATTTAAAAAATTTACTACATTACGCTTCGGTGTAAACGGTGACTTTAAAGTAAATTAAGTAAATGGGCGCGTTCGAACATTTTCGGCTATTTGTCTTTGCATGTGGAATACGAATATGTATTTACTCAAATAAAGGTGGAGAGTCATTAAAAGTTTTATTATCATATTTCACGTGTTACGCGAAAGTTGAAGTTGTGAAGTCCCGTCTTTGTTTGACTGGATTTAGGTACTTCGGGAATATAAAGCAAAGACTTATTAATGATTGTTTTACTAAAATCACGTTACCATGATATTTGCAATTTTTCAAATGAAATTGAATCACTATTAAGATAGAGATTCTTTTTACTTGATATCGTCTTATAAATCGATGAACGTACGTAAAAGCATGATGTCATGTTACGCCTGAGCCGAGCGTGCAAGCGAGAGCGCGGAACAAGCGATAGAGACGCACGAGCGACCTAAGCGTTCGGTTTGTGACGCAAATATCTCTCTTCCACTCCATCGGCCAGCATACGTCATCACGTAAAACTATCGTCCTTAAAACGACTTTACGGACTACCAATTTTAGGACCCTGCCTAGATTTTAACCTTGAGCTGAAACTATCCGCAGAGTCGGGCATGCTGTCAGGTCCAGCCTGGCAGTATCCTATGAGGATTTCCTCCCTCCACGAAAAAAAAAAAAGATCTTATGCCACGCCGTTCAGTTCACCCTGTTGAGGTGAGGAAGTTAGTTCCATAGCTTCCCACTGGAGGCGCTAACGGCATATAAGCCGGGTTAAATGCAAAAAGCACAAATATCTTAAAACAACCTCAAATAGTGACAAAATTCAAAAACACCCTTACCAGACCCTGTAGCTTAATCGGTCAGAGCGTATCGCCGGAATAAGTTACCAGTTCAAATCTGGTCAGGGCCTAAAAAATATTCACTGTTTCTATCTTTGTATTTGTAATATAAAGTCTTATGCTCATACTGTAACGTTCGCGGGTTACTTACATACTTAGTAACTGTAGTTCATGATATACGGACTAACTTCGCGCCGCGAGCGATGCTAATAGCCTGCACACCATCGCACACCAGTGCACCAGCTCCATCTTCCTTTTTTGTTCGGCAAGCGTTTATTGCCTGTGTCGGACTATTACCTAGGTGGATACGTTTGGAAATTATACCACTGTGTTTATTACAGTTTGCGACTCTCATTTTTCTACAAGGTGGGGCGTCATTTAAGCGCTGGTTCCTTGGAATGTTGTCAATTGCATACTGAATTTGACAGCTACGTTTGATGGGGACTGTACTTAAAACAATCTGTCGTATGTCCGGATGTCTAGAATTCCCACTGTTCTCGCCGAGGGGTCGCATTTCTCCACCGATTCTAGTAAAAAAAAAATCAGGTTCATTAATTATAAAGTTTTTTTTGTCGATTTAAATTTTCGAAATTTTTCTAAATGGCTGTGATATGAGGGTTGAAAACTTTTTGAAATGTCAGCCATTTAGAAATAAATTCACGAGGTCTAAAGATCACAGGGCCACTATTACTTAGTTCTAGACAATTATCAAGTTTATTGCATAACATCCCGAAATAGCTTTAATTGATGGCAAAACTACCGTATTGTTACAACGATTACTGTCATAAGTTCACGAAGACTTACCGGTGAAGTTGAATCGTAAACCGGATAGTACCAGATCAGTGCCCTTACCATGGGCTTCACCATCATCATCAGTCTTCGAAGCCTTTAGTGGCTGAAAAGACCGATACGCAAACTTGACAAGAGACACTGAACGCTGTTGATGTATAGTCAGACCAAAAAGAGTAGAAATTAAAAAGTGGCAATACTGTAGTGTCGTCCCTTTCTAATCAATCTAAGAAAACGGGGACGACACTACAGTATTGCCACTTTATAATTTCTACTTTTATTGGTCGGACTGTAGTAGTGTCGTTTCAGAAAATAGTTTTATCGAACGTATTGTTCCGCTCGATAATGTTATTCTACGGATACTATAGAATTTTCTGGAAAGCTATAAGATAAACTTAACCTGACCTATCTATAAGGATACACAAAAACATTAAAAAAATTATTTCCCGTTTAAGCGACAGAAAATATCTGCGAAATATTACTTTCGGTCAAAACAAATTTCTGCCAGATGAGGGTAACCCGGTTTCTGCCTCTTAAGTCACAGCAACTGCGTAAGCGAGTTTTATGGAGAATTGTAGTTCTACAAAGTAGCCACTAGAGCCGCTGTAGGTACTATTCTCCATACAAATTGTTTACGCTGTTGCTAGCGAGTATGGTCACGTAAACTCATGGTAGGGTACTGGTAGTGAAGTGGAGTTGATTCAGATTACCGAAATAGTCCGCGCAACTATGGAGGTAAACTTGGGCGCTGGTAGGACGTAAAGAAGTTTTCTCAAACATGCAATGAAATATTGTCTTTGCGTTCCTTATAATAGGCTCGGAAGTATCGGTTTTTGGGCGCAACAACTCGAGAGGACTGTAAAGGGATTTCATACTGCTTTTCAGGCCTAGGCCTGCAAAGTAACTTTTTTTTTGTTTCAACAACAAGGTCATTCACACAGCTGGCTGGTTTGACAAAAAGCAGGTTTTGTTTTTAAAGGTTGGTTGGTAGACACTTGTGGAAAAAAAAAATCAAGATGGCGACTTTTTTTTTTCAAAATTTCAAATTGGTGCTAGGCGGCTAAAACTCGGTATCAAGGGGCTCTCGGGGCTCAAAAATATGAATCTGAAATCTTGTCCGAAAATTCGGTCAAATTCGGAAAATATCGAAAAAAAAAACGATTTGTATGGAGAAAATTTCAAATTGGTCCTAGGAGGCTGAAATTCGGTATCCGGGGGTTTTTGGGGCTCCTGAGTCAGAATCTGAAATCGGATTTTTAAAATTCGGTCAAATTCGGATTCGGGGGCTCTCGGGGCTCAAAAATCTGAATCTGAAATCTTGTCCGAAAATACGGTCAAATTCGGAAAATGTCGAAAAAAAACGATTTGTATGGAGAAAATTTCAAATTGGTCCTAGGAGGCTGAAATTCGGTATCCGGGAGTTTTTGGGGCTCCTGAGTCAGAATCTGAAATCGGATTTTTTAAATTCGGTCAAATTCGGTATCGGGGGGCTTTCGGGGCTCAAAAATATGAATCTGAAATCTTGTCCGAAAATTCGGTCAAATTCGGAAAATGACGAAAAAAGACGATTTGTATGGAGAAAATTTCAAATTGGTCCTAGGAGGCTGAAATTCGGTATCCGGGGGTTTTTGGGGCTCCTGAGTCAGAATCTGAAATCGGATTTTTTAAATTCGGTCAAATTCGGTATCGGGGGGCTCTCGGGGCTCAAAAATATGAATCTGAAATCTTGTCCAAAAATTCGGTCAAATTCGGAAAATATCGAAAAAAAAAACGATGTATGGAGAAAATTTCAAATGGGTCCTAGGAGGCTGAAATTCGGTATCCGGGGGTTTTTGGGGCTCCTGAGTCAGAATCTGAAATCTGATTTTTAAAATTCGGTCAAATTCGGAAAATATCGGACAAACAATATTAAGTGTTATTCTTTGAAGTATATTTTTTTATTTCATTGTATGTTTGAGAAAAGCACTATACATGCCTCGTCGTGAAAACGGATTCCCGGCCTCGTATCACTATCCGGCCTCGCTCGCACGCTCGCTCGGCCGTATATACCTACTTGGCCGGAAATCCTCATTTTCCCGGCCTCTGATGTAATGTACTATTTATGAGCAACACGTGGAGAGAGTGTGTCTAGATATGGCTTCACATTGTTTTCTGTATCCTGAGGCTACTACACTACGAACTTTCACTTTTAGAGCGCCGCAATGGTTACCAAAATGTATCTCTCTCGCTTCCACGGGCTGGGCTGTACCTGTACTAGTATCCTCGCAGTCTAAAATGCTACAAATCATTTCACCTTTGCTTGAGAACTGTATTTTATTTATTATTTCCGCAAGCCACTACGCCATTGATGGTGGGGCGTGGCGACGCGACAAACCGACGCGTGAGCATCTCTAGGAGTGACAGCGCGCTGCTTTTGCCCGATCCGCGTTTTCGCGGAAAGCATTAGTTTTAAATTTTGTCAGAACAACGAATAAATCATTATTTTAAGTAAATTTCACGAAACACCTACTGTTGAGTTTCTTTCGGAATTTCTGTTCAACAGTGATCTCTTGTAAAATACCGACAGACTCAGACATATAAAAGTGCCTACTTACAGAATAAAGTTCATTGTATCATTATGAGTAGTGTGACCTATCTAGTCATTGCACCAAGGATAGGTTTTAGTATCAGGCAGTATTTTTTAATGAAGCCTTCATTAACCTTGGATCTAATTAGCAAATGAGCTTTTATGACGTTATCAACGCTGAGTAGTTAAAGGTGATTATTAATGCCCTTAAAAACCTTTAACGAGCTAGGTTCCACCTCGATTTTATTTTCAGATTAGAATTTTAATGAAAAATCCTCAATTGAATTTTAAGTAAAGATTTTTTATTTAAATATTGGACAACCTCACTCAAATGGATCTAGTCCCATAATAAGCTCTAGTAGGCAAATTAATATGTATATCATATCAGCCGATAGAGGTCCACTGGTGGACAGAGGCCTCCCCCAAAGTTCTCCACAACGACCGCTCTTGCGCCGCCCTATCCAATTTCTGCCATTCTGCTGATGCTTTGTAAATTTTTATCGCTTGATAAAAGCAACCATCCTATGCCCGCTGAGCTAAAAAACTAGATGGCTATCCTTTTCAAAGTGTTCCTTAAATTCAGTACGTTCACATTGACAAAGGAGACCTCTCGATTACCAAAAGCCGTATATTTCAGTGAACACTGGCCACAAAGCGGTTACAGCCAAAAAAATACCATGGTTTCGCTTACCTCAAGTGGTTGCATAACTTCCAATTCGTAATAATGTGTACATAAACTTTTAAACCTGAAAAACTCGCCGTAAGCGTTTCATAACCTCAAAATGAGTTTCCGACAGAAGAAAATGCACGTGTTAGTGAAAACAAAGGCGCGAACTTGATGATTGATTATGATGGAGGGCGCAAGCGGTGCACAGTTTATTTTAGTCTACAGATGGGAAAAAGTGTTTTAAATCACTGTTACTGTCGTTCCCGTTCTAAAAAGTCACTGTGACTTTGTGGAAAACTTTGTCTCGCCACATACGTAGCATTGAGAAGCATTGACTGGACCCCTGTGCTATCCGCACCTACAGTTGAATCCAAAGTTGCTTTGTTTAACACTGCTATTTTAGAATTATTTGACACCCATGCCCCTCTGCACCCCGTTAGAGTTCGGCGTCCCCCTGCTCCTTGGATCACTGAGGGCGTACGCATGGCTATGAGAAGGAGGGACCGTGCTTTCAGAATTTATAAACGTGACCGTACTGATGACAATTGGACTATTTTTAAGGCAGCTCGTAACCGATGTAACCAGATGGTGCGAACAGCGCAGCGCCGATTCATTCACCAGAACGTATCCTCTTCTTCGATGGCCGATGTCTGGAAGTTTCTTAAGTCGCTTGGCCTAGGTAAACCTAGTAACGGTTTCGATGGCACTTCCTTTTCGCTCAACGATTTAAACAGACATTTTTCTACTTCCGCCTCTATTGATTATCGTGTTAAGAGTAGTACTCTTTCTGATATTTCCTCTATGCCTGCTGCTGTCTCTGATATCTTCTCTTTCTATCCTACTTCTGACGCTAATGTTAATAAAATTATAAATAAAATTAAATCGAAAGCTGTTGGTTGTGATGATATTGGGCGTTATATGGTAGTATTAGTCCTGGACTGTGTGCTTCCCATAATAACCGATATCATCAACTCCTCGCTGCTTAATGGTGACTTTCCTTCTCTCTGGCGTCGCGCGTTCGTTATTCCTTTACCTAAAATTAGCAATCCCACATCACTTAGTAACTTTAGGCCAATTTCTATTCTTCCTTTTTTATCAAAAATCGCTGAAGCGGTGGCTCACAAGCAACTTTCTAGCTTTATACACTCTTTCAAACTGTTGAGCCCCTTTCAGTCTGGTTTTCGTCCCAGCCATAGTACTTGTACTGCACTTCTCAAAGTGACTGAAGATGTTAGGCGGGGCATGGAGGATCAATTGGTCACAGTACTTGTTCTCATTGACTTTTCTAACGCTTTCAATACTGTTGACCATGAGATCCTTCTTGCCTTGCTCAGCCATCTTAATGTGTCTTCTTCTGCTCTTGGCTGGTTTGCTTCATATCTTTGTGGACGCCAGCAGGCGGTTCGTGTAGATCGGGCTTTGTCTGATTGGTGCGACCTTGCCACTGGTGTACCTCAAGGAGGAATTCTCTCTCCTTTATTATTTTCTCTTTTTGTGAACTTTATCACCCCTGGTCTTCGCTGTTCTTACCATCTGTATGCTGACAATTTGCAACTTTACGACCAATGTAAAGTAGCTGATATTACTGATACAATTAACAAATTAAACCTGGATCTCTTACACATCCAACAATGGTCTGAGAAATTTGGTCTGTTTGTAAACCCCTCAAAGTGTCAGGCTATTATCATTGGCAGCTCTCGTCAGCTTGCTAAACTTGACCGGGATTCTGTAACTCCTGTAAATTTCAACGGAACGCCTATTCCTTTTAGTTCTAGTGTTAAGGATTTAGGTGTTCACTTAGATAGCACACTGAGCTGGAGGGTGCAGGTAGGTGAAATTAGCCGGAAAGTCATTGGCTCGCTTCATGCTCTCAACAAACTGAAAAATTTCTTGCCTATCAAAACTAAGGTATTGCTTGTAAATACACTATTACTACCCATAATTGATTATGGTGATGTTTGTTATCCGGACTTAAATGAGGATCTTCTTGATAAGTTGGATCGACTTCTTAATAATTGTATTCGCTTTATTTTCTGTCTCCGTAAATATGATCACGTTTCTTCTTACCGCTCTCAGCTTGGCTGGTTTCCCATCCGTCAACGACGCAATATTCGTATGCTCTGCACTCTCTTTTCAATACTCAATGATCCACAAGCTCCTGAATACCTGAAAACCTTTTTCTGCTATGTTGAATCCACTCGTAACCGTAATTTTCGCTCTTCCGGCAATCTTGCCCTTTCTATTCCTCTTCACCGTACTGGGTTCATGTCTAATTCTTTCTCCTTGCAAGTGGCTCGCCTCTGGAACGGTCTTCCTCTCACAATCAAACAGGCTCCGAGTAAGTTGGCATTTAAAAGGGCCGTGCGAAGTTTCTTTGCTGGCAGAACTGAAGTCTCATAGTATATCTGTTTGGTTTGTTTCATCGTCGTATATATTTATGTATGTATCTATTTATATATATATATATGTATGTTTATTATCTATATGTATGTAGCTATAATAGTATGAGTATTTTAATTATGTGTAATTATGTTGTTTGATACACCGCCTACAATTTCTCTGCTTTGCCCTAAGGTTGACTGGTAGAGAATGCCGCATGGCATTAAGTTCGCCTTTTGTACGTTAAGTTTTTCTTTTGTGCAATAAAGTTTAAATAAATAAATAAATACGTCATGTGAAAATTGCTTGCCGTAATATAATCAGGGATTTATTTCGATGAATATTGACATACGTCATTTAAAACGATGCTTGTATTAGGAGCCTTGCATTTATGGCCGGAAATAATAGGGATTGATCGAGTTATATTCCTTAAGGGACGTGGTTAAGTTGACATTCTTGAGTTATAAAGAATACAATATTGAGTAAAAAAAATATCGGCGTTATAATCTTTAAAATCATCGAATTTAGGTTCTTATGATACCACCGCGATTTTATCACACCTGTTGCAATATTAAATGCGTTACGTATGAAGTAATTTAATAGTTTTATCTAGAAATACACAAAAATATTGATTGCACTCAACACATATCACTCGTAACGGTCCAACGACTATGTGACTTTGTAACGTTGCTATTTTGTGACAAATAACAGTGATTTTAGACTGCCGGTAACAGTGATTTGAGACGACCGGTCACAGTGATTTTTTTATCGTGCCATTATTTATCACCCACCTCTATTTTACGCGAATTTATCACTATATTTTTGCGTCCGTCGAGTTTTTCACAACGCTTTTACATCTTTTTGTCGATGACAATGGTGTGATGGTTGGTATTGTTTGTGGTTAACTATTTGGGAAACCAATCGGGCTTCTAAAGGTTAAGCCATACAATTTCGAGTGGTTTTGAAGGAATTAAAAAATGGGCTATTAAATTTAAATAAATGTTTCTGTTTTTTATAGTTAGGTTAAAGTAGTATACTATGACTACTTTTCAGCTGTATCAAAAATTGTTGGAATCCGGCTTACCCTGTCGTCTTGGCGTGATAAGGCCGCAAAGACATGTTGCTTGCATACAGACGTACAAAACAATAATTTGAAATTAGTGACCTGACCTCCGATAGAAGATAGATTATTTAAGATTATAGTTATTACAAGAGATAAGCAAGTACATAGGCATGTAATATAATCTCCAATGTACAGTAGGTACTAGAAGATGCGCGCGACTTCGTCCGTGCGTAACAAACAATGGGTTATGACAGGTTTTCTTCTCCGTCGTCGGGTAAAAATAATTCTAAATATGATACTCAATCTACCAGTGTACCTAACCTAACCTAACACAGTTAAAATAATCGAGAAATTTAGGCGTGATGCACTCATAAACATACGTCTACACAGACATAAAAAAAAAAAACAAAATCAATTTCACTGTTTAAAATATCATCAATGTACAATACCTTAATTTTTACATTTTGATAATATCTAGTAATGAAAATATACATTTCCATTAAACGAATAAAAACTCCAATCAACAACCACTATTCCTAAGTGCAAGCAACACAAAACGATACTTTACTAACAAGACAATGCCAGTAAATGCACTTAAGGATTCAGTGCACCCATTACTGAGCGGGTAAACAAAACTGATTTTTCTGCCCGTAAAAGGCAGAAGCGCTGAGAACACTTAAATAACAGACTCGCCAGAAAAGGGTACTTACCTGGAGTTTGGTTTTGGAACCGTTATCTAATAAACTATGTTCTTATCAAATCTTACGTTAAAGATCAGTTACTCACAATAGGCATGTATACTTTTTTTAAGAATGTCAATCAATACAGGCTCGAGGGTCACTCAGGGTCATTGGTGTTCAAATATATGTATAACCGACATTAAGTGTGGTTCGTTACTAATATTATTTTATATGTATATGCCTATGTTATGTATGTTTAAGTGGGTTTATTTGTGCATATATATATTTATTTATTTTTTGGTATTTTATGTACATTTATTTATGTATTATTTTATAGTTTTTTTCCACAGATTCCATGATTACTTTTGCATCGCCTACTCATTTCTGATGTTTTTATTTAATTTCGTTACCCAAAGGTTGTCTGGAAGAGATCGCTCTTTAGCGATAAGACCGCCTGTTGTTTACCTCTATGTTACTTGTAATCTGTTTGTATTTATTTTCTGTTGAGGTGTGCAATAAAGAATATTCTATTCTATTCTATTCTATAACACCATTTCTAGTGAGATAACAAATCGTCCGAGCGGTGCAGTATTCACTAAAAGGCTGAAAAACCTTCTAGTTGACGAGGCATGCTACAGCTACTGCCTTGATGAGCTCATACAAAGAAAACAATTGATTGTCTAAATATATTTATACCTGACAACATGAAATGTGAACAATATAATATACATATATTTGTTTATTAAATAATGCTGAAATGTAATTAAATTAATTAAGTATCCCATTATATTTAAATAATTGACATGTCAAATGCAATTGATTTTATCATGAAATGATATGTATCTGTATTGTTTTTACAGGAATAAAATGTCTATGGGACTAAACTGTATTTAGACTGTTCTTAAAATCAGAAAGTTCCGTTATAGTTCGACATTCCTACGGAACGCTGAAAACGTTTCATACAAATGTTTACAGAGATATTTGTAAAGAGAAAATAAGCAATTTGCCAAATTGGTTTAAGCACAGTTATTGTATTGTTCAACCATGATATAAGACAAGAGATCAAGTCACTTCCAGCTAAATTGTCTCGTTGCAAAGGACCACGGAATGAAAAGTATGCAGAGGTCTACCTTAGAATATTTGCGAATATGGAAAATTCGCGAGTGCGTGAAATGGTCAGAGTTAGTTATAAAATTACGCCAACGCTTTTTAGAGGGAAATGCTTTCTGTGCTGTTAATTACGTCGAAAAGGCGAGCTTTTTGTCATTTAATTTACATGTTTAAAATGGGTTTTTACATTCATCAACATCATGCTTCTGTATTTTTTCGAGCATTTTTAAGGTCCTTAAGGCTATTTTTAACTCTCTTCGGTTTTCCTATTTTGCAAGCCAATATTATTATTTTTTTTTATGTTACTAACCTGATATGGATCTTTATCCGAAATAAAATATTTTGAATTGAATTGAATTGAATATAATTTTGTAAGCATTAATAATATTGTAATCTTATTTGAAAAGCTAAAGCTAATCTATTTTGAAAATAAAGCGCATGCGACAGAATCAATGTATATCGTCTATGTCGTATTCTGTATATCGTCGTCTAGTACCCATCGTAGTACAAGCATTGCTTAGTTTGGGACTAGGTCGATTTGCGTATGATTGTCCTATAATATTTATTTATTTTATTATTAAATATAAATGAATCATTCTGCTATTTTCTAACTGCAAGACCCCAAACTTAGTAGGTGTAAAATGTTTTGTGTTTTTTTTTTCAAATAAGTACTGCAAATCAATATTGTAGTATATACCTACATTTAAAGTCAACACTTGAACCCCTTTTTAGGGTTCCGTAGCCAAATGGCAAAAAACGGAACCCTTATAGATTCGTCATGTCTGTCTGTCCGTCTGTCCGTCTGTCCGTCTGTCTGTCCGTCCGTATGTCACAGCCATTTTTTTCCGAAACTATAAGAGCTATACTGTTGAAACTTGGTAGGTAGATGTATTGTGTAAACCGCATTAAGATTTTGATGCAAAAATAAAAAAATAATAATAATTATTGGGGGCTCCCCATACTTAGAACTGAAACTCAAAAAAATTTTTTTCATCAAACACATACGTGTGGGGTATCTATGGATAGGTCTTCAAAAATGATATCGAGGTTTCTAAAATATTTTTTTTCTAAACCGTATAGTTTGCGTGACAGACGCTTCCAAAGTGGAAAAAAGTTGGTCCCCCCCCCTCTAACTTCTAAAATAAGAAAATGAAAAATCTAAAAAAAACATATGATGTACATTACTATAAAAACTACCAACGAAAATTGTTTTGAACGAGATCTAGTAAGTAGTTTTTTTTTTATATTTTAATACCTAACTTGCGGAGGCGTCTGTCACGCAAACTATTCGGTTTAGAAAAAAAATGTTTTAGAAACCTCGATATCATTTTTGAAGACCTATCTATAGATACCCCACACGTATGTGTTTGATGAAAAAAAATTTTTTGAGTGTCTGTTCTAAGTATGGGGAGCCCCCAATATTTATTATTTATATTTTATTTTTGCATCAAAATCTTAATGCGGTTCACAGAATACATCTACCTACCAAATTTCAACAGTATAGCTCTTATAGTTTCGGAAAAAAATGGCTGTGACATACGGACGGACAGACAGACGGACAGACGGACAGACGGACAGACAGACATGACGAATCTATAAGGGTTCCGTTTTTTGCCATTTGGCTACGGAACCCTAAAAAGTGGGGTGTACAACTTTAGAAAAAATTGGGCAAGTGCGAGTCCGACTCGCGCATGAAGGGTTCCGTACCTATACATATATATATAATCTATAACAAGTTTGTTGTATGGGAGCCCCCCTAAAATATTTGAACTGTGAAAATTTCAACTGTCTAGCTATCACCGTTCTTGAGATACAGCCTGGTGACAGACGGACGGACGGACGAACGGACGGACAGCGAAGTCTCAGTAATAGGGTCCCGTTTTTACCCTTTGGGTACGGAACCCTAAAAATTGGCCCAAGGACATAAGTAACTCCTGCATAAAATCACGATGGCTCATTCTTAAATCCATATGTATGTGTAAGTTGTATGGACCTAAACAACATTGGTGACAACTTGTGACAATCATATCATCATTAACTTTAATTCAAGCTTTATTTCAATGAAATAAACGAGTTTGTGTAGACATTGAAAAAAAAACGTTTTCAAACTCCGCTTTTTTTCAATATTTTCCAAAACGGAATCGAGAAAAAATATACTTTTATTTCTCACAAAATTTCATGATGATCGATTGAGAAATGTGACCTGCCGGCGAGACCAGCCGGAAATCTGGACATCCAAACATCCGAACTTCCAAACAGCTGCACATTCAAAATTATTTTTGGCCAAGCTGAAACGGAGATACTTTGCTCGCTCGGTCAATTATAAAAGCACCAGGCACCTCTTTTCCTCATAACTCTCCGCCATATGTGAATTATTTAGCTATAAAAACTGCAAAAAAGTATCTCACGAAGCGATAACTTGCGTGCAATTTAAACTTCCTAACTATTTTACCAACCTCGTGCGTCAAATAGTTAACCAGGTTAACTTTTCTCATAAAGTAACATTTTAAATATACAGCGAAGTTGGTTAAATTGTTGTTTATTCTGCAAGAGTGGCGTCGTTCCGATAGTTCAGTATTTTATAGAGATAGTAAATTTAATATCTTATAGACGAGATAAATATTTCAATCAATAAAATTAGTTTGCCCCGCCTATTTACTACCACTTACTTAATTCTGAAACTTTTTTTACACGTTCGCGGACACAGGATCATTTTGAAAATCCAAGAATAGCCAAAATCTAAAACTATAGCCAAAGGAGCCAAAAACTAAAACTCATATCGGCATCCATATCTATGGAGCGACACATATGCCATTTTTATTTAATCTAAAATTGATTCCATGTTTCCTGGAAACAGATTTCTATCTTTCATAATTTCTGACTTCTCTTTAATGACCCATGTGGATTAATATCCGGATATGTTTTTTTTATCAGTAAATTCAGTCACTTTAAATCGAATTTAACTTACGGTCGATTCTTGAAATTTAAATTCACTTCAGAACTTACTTTCATTTTGCTGGAGAATATTCTTTTACAAAGTAAGTCTCCGTACAATTTAGATATTTTACGACAAAGCTTCTCTGATAACCGGAGATTTTTATCTATCTCATAATAAAACGTTCCGTCCACAACATAGTATGATCTCTCAAAGTTCATAAAATGAAGTTTACGAAGACTTATTATATAGCCGCAATATATCTCTATAATCGAATTGAATAAATAACTAGTGCAACTTCATAAAAAGAAACATGTGTCTCATTTTTTAATGGTATAAAACACCACAATTTTTAGCCAGCGCAGTTTCTTTCGGCGTTTCTTCTCAACAGTGGTCTCGTCTTGTGAAATTCCGGTAGAGTCAGACATGTAAAAGTGCCCTTGAGCCTACTTGCAGAATAAAGTGCATTATTTCATTATGTTAAACCATTCATACAAAGATCAAATCTCAAAGAAAAATTGCAAATAAGTTGGTTTCCACCTGGTATCAATGGTATTAAGGACTTAAATAAGAAGGCACTGGTTTTGGAAATACTACTATAATAAACGGACAATGCGTCAATAAAAACAAAAGTCCAGAAAAAAGGATAAAAACATAGACAATCCATACTAATATTTTAAATGCGAAAGTGTGTCTGTCTGTCTGTTACCTCTTCACGCTTAAACCGCTGAATCGATTTTGATGAAATTTGGCATGGAGATAGTTTAAGATCCGAGGAAGGACATAGGATAGTTTTCGTCCTGGAAATTATCCCTAAAAAGATTGAAAAGTGAGTAAGTAATTCATGATGACATTGATGACCCTGTAGACCAAGAGCACAATTGCTCTTACATTTGCTTAGGCGCTTTTAATAATCCCTTTTATTAATTAAGGTGATTAGGTGGATATGGATATCTATCGTGTTGTACGAGCTTGCTTCCATACTTCCAAGTTCCACGCGGACGTAGTCGCGGGCAAAAGCTAGTAATATTATTAAAAACGGATGTGCATTTTGCACGAATGGTTTTGTGCAACCTCTTCGACGTAACCGTTTTTAAGCTTTATAATCAATTATACTACGAAACAAAAGAAAATTTACATTGCACTATAACGGTTTTTTCCTTTAATAATATAAAAGTGTATAAATACAATTTTAGAGTTTTATAATGGAAGATGATACTAAGAAGAAGGAGGAGGAAAGGAAAAGGAAGGCAGAGGATTAGTTATTTCGGCCAGGCAAAGAATAATAGATCTAAAAATGAAACAACTTGGAAGATAATAGAGCGAAAAATTGAGGAAAGGAGAGGAAGAAGAAGGCTGAGGATTAATTATTTGGACCAGATAAAGCAAAAGATAGACTTCGCGTCGTATCGAGAAGTGAAAGAACTGGCGTTAAGTGAAACGGACTGGAGAGATCTGCACCGACAAGAGTAAAACTCTTAAATAATAATGACGATGATAAAGAAGTTAGAAGAGCCCTCAGAAGAGATTCAACAACTTACTGCCCAGAGTCAGGGAATTGCTGGACTCAACGGGTCTCAGCAGTGAACTTTAGGAAAGGGCTGCCACAATAGATCAATACTGGTCGATGCGGCACATAAAAGGCCCAGAGCAAATATAATCTATACTTTCTTCTATATTTGTATTAAAAATCATTTTTCTATGGAGAGAGGTCATGATTTCAAGAAAAATCTTAATAGCGTGATGCAAGATCGTCATTTGTTTTGTATGGGCGCGCGGCGCCATGCCAGCCTGGCGCCATCTGTTTTCATAATTTCCTTTGTCCTCGCATCATGTCGAAACGGCTGGATATTTTCTAACCAATTTCGGTACAGGGATAGCTAGACATCAAAAGATGGTTATAGGATAGTTTGTAACTGGCTACGGTATAAAAAAAATTACGCTTACGAAGTTGGCACCTTCTAGTAATAAATAATAAGAAGTTAGAAAAATACACAAGTTGAATGAAGGAATACCGATATTACCCTCTACTTATATCAACTTTCCTCCTAGATCTCGTTAGCCAAGTCCGCTGCGTCTGGTTTGGCTTCGCTTGATAATCCAGCCGAGTCCTCCGTATTATGGAGATGGGAATTGGGATACCTACGAAGAGCGACGAAATGGATTCGTTTAGCTCTTTACTGTTAGAAGTTATGCAATGAGGTCGAATAGCTAAATTATCAATTACCTAGGCGATCTATCCCCCTTCGATCATTAAGAGGCATTACATTTTAAAATGGACTTTTCCTATTATGACAAATAAATATAATAAACAAAAAATTAAATATCAGACAACCTCACACAAATCTCAAATATTAGAGGGAATTTTGCAATGCAAAGATGACACACAAGGCATAAGGAAAAATCGAAGGGTTATTTGGCGTCAGGGTGGTGGAAACGTTAACACGTTGGACCGGTAATCCAGAGGTACCGGGTTCGATTCCCGGTCTCTTCCGCCAGGTTACACATTTGAAAATTTTCTTTGTGCTTTGATATTTGTATCAAGTGTAGAGTAATAAAATTATATTATTTTTTCATCTAAAGAGATTTTTCAGATCTGTCACACGACTTAACCAAGGGACTCCAGCAAAAGGTTACATTAAAATTATTACTTTTAATTCCGCGAAAGAAGGGTCGTTTTTCGTTTACCAACTTTTAAAGGTTAACTTTCCAGAATTCGACTTTCATCCGCATTTTGTACCAAAAGTTGGCGAGGTATGTCGGTCTGTAGCGACAAACAAAAAGGACTAAGTTTATTGTTTTGTTCTTGTCTTGGGGAGCAAAATAGTTTTTCGCTTGTATCTTGGGTTTTTTGTTGAGGGATTATTGGAGATAGCTGGCTAACTGTTTCGTGTTTTTTGTTACTGTGTGTACTTTGTTAGAAGCGGAGCTCCTTTTTTGACGTTATGTAGTGAACTGGATCAATTTAGTTTATCGCAAGAAGTGATGTTTGAGTTTTATAATTGTTTAAGGTTAAACTATACTAGTTTTCACATACGATTGTGCGTGGGATATTTGTAATCCCAGTATATTATTATTATTATATTGAGTGGAATATCACCCACTGGGCAAAGGCCTCTCCCCTTTTCTTCCAAACCCCCTTCTCTACGCTCCAAGACCCAAATTGTTGACGTAGCTCGGAAAGCGTCTAAGTTAAAGTGGGACTGGACCTGCCACGTTTGCTGCATGCCGGATGAGTTGTGGGCTGAAACCACTACAGAGTGGAAGCCCAAAAACGAATCGGAAACGTGGCAGGTGGCGGGACGACATGGATGTGTCTTGAAAGATTGGCAAATAGCCTTAAGTCGAGATCCCAGTACATTATAATGAAATAATGAAATAATGAACTTTATTCTGCAAGTAGGCCACAAGGGCACTTTAACATGTCTGAGTCTACCGGCATTTCACAAGAGGAGACCACTGTTGAGAAGAAACGCCGAAAGAAACTCAACAGTCAGTCATTTTTTCATAAAGGTTAAGTACTTAACTATTACAGTAATATTAACTTAACTACACGTAGTTCTCGAAGAAAACATATTAAAAGTGTATTCTAAGATATAAATGAGGACTAGTGTAAGAATAAAATATAGAAACTACAAGAAAGTATGACGGTTTAACACAATTTATGTACGTTTGATATGCTTTCTTATTAGAACTGTGTCCCTTAAACTAGTCAGGTACAATCTAAGGAGTCAGTTACTTGGTTTCTGGTTCAGGCCATGCATTTTTGTCTGTCAGATGGTCCTCTACTGTATAATATGCTTTTGACATTAGAGATTTTTTTAAATAATTTTTGAGAGATGGAAAGGCTAATTTTAAAATATGATCAGGTAACTTGTTATAAAAATGAATACATTGGCCTAAAAATTATTTAATATACTTTACGAACACGAAACTTTCAAATAGCAATTTTATTTTTATTTCTAGTGTTAAAATTGTGGACATCGGAATTTTTTGTAAATGAATCTATGTTCTTAATAACATACATAATACTCTCATAAATATATTGGGACGCTACAGTTAAGATGTTTATATCTTTGAAAATGTCTCTTATGGAGTCACGAGAATTCAGGTTATATATAGAACGAATCGCTCTTTTTTGTAGCACAAATATAGTCTGAATGTCAGCTGCTTTGCCCCAAACCAGAATACCATATGACATGACACTATGAAAATAACTATGATAAACTAAGCGAGCTGTATCAACATCACTCAATTGTCTAATTTTCCTAACAGCGTACGACGCTGAACTTAATTTACCTGCAAGCACTGCTATATGTGGACTCCATTGCAAATGACTGTCCAATGTTATACCTAAGAATAATGCATGATTCACCATTTCTAAACGTTCACCATTTAGTAATATAGTAAAATCTACCGCCGTAACATTTGGTAAAGCAAATCTAATACATTTAGTTTTCTTGGCATTTAATAGAAGATTATTAGTAGTAAACCATTTAAGTACTTTATCTAGTGTGCAATTAATTTCCGCATAGTCGGTTGATTTCCGGTTAACCTTGAAAATTAATGATGTGTCAGCAAATAGTACTATATTACAAAGATTATCTACTATAGATAGTAAGTATAGTAGGTCATTTATATAAACCAAAAATAGAAATGGACCTAAAATAGAGCCCTGTGGCACTCCTAGCTTAACTATAGCTCCATTGGACTGGGTCCCATTTACATCCACTATTTGCATTCTATCACTGAGATATGAAGACATAAGGCTTAAAGCATTTGAAGACAGACCATAATGTTCTAATTTCAAAATGAGTGTTCCAGGATGGACGCAGTCGAATGCCTTAGAAAGGTCACATTATGATCGAATTTAGGTTAAAAAATGTACTGTGCTGACAGTTATCTCAAGCACAATCGTGAAAGCTAATATATTAGTAACTGTATAAAGTGACTCACAACAGTGTGTTATCCAACTAAAATCAAATCAATACAATACATTGTCATTTTCATTTCTGCAGGATATTAAGAGTACATTCGATGGATCCAACACAGAGATAATAAAGTCTAAGGCGTATAAAAACACATTGAAACATAAGTCATTCTGTTCCCCAGTTCCACGTTTGGTTATAAGATAAAACGTCTTAAGTTTCGTAACGAGATATATGAACTTATATCGTTATGGTTCTGTTACACAAGTTTGGCGAGACTAGTGTGGGTGTAGTCGGATTGCTACTTTGATGGATTGTGCCCAATTGGGTCATATTTGTGATGACAGTAATAGACATTGTGGTAGCTATTCGGTTTGTTGATACTTTTTGTAGTAAATAATGCTTCTACCTCTCTGAGTTTCTTTCGGTTTTCTTCTCAACGGTGGTCTCCTCTTGAGAAAATACTACTTATGCTACTTTGTACTTATCTCCACTAAATATAGAGATGGAGTTTTTAGGGTTCCGTACCTCAAAAGGAAAAAAGGAACCTTTATAGGATCATTTTTTTGTCCGTCTGTCTGTCTGTCAAGACCCTTTTTCTCAGGAACGCGTCAACCTGAAATTCATATCAAATACTCAAGTCCACTGTCCCTTGGAGCTGCGAAAAAGTCAAACTTCTAAGCCAACGCAATCAAAAGATACAACCGTTTATGCTTCCAATTTTTCGACACTCGCAAGGGAATCAAAACCTCAAGTTGGTACAAAGCAACGTCTTCTGGCACAGATAAAGGAAAAATTGCGAAAACCTTAAATTTTTAGTTACATCACATTGCACGGAACCCTCGGTGCGCGAGTCCGACTCGCACTTGGCCGGTTTATTTTTAATAAACTCTTATAAAGCAACCTTATAGACCGTTATAGATAGACCCTGCACCAACTCAATGTTTCTGTTTAGCCTTATGGTTGACTGGTAGAGAATGCCTTGTGGCATTAAGTCCGCCATTTGTACTAGTTTGATCTGTGCAATAAAGTTTAAATAAATAAATAAACAAAAAACCTTATAATGATTTGTGTAAGATTGTTTCATATTTATTCAAACTTTCAATACCTTTCCCCCAGAAGTATTTGAAGCCAGTATGAGAATTGAGATTAGACATCCCACAAATCTTGTATTAAATTCCACGACAGTTTCGCAAACAATATACTTTTGCGTTATTCGTCCGCCATATTAAATTTTCCATTGTTCTGTTGCAGAGCGCTTCTGGAAAATAGATATGAATTTCGCTTGGACATAGGTTATATTGTTTGTGATATTCAAATGTGAATTGCATTTGTGAGTTGTGAAGAAATATTTAGAAATAGGGAACAGGATAAAACTCTTTTTTGTTATCCCCGCAAAACCACTTGAACATTGAATTTCATTAGTTTAGTAGCTAACTGCGATGCACGATCGCCTCTAGGATTAGCTTAGAACACGCGTCGATTTTTCCCGAACGAAGAAAACATCATTGAAATAGTTGCAAGTATAATTGACGAAAAAATTACTTACAGTTGAGTTTCTATCGGCTTTCTTCTCAACAGCGGTCTCCTCTTGTTAAATGCCGGCACCAGTAGATTCAGATTCAGACTTGTAAAAGTGCCCTTGTGCCCTTGGGGTGTAAATCTCGAAAAAACATTTATCATAAACCAATTGTTCTCAAAGTGTGTGTGCTCCACCAAAATAATATCAACCTGAGTATTGTAGATGAATACGTACCCAGTTTGTAATTAGGTACACTTGTTTTAAGTGTACCTAATTACAAACTGGGTACGTATTACGTTAAAAAGTTCGAGAACCGCTGCTCCAGGTTATTCTATCCCATCCAGTGTTCCATAATCCCTGAAACTACCCTCGTAATTAGTATGCACCAAATATTGGCCTTCGGGGTCTTGGGGTAATAGCCTACACCCAATTTGGCCCACTAGTGGGTTCATTAGACGTGGGTATTAATATTCAATATCATAACATAAGATATACCGTGAGCTGTTTCATTTCCATACAAATTGGTATCAACTGGTTACCGACTAGGTAGCTAGGCGTTAATTATATTGTTGCTGTAGAATGTTTACTCTCGTTCTTTCTACTTTTTTGAAGTCTGTTCAATATGTAGCTTACGGCACCCGGACTGCAATAACGATTCGATAGACACCTCAATCACTTAAACCGGTTTAGTTTTCGCGCTATGGTGGAACACATATAGGTGGTGTACATATAAATATACATACATACGAACTGCTAAACTTATAACCCTTCCTTTTGGCTTTTCCATAGTCAGGTAAAAAAGAGAGACGGAGATCAGAATCGTGTCTTATTTACATATAAAATGACAATTCCAGACGTGCCACGAAGTTGGTTTTTATGCACTAGTGTTCAAAACTGCGGAAAAATCTAGAATACACATATGTAAATGAAACAATAACAACCCGGTTTTATCCTTGCACTGCTTCGCTTCCAAATTACGAAACTACTGACATTAGCAATGTCGCAGCCATACAGCGATATCCCAGACATAGAGAATACAACCTTACGACCCTTAGTAATGAGTGGACGTGATTATGAATGGAAATGCGTTTTTATTTCCATACAGGATGGCAATAGCAGGGGTGTGCAGAGCGGAACCTTTTCGTTAATAGGACGATATTAAATTATTTTATTATGTGTTTGGGTCGCGTTATTAAAATGCGGGCTGCCGTGAATTACAGATACACATGGTTATAAGGTTTGCTAAGGATGTGTTAAAAAGGAGACTTTTTACAAGATTTTACTCGGTGATTATTATTTTTAAACGAGTAATATTAAGTAAGATACATTAATTTTGATTGTTCTTACCGCGGTTCGTTAAACATGTAATAACACAGAACAAAATACTACAGAACGTTCTCTCTTCTGCATTTCGCAGAAAACACCGGAGAAGTGTTTTTGATGGTCGTGCGCATTGACCGGTTTATGTTTGCTAAGAACGAGGGCCTAATTTGTCCGATCAAAAGCGGCTGGTGGAGCCAAGTACCTAGATGAAGGCTGGTGCATAGGCTACTAGCGTGATTGCGACTCTAAATAAAAAGTAACAATAAACGATTAGCAATTACCGTGAACAGAAAAATCTAACTCGAATTTTTACGTAGCCGAAAATCGAATAGCTACTGAAAATAAGTTTTAGTTCCAGCAAAAAGCGTAAATGAAAAAACCGTTTCAATCGAAAGTTAGAAAACGGACCGATAACTTTATAGGGCATGTAAAAATTGTAAAATATTCAAGCTAAAAACCTAAGTGGTAAGTAGACGACGCGGTGGCTACTTACTGATCGCCCGGTCCTGGGTTTGAATCCCGGCAAGGGCAAATATATGTGTGATGAATTCGAATATACGTATGTTCCTGGTTCATGGATTTTTTTCCATGTATTGAATACACTTCACGAGTTTGTAATTTAAAGAGTTATTGATAGATTTTATAGTATAGTATGTAAATATATATTTATCATTGTCATTTATTTATTTTTATCTATATAAGTATGTTTATCGTCGTCTAGCAGCCGTAACACAAGCCTACTAGAGCTTACTGGGGACTAGATCGATTTGTGTTAGGTTGTCCGATATCTATTTATATTTTTTTATTTATATTAATTTTTTTAACGCAATGAGTTTTGTAACTAAACTAACTGCGCTGGCTCAGCGACCCAAAATGAGTCTTGGCCTCTTACACAAGAACTCGCCACTTTACCCGATCCTGCGCAATCACTCGCCGGAGCCACTAACAGGTGAGATGAGTTTTGTAAAACGGAATAAAAAAATCCGGAAAACGTTACGGTTTCGGAGAAAATATTGTTAAGCTAAGCAGTTAGGGCATTGTCTTCTAAGGCAATGAGCGTCTCGCCTTTGTTTTTATATAGGTAAGCGTCATATAAGCGACTGATCGGCGCTCCTGAGTAGGAATCGCGAACCGATTCAAAACATATAGATATTCGACTTATACGAGTGTCGTACGCATTTTAATATTTTTATTTTTATTTCAATAACTCAATTATTATTTTTTATACCACTACCCAGCTTTTAATTTTCTGCATTGCATGATGAAAAACATGTTTAAGTATTACTTTTAAAATCGTAAAACCTTTGGTATAAAGGCGATTAAATTTTTATTATAGTTTTATTGACAAATGTGAATGAATTTATATTGAGCATTAAACAGTCATAGGGGGCAAACGAGCAAACGTAGTACCTGATGGAAAGCGATTACCGTCGCCCATAGACACCTGCAACACCAGAGAAGTCATAACATAACATTGGGCATTCTCTACCAGTTAACTATTGGCCAAGACGAATAAGTTTTCATTTTGATTTAGATCCTATCTTTAGATCCTATTAATCTTAAAATTAAAATGTAAATTTGACATATACCTCTTTTCACTAGGGTCACATAATTATAGAGGTGACTACCATACAGCAATCAGCATTTGCTGTAACAAAATATTCCCGAACTAGCGTCCAAAACAAAATGGCGTCACTTCAATTACAATGTGAAATGACAGAGAATGTGACGCGTCGAATACAGGGTGTCATCCGTGCTGGGGTAAATAATAGTCGTAATTGGAGAACTCTTTGACGAAAGCCCAGCCTCTTAATATTTTACTTACACGGAGTCAGAAGTTGGTATACATTTCCATACAAAATAAATGCAGTGTAGTTCAACATTTTATTTACGAAGTTTATATTAAGCCTCTGGTTTTTTAAAGAAACTTTACTGTCTCTCGAACTCTTTTTATCGATTTTGTTTTTAATGTTGAAATACCACTTTATATTTTTAAACACAAAAAGTAAGCAGGACTCGAACCTGCGACCCAACGTTTCCTGCTAGCACTTAACCTTTGTGTCAATATTTTAGTATAACACTTACACATATTGTTAGTACTTACGCTCTTACACCTCAAAAAACAAACATTTCAGAAACGTAACAAAATAATTAAATACTGATATTCACAACATCCTACATATTAGGGTACTGAAGTGAAAAAATATATGAACAGTTACATAATTCGTAAGGCACATTTCTGTCAATTTTTAACAGAGAACGTGTTAACGCCGTCATTTTTCTGGTCCACACACGTGTCTTATCTACTCCATAAAGAGGTGAAGGTCGCTGGCACGACACAGACTTACACTGAATAGACAAACATTTGTCCCGGTGGCACTGAATATAATACTACAGAAGGTTAGCTGTAGGTAGGGCTGGTAGGTGTTCGTAGCCAGGCATAACGGTCCACGCCCCACGAACAAGTACAGCGCATTTTACACAAATGTGACGATCCAAATCAAAAGGGACCTTATGGCGGCATTTAGTTTCCGAGATAATCGAAGTTTTGTGAAATGTGTCAGAAAATCGTATTTTTTTTTTATGGCTCTAATAAAAAGAACGTTATTTATACTATCTTTTCAATTAACTCACTTTTATATACGTCAATATATTATGGGTTTTAAATCCCTGTTAAGTTTAGTAGAAAAGGGACCTTATGGCGGGATGACTTCATTACACAATAAAATCATTTTGTTAAGATCCTTATTCATCAGAATCAGAAGTAACAACTGGTAGGTAATTACGTACAGTCAATAAATATATCATTATTCCTTTTGCATTTCCGCATGGGAATAATGCAGAGGAAATAACTTTGCTGTTTGCAGACTGTACCATACGTAACAATGTAGAATGCATATTATGCATTTCAAAATACATATTTTGTGTTAACAAATATTATTATTACTTAAATATAAGAATAGAACCGATTTGCGACTATCGGCAATTTCAAAGTGAATTGCTGGGTAGCCGCGTTCTTTTATCTTGCCGCCGGCGCTTCGACAAGCACGCCGCGCCCCGCGCCTCAACCGAGTTCACTGCTTCGTGTGCATCACATAAGAAAGATATATTAAAGAAAATAGTCCTTAAAAATATAACAAACGAGCCTTAAAGTCACTTTTGCTAAAGGCCGCCATAAGGGCCCTTTTATTAAATCTCTTCTTCTCACTAAAGTTTTTTAACGTTGATTTGAAATCTAACCGCTTAACAATTATATTTTTGCTCTTTAATATCGCTGTTAAATTAGTTGCAATTAAAATTACTGCGAAATTGCACTAAAATATTGATATTTCATGTTTTGATTACATAATTGAGTTTAGTGACCTCCATAAGGTCCCTTTTCTCTGAAGTATGGCGAAAATGATACCGTCTCTACGTAACTAAAAATTGTTAAAACTTTTAGATTTAAGGCAAATTATGCTTGTAAAGCTGATAATTATGTTGATATATGTAAACTTTATGACGTTATTATGAATACGTGTTAGAATTTTGCTTCAAGTGTCTATTTTTCATAAAATAATGGAAATGAAGAAAAAAAATTTAAAAAAATGTTGCAATCTAGATATTTTAGTTTTATTTATATGTGACATTTCCCCAATAAATGTAGTCCACTAGAAAGTCAAAAATAGCAAAAGATATCGTAGAATCTGGGAGTTAATGTGTTTTCAATCCATTATCGATAATTTGCACCTTGTTGTGTTTGGGCGTCACTAGCTCCTAAAGTAGGAAAGCTCTTGTACATATTATGTGATTTTCCGGTAGATTACATCATAGTCAATTGTAATATACCATCAGCTCCATAACTTCGCATTATAAGTTAGGTTTTTGGGACTCCAAACTTTAACTGTAATTTTCTCGAAACTGAAGATATCGATGGATCAACTTTAAAAAAATATAATAAAATAAATAACAAAGCTAGGAGGTTGATTCGTAAAATATAGCTAGGTATATGATTCTAGATTTCATTTCTGTAGATAACTCATTCCCGCCATAAGGTCCCTTTCCATGTGGACTACCACAAATAATAAATAAGATACAGATTGTCAGGCTACTTTGGTAATCCAAAATAATCTTCTGTAATCTTTTATTCTGTGGTTTAGGTAGAATTATCCTAAAGTCGAAAATACAGGTTGAATTATAATACATTTTTAACGTTTGATGTCGTCATCAGAAGGAGCGCTTACATTGTCTATTAAGTATAAGTCAGTGTATCTTCTTCGATTTAGGGAGCTCATCGCGCTGTGTTAGAGTCGTCCATATATAACGCTCATGTAGGTGTCGAAGTTGAAGGCAATTTCTTCGGAAATATGTGGATGTCTTTTCGTTCTACCGGGATCACTACTCTGCTTATGTAACACGGTAAAATATAATATGTACCTATGTAAGATGGGCTCACTACGCACAGACGCGCATTAATGCTTGCTGCTTCGCTCCACGTTTCGCTGCGTATTTAAATAACTCTCAGTGGCATAGGCCCAGGCTCGACTCCGTGTTATTTGTTCACTCAAAATCGGCGCGCGTTCGTAGCCTGGCATAGCGGTGCACATGCGTCGGCCAGTTTGTCTCGCTGTCAATGTACTGTATGTATGATTGTTCGGGATAATTCATGTAAATAGTGTTAGGTACCTCAAGTATATTTTTACTTAGTATTTTTATTATTGATCTAAACTTAATAATGATTAATCAAATTTAAAAAACTTAATGACACGAGTGAAAAAAATATTTATTCTACCAAAAAGAATCTGAATCTGTATTCGTATGGAATTTCAAAAAGTAAAGTAAGATACAGCGTTAATAAAAATACCGTGTGAAAACTGGGCTTTAATCAAAGAGGCCTCCAATTACTAACATTATACTTTCCCAAGCAACCTGTATATTTACGTTCGACGCGTCGCATTCACTCTTTCATTTCCCCTTGTAATTATTGCGAATATTCATACAATTTTGGGCGCTAGTTTGCAAATATCTAGTTGCCGAAAAGGATTGGTTCTGTGAGCAGAGAGTCCTTACCATGAGTTGACGTGACCGTATTCGCTAGCGACAGTGTAAACGATTTGTACGGAGAATAACACAGTGCCCCTGGCGGTTACTTTGTAGAACTACAATTCTCCATACAAATCCTTTACGCAGTCACTAGCGAATACTGTCACTGTAAACTCATGGTAGAGGTACTGTAGACCTCACGAGTTTGTTTTGAAACGGTTGAAATATCCCAATATCTACGCCATTTTGAATAAATTGAAAATCTGAATCGACAGAAAAAATAACAATAAATTGCATAAGAATCAGTTGAGAAAATTTCATTTTGGGACACTTTTTTTCTCCTAATCATATCAAAGGAGCTCGTGATTCTGAGTAAAAAATACAAACAAACAAAATCTAAAAACAGTGGGGTGTACAACAAAAAAAATTGGGCAAGTGCGAGTCCGACTTGCGCATGAATAAATATAGATTTTATTTTATTTTTAGTATTTGTTGTTATAGCGGCAATAGAAATACATCATCTGTGAAAATTTCAACTGTCTAGCTATCACCGTTCTTGAGATACAGCCTGGTGACAGACGGACGGACGGACGGACGGACGGACAGCGAAGTCTCAGTAATAGGGTCCCGTTTTTACCCTTTGGGTACGGAACCTTAAAAATGGCCCTGATACGCTCGCTAAGTTATTTTTGTTAAAATTTAGCGCGTTTTTCCATTAAACGTTACAGTTTGGCGAGAAATTACTTTTTGTATTTTATGTGCTTTTGTTGGTAAAAAAAACACCTTTAAAATATCTCGTTTTTGTTGCAGGTAATTGTTTGCGGAATGACACGATATTGACACGGCTTCAATACAATATGGTTATTTCTGGCACGATTTAAGTAAGTTTGCTCCTTATCCTTAAAAAATGCTGATTGTTTTAGATATTTTTCTCTATGATCAGCCACGTTAATAAACATAGTATCAATTTTGCTACTAGAACAGGGCAGGGCTATTGCGATTTATTGGTATATATTTATAACACAAGCCTGCTTGAGCTTAATTTGGGACTAGATCGATTTGTGTGAGGTTTTCTGATATTTATTTATTTGAAACCTAAAGTTTGAGTCTCATTAATAATTTTTGGTTAAAACTGTTATTTTCAACTTATTTTCGACTGCATGCAATGAAAGCATGAATTAGTTATGTTATTTTCTAGAACTCGGGGAAAAGTATTATTCACTTCTAAAAGTGGATTGAAATTATCAGTATACTAGCTTTTGCCCGCGACTACGTCCGCGTGGAACTTGGAAGTTTGGAAGCAACCTCGTACAACACGATAGATATCCACCTAATCACCTTAGTTAATAAAAGGGATTATTTAATGCGCCTAAGCAAATGTAAGAGCAATTGTGCTTTTGGTCTAACTATTACATTTCCGACAGGGTCATTAATGTCATCATGAATTACTTACTTACTTTTCAATCTTTTTAGGGATAATTTCCAGGATGAAAACTATCCTATGTCCTTCCTCGGGTCTTAAACTATCTCCATGCCAAATTTCATCAAAATCGATTCAGCGGTTTAAGCGTGAAGAGGTAACAGACAGACAGACAGACACACTTTCGCATTTATAATATTAGTATGGATTAGTATGGATTTGTCATAATATGAAAAAAATAAAAACTGCGCCTCTGTGGATAGGCAGATTTAAGCGGTCAACAAACAACCAGATACCCAGGAGCTTAACTCTTGTGGTTTAATTCTATAAATATTATTATAAATTCTAAAATTGTATTGAAAATCAGCTTTCTACGAAGAAAAGAGGGGTAATTATTCAGCGGCGCCTACCGTACAGTGCCATCTGTTGGTACACATTTCTTTGTCCTTTCATCCGCTGAAACGTGGTTGTTGGATACTTTTTACCCGACTATGGTAAAGGAAAATAATACGCAGGCGAAGTTGTTGGCTACTTCTAGTCTAATGCTACAAATTTAACGTCCAAAGTCACATGCTACGAGTGAAAGCCTACGAGAAAGCCTACACCGCGCCCACGCTACGCCGTAGCAGCGTAGCCGCCGTGTACTAAAATTGTCAATATATTTTTTTCAAGGTTTTTCCTATGAATTTTTCAATTACAATATGGAAAATATTCCAAATTGTAATTGAAAAGTTCATTGGAAAAGTTTCTCATTGTAAAACAGCGTAGGCGGCCAGTCGGTCACAGTGCCTAAAATGACTACTAAGGCGGATTTTGTATGGAAATTAAATTATACCACTCACTGTTCTTTTTGTATGTAAAGACTGTAATTTTTTTACACGGTGACGTCATGTCGATTCTTATATGACGCTGCTTTCACATTTTTTAATGCTTTATAAATATTTGAATAACAAAAAAAATATTTATAAAATATTGCATAATGAAATAGAAATAATAGTGTTGGATTCTCTGATATTAAATTAATGTCATTAGTTTAAACTGAACATTCGAAAATTTGTTTTTTTAACCTACCTTTTTATTTTTTATGACATATTGAGCTGATTTTATTCATATAACCGCATTATGCTGTAGAATTTATCAGCAGTCGACATCCCTATTTAAAAAAAAATGAAAACACACGAGTCATAAGAGCAGTGTCAGTAGAAAAAACTGGCAGTTCGCCAGCGGAGCTTACCTCCTGTAATGCCCCGGTGCCTTAACGATGTTGACTTGCGATATCTTCGCGTTCTTTCTGGCTTCACACGTTTTCCTTCCTCGTATACAGGGTGAAACAGATCGAGGGACTTTTAAGCAAACAGGGAATTGTTCAGACTGAGTATTTCATTTTTCACCAATGAACTAGTTATGTAAATATTTCTATCCATTTTTGAGATACAGTTTGTTAAACATTAGTGTAAAAATCTGCACATATCAACCCTAGCATCTTTGGAACATCACTTAGGTTAAAGACAGGTGTCATTTAAAATGTAAATAAAACCTTTGAATTAGTAGGGTCACTGATATTAAAATATTTTATTTTGATGACTTTTTTACTTTTAAATCCAGCTTTATAATTATAATAGTTCACTTGTAGATCACTCAGATGACACTATCCTGTCAGCCCAGTCTTTAGAAATGTTGCACCCTGTATACAAGCTGTACAACACAAATGGTGCATTTTTGCCATTTTCACCATGAAAAAGTGCGCATGATTAAGATATCTTGGGCTGTAGACTTGAGTATATGGTTTTTTTTTTAACATTTATTCGTAGTAACAGTACTCCTACACATTACACAACTTCTGCCAAACTGTAAAACAGTTTGTTGGCAGAAATAAGCTCCCTTTCTTTACATTACTGTTTTCAGCTTACAAACTATTTAGGTAAGTATTCCATACCTATAGGTATTTAAAGGTAATTAACTACATTTGTAAACATAACATATATTTATATATGTAAGTATACACACACACATACATCCTATGCTTACAAATGTAGTTGTAACAGCAAGCATTTTACATCTAAATATTTTAATTTTTAGCTTAACATTTCAATTAATTTTGTTTTCATATTGCTTCAACATATTATGCTTTTTTAGCTTTGATTTAAATACATTTTTGCTCGTACTTTTTCTGATAGTTAGTGGTATATTGTTGTATATTTTAGGGAAAAGATAAGGTCTGGATCTCTTTCCATAATAATTGACCATTCTAGGTAAAATCAATATTTCCTTAGCCACCTTTCTACGCAAACGTGGGTTAGTCACAGGGACTTTAAACTCACACGTGTCAAACTGTTCCAATGCTATCTGAAACGATACCCTCTCATCGACCGGCAGTATATTACACTTAAGGAATAACTTGCTATAATCCCCCCTACAAAGTTGCTTTGCTTTTCCATCTACGAGAGCTTTTAATTTCAACTCGATACCTCCACGGTCCACGCGTTCCTGGGTCCTGGGAAAAAGGGTTTTGACAGACGGATGGATGGACGGAAGGAGACAGTACCAATTTATTTATTATTTATTTATTATTATTAACCAACTTAAACTTACAGAAAATTGCCACACATGAAAGTTATAGGTCACATTACAAAATAATAAAGTAATAAAAATTAGTAATAAATTAGAAATAACAAGAATAAACATTTTTGTTATTATACATTTTTGTCACACCTATCTACTGTCGTACTGTGGTGGGCCTGCTAATTGACTCCAGATAGCTAGTGGCTGTCAATGGTTCAATATGAGTATGACCTTCACTTAACGCACGTATTCCTACTCGTATCACACCTTTCCCAGCCAAAATAGAATTTCACTCGTGATATTGTAATTGCCCACTTGGATTTTATTTCCCCACATACAGGGTTGTCAGTGCCGGATAAAAAGTCTGGCAGATAGCCAGCCGGCAGTTCTCCTGTAATGTGACATCAAGCGAGGCAACCCTAACGACCCAACACATCTGGTTCCTTACATTTTCTTAAAATCGCTCCGATTTTTTAAACTCTCGTGGAACTCGGTCATAGTAATAATCGTACCCCGTGGTTTCCGGTGCACGAATGATTTGACGCCTACTGTCTGATATGTATTGTAATAATAGTTTTTAGTCATTTATTCAATAAACAATATTAATTATGTTTGAAATAGTGATACATATATAACTTGATTTACATCTTTACAATAGATATCAACCAACAATAAATAGACAATTACTACATAAAAATCAAACTTGAGGCTATTGAAAACAAAAAATATCCAAATTTCAATAGAGAAGATGGTTTGTCATTACTACTGGCTTTGGATCCTGTTGTACATCTTATCAAGGATCAGGCAAGACACTAGACTGGAAACCTTGGGCCTCGAATGGTGTAAAACAAATAAGTGTTAAAAGTAGTATATGTAGAGTATTTGTTTAAAAGTATATCATAGTAATAAATAAGGCAATCTGGGAGTTTTCTCCCGGCGGTTCTTTCTCCTCAGTAAGCCTTATAGTGAACCGCTTCGTTTTATTTAAATACCAAGGATCCCTAAAATCGATTAGACTGTAAGTGCTCCTGCGGATGCTTGGCTCCGCAAGTCGACAAATAACAGCATTTAACCTTATTGCCGTAGACAGCTACCTGCATCTTTGTGCAGTGTAAAATGCATTTAGATGTAAAACTGTAAAACTGAGAGTGATACCTTCCACAAGGAAAGAAAAGCCATTAAGCTACTCTCGCTGTCTCGCCAGCACGCACCAAGGTACTCGATTATGCATTACGCTTTTTCTTGCGTTCGTAACCAATCGTAGCGGTGCGCACTCGGTCGGTCGCGTCGCCACACCACGCCATCAATTACTTATTTTTATTAAAGCAGTAACTTCTGCTAACGTAAACTAAATGTTTACAAATGAAGCGAAAATTGAAAAATTTAATGATCGGAAAGCCGTTGGAAACGCAGGTTCGAATCCTGTCCGAATCATTAAATTTTTCAATTTTCGCTTCATTTGTAGCCATCAATTACGTTGCATTTTACACAAACAACTAATAAAACACAAATATCAGGCGAGCTTTGCGAATATAAAAAGAGGGAACGGTCAGTATTTATTTAAACTTCATTGCACAAAACACAAAACAGCACAAATGTAAATAAACACTTTTTGAACGTGATAAAATCTGGGGGCACGGTAGTGCCCCCGCCAAGACGAAAAAAAAAGAGGCGGGGCACTACCTACCTTTTCTCGAACCGTTTCGTCTCATTTTCAAACCCTTATAGTTTCGTCCCAGTCCCGTCCAGAGCGCCCAAATTCACAGGTTAAGATGCAGTTAGGGAACATATGAAATGTACTAAATTTCATTGATCTAGCTTTTATACTTTAGGTTTTATTGGTACCTAAAATACGCCGATTTTGCCACTCACTCACTGATGTATCAAAACCTCTGGGGTACTTCCCGATGACCTAGAAAGCTGAAATTTGGTATGTAAGCTAGGTTTAGTACACAAACAATAGAATAATTCTGAAACTTGGAACTTTTACCCCCCAACCCCTTAAACTAGGGGATGGAAGTTAGTATGAGACTTCTGCAAATTTTGATACTAGAGGTCTGAAAATTGATATAGGGACTCCTTTATTATTTATAAATAATAAAATACATATTCTAGGATTTTAAAAAAATCACCCCCCACCCTTTAAAGAAGGGGATGAAAGTTTGTATGGGTTTTCCATAATGGGCGATAAAAGTAGTATATATCGGGCTAAACGTAAGTATTTCTTATACACAATTATTACTACTTCCATATCTACACTTCTACTTCGTATTTTAAATATCTGGGGGCACGGTAGTGCCCCCGCCAAGACGAACAAAAAAGAAGGGGGCACTACCTACCTTTTCTCGAACCGTTTCGTCTCATATTCAAACCCTCATAGTTTCGTCCCAGTTAACACTAGAGCGCCCAAATTCTCAGGTTAAGATGCAGTTAGCAAACATATAAAATGTACAAAATTTAATTGATCTAGCTTTTATACTTTAGGTTTTATAGGTACCTAAAATACGCCGATTTTGCCACTCACTCACTGACGTATCAAAACCTCTGGGGTACTTCCCGATGACCTAGAAAGCTGAAATTTGGTATGTAAGCTAGTATTAGTACACAAACAACATAATAATTCTAAAACTTGGAACTTTTACCCCCCAACCCCTTAAACTAGGGGATGGAAGTTTGTATGAAACTTCCGCAAATTTTGATACTAGAGGTCTGAAAATTGAAACCTATAGGGACTCATTGTTATAAATCTAATACATATTGTAGGACTTTTAAAAAATCACCCCCCACCCTTTAAATAAGGGGATGGAAGTTTGTATGGGTTTCCCATAATAGGGGATAAAAGTGTATATATATATGGGGCTAAACTTAAGTATTTCTTAAATACACAATTGTCTACTTCAGTTGACGCTCAAGAAACCCTACAGCCCAAAAAAATTAAAAAAACTAAAGCACCTTACAAAAAGAAATGAGATCCCACCAAGAACATTTCATGTAAAATTGACGGCCAAGACTCACATTCTCATAACGCTTTCGCTGTAAAAAGTTATCAGATCCTAGGAAAAGCCAAGCCCCTAAGCCCCGACTTTACTAACCCCACCACCTTGGTTTAAAAAGTATGGCATCAACTGGCTTCAAGCCCCTAAACCCGGAGTTTACTAACCCTACACCTTTGTTTCAAAAGTATGGCTTGGCCGTTTCATAGACTACCGTAAATAAGTCTAGCGGACTGTCCGGCCCATATCGTAAGGAATTAAGTTTATAAGTATATATTATCAAAGACATAAACTTAGTTTCTTGATACCATATGGGCCAGACGGTCCGTTGGACTTATTTACGGTACTCTATGAAACGGCCAAGCCATACTTTTGAAACAAAGGTGTAGGGTTAGTAAACTCCGGGTTTAGGGGCTTGAAGCCAGTTGATGCCATACTTTTTAAACCAAGGTGGTGGGGTTAGTAAAGTCGGGGCTTAGGGGCTTGGCTTTTCCTAGGATCTGATAACTTTTTACAGCGAAAGCGTTATGAGAATGTGAGTCTTGGCCGTCAATTTTACATGAAATGTTTTTGGTGGGATCCCATTTTCTTGTAATAACGTGTGAAAATCGTGTACGTTTAGTCGTGTTTAGTTCTGTGGGCATTCTCTTCTTTTTATAAAAAAGCATTTAACCGAACGCATCATTTTATAGAATTTTAATTTCATAGACAATTTTTTCTTCGGAAGTCATACATATTCCAGAAATCTTGAAAATGTCAATGTATAGATTTGGTTAGGTTAGGTAAGGTTTGTATTATAACATTCCGAAATATTTTATAGTTTCAGAAAAAAATGCTTTCGATGAAATTGAAATTTCTATGAAATGAAAATCCTATGAAACGTTTGTCTGTAAAACAAGCGTAAACCAGTTTCGTAATATAGTGATGATATTTCCGATATATTTCATTAGGAAAGTTTTAGCCTTAGTTTTGCCGGTGTAGGTTCTCTAAGCAGTTAAAGCCCATAAAAGCGTCCGACATACGAATCGTAAAACCGGTACCAGCCAGCAAGGATCCCTAAAATCGATTAGACAGTAGCTCGCGCTGTCATGGTCGACAAATAACAGCTGCATTTAACTTTATTGCCACCGACAGCTACCTGCATCTTTGTGCAATGTGAAGTGCATTTACATAGATATAAAACTGAAAGAGCAGGAAAAATATCGTTAAGGGACAATCTTACACAAATCGACCTAGCCCCAAACTAAGCAAAGCTTGTACTATGGGTACTAGCACAACAGGAACAAATATTCGAATTCATCACACAAATATTTGCCCTGGCCGGGATTCGAACCCAGGAACACCGGCTCAGTAAGCAGGTGCACTAGAAAGTAGGGCAACCGCGTCGTCAAATTCCAACACGATGTAGTACAGTGCCACTCTATACAAGGTGAACCCAAAGAGAGAAAAGAGATACATTCCAAAATGTTACTTTCCTAGTCTAGTCATAAACTCAACCGAAACCAACATCGAAATATAAAAATAAAAAGTGTGTGTGTCAGCTCCGACGCACGACTGGAGTTTACTCTTCAGGCCAGGCGCGCACCACTTTTTTGTCGCAGAAATAAGCGTACTTATGGGTTTATGAAAATCGTGGTGCGCGCACTCTCATATAAACCCATATCTTGCATTTATGCGACAAAATTATCGTGCGACTAAAATCTTGGTGCGCGCCTGGCCTTAAGAACGTTTATAAAATATATACTCAATACTCAATACGTTTATTGCACATAATGATTATACAGGTGAAAGTAAATAGTTTAAGTATCACATTATGTACCCTGTTGGGCGCTGCAAACAAGAACGAAAAGGTAGGCACACTTTTTGTGCAGCCTGAATTCGAGCGCTGCGAGGAATTCGTTTGACCACTGGAATTGAATGTTTAAGCTCACTGATTTTTTCAGAAAAAGGCCTGATCTGACTTGGTTGTGAATTGTTTGCCTGGTGGCGACGTAATTGCGCCAGCACGAATGCCATGGGTTCTACTGATGTGTATATTAAGTCCTTTCTGACCTTTAAAGAAACGAATCTGGGAGCAATGTGGGCACTGTACGGAATTCTCCAGCGACAGCGACACAGACCTGGAAGCGACATTCTGAGAGGAGCCCGTGCTATTAGGATTCATCAAGTAAACTATTAAAAAACGCAATAGATAAAAACTTACGGCTACGATAACAAATAAAGTATTTAAAAAAAACGCTCCAAGTTTCGGCATACAAATTGCCCCATAAAGTTCCTGGGGGAAGCGGTGGTTTATAATTGCACATATAACTAGATAGTACTCATGCACTGATAGCAATCACACTCGTAACATGATAGAGATTCACGCAAAATATTAGCAAAAACTTGAAAACAAAAACACATTTCTCAGCTGTTGTAGATTGACAACTGTCAGTCAAGCTGCCCGATGCGCACTTGCGCAGCAACGCGCCGTGTAGGCCGCCGGCCGCCGCCGCAGTCTCCGCGGAGAAATTATAAATATGTTTCTTGTCTATGTTATTTGTTAAGCCTCTTGTGGTAATTTAAAATAAATAAATGGCAGAGAACAATTCATATTAATTTTCTCTAACGGGAGCCATGTTTTCCCGTTGCTTAGTACATTTAAAATACATTTCATGAAATAAACATCTCGGTGAAGGTCATTTTATATAGGGATCTTAGTCTATAACGCTTAACGTAACGCATAACCTGCTAAATTAAGAAGTCGTATTTTTACCCCGATCGTATACTGAGATACGACTTTTTAAATTAGCACGGCAGATACGTTCGATTTTATACCCCATAATTTTCATACCCCGGGCTTATATATGAAAATCGATTCTTAAGGAGTAAACTCCAAAAACATACTTCTTGCTAAAAAACTTGAAGATGGCCGGCTATTTAATATGGGAAAACATTATTATTTTTTAATTTATTTATTAACATTAGCAATTATGTACTTAACAATATATTTCAAGTGCCTCAAACTGTGAAACTTTATTTTTACTTTATTTGACAGGACTACTTACTATTAATTTCACTTACAAAACAGGTAGAAATCAAAGCAACATATTTTATCTGATTGTCTTAGAGCAGAAACGAGGATTATAATTATTCAGGATTTCTATCCACTTTCTTTCAATTCCCTGACATAAATCTGGGCACTTCCTATAATAGAAAAGAACCCATTTAAATGGATTCCGTATTTCAATTAACCATCCATACTGTTTACGCAGTTTTCAACTCAACAAAGAACTTTAACTCTACGAAGTTATAAAACTCATCTCCAGTGTCGACCTCATTTTTCTAAACCACTTACGGGTGTTGTTTTTAATTTTCACTATTACATCAGCTCGGATGTAATGAAATAGTCGAGGGATGCTCGCGGTGACACAAACTTTGGCTAACTTTGTTTTACTACACTAGAACAGTATAAATAAATAAATATAGGACAACCTCACACAAATCGATCTAGTCCCAAATTAAGCTCAAGAAGGCTTGTGTTATGGTTACTGGACGACGATATACGTACTTATATAGATAAATATATACTTACATACATAAAACAACCATGACCCCAAGCAGAAATATTCGAGTTCATCACACAAATATTTGACCTGGCCGGGATTCGAACCCGGGACCGTCGGCTTAGTAGGCAGTTGTCTACAAACCAAGCCAAATGCGTCGTCAAACTATGAAATATGAAACTATGAAATATGAAACTACGAAATATGAAGTATGAAACAAACAATGAACAGTGAAGAAAACTGAAACGCGAACAGTCAACCAATTTGATTCCTATGCCATTTCGTACCGTCATATGAAAGTCGCTTGAAATCTGATATCATTGTCATTGCGACAAGGTTCTATAGTGGCTTAGAAATCAAATTAGTTGACTGTACTTTTTTGACTCTTCATCATCTTGAGCATTTTTAGGGCTCGGTACTCAAAGGGTAAAAGACGGGACCCTATTTGTAGTAATTGTAGTGTGTAGCGATCATCTCTCCTTCCCTATATATCCATGTATCCTAGTGTAGAATGAATGGTAAGTTATAAGTAATAAATCATACTTAGAACCAAACACTTTTTTGCATCAACGCCCATCCTTACTAAGACTCTGCTGTCCGTCTGTCCGTCCGTCTGTCACCAAGCTGTATCTCATGAACCATGATAGCTAGACAATTGAAATTTTCACAGATGATGTACTTCTGTTGCCGCTATAACAACAAATACTAAAAACAGAATAAAATAACTTTTCTTTTTAGTCATTCGTTTTGTAGGGACGCGCGGCGCCATGCCAACCTGGCGCCATCTGTTTTCATAATTTCATTTGTCCTCTCATCACGCCGAAATAAATAAATAAATAAATAAAATAAATAAATATCAGACAACCTCACACAAATCGATCTAGTCCCAAATTAAGCTCAAGAAGGCTTGTGTTATGGGTACTAGACGACGATATATATACTTATATAGATAAATATATACTTAAATACATAGGAACAACCATGACCCAAGCACAAATATTCGAGTTCATCACACAAATATTTGCCCTGGCCGGGATTCGAAATGGCTGGACAAATTTTAACCAATTTCAGTACAGGGATAACTGGACATCCAAAGATGGTTATAGGATACTTTTTACCCGACTATGGTGTAAAAAACCGCGTACAAAGTTGCGAGCACCTCCTAATCATATATAGCTAACATTTGACAAACTAGAACCTGTCAACACTTCAACAGCCCTACACCACGACCTACTCGCACAACTACTAAACATATTAGTTGCCCGTCCCTAGTCACGGGGAGATTAACCCGGTTCTCACTTTATTATTTACTAAACAATTCCCACCTTACTCTTGGATTAATTCGATGTCCCGACTGGCCTTACAGTGGCGCCATCTCTTGACGAAGGTCGAGGTGATTAGTGCAAGTGGAATAGTTTGGTTTTAATTGAGTTTTGGTGTTAGTTTAAAGATGCTTTAAACCAACTTGCAGTTTGTATGTCAGATCGTATTCATATTTCTATCTCAACTTTTTCACTTAAGTTAAATGAGGGAGTATCTTAGTTAAGACTATCTTTTTCGATAAAATACTATGGTAAAACATCCTCACACTATACTCTTATAAAGTTCTAAAAATGTGTTGAAAATCAGTTTTCTATGGCAGCCGTCTCCATTATTTCAGGAAAAGTTCTGACAGTGCGATGCAGGATTTGTTTGCGCGAGCAACACGAGCCATGTAGCGCCAACTGTTGTAAAAAAAAAATCATCCTCTAATTTTTTAAGTGTTATTTACGAAAAAATACTTACTGTTGAGTTTCTTTCGGCTTTCTTCTCAACAGCGGTCTCCTCTTCAGAAATACCGGTAGATTCACAATAAATGTAAAAGTGTCCTTGTGGCCTCGAAATGGCTGGACGGATTTTAACCCAATTTGGTACAGAGATAGCTGGATACCTAAAGGTTAGGACACTTTACCAAAATACGTTAAAACAATTTTACACGGGCGAAATTACACCGTCTAGTTACAGGTACAGTAAGCACGGAAACTACAACATTTTTAGCCATCGACTGTAACTTTGACGCGTGAACATTCTCGAAGTATCGCCAAGTATTCGCAACTTTACATGTACGCCATTAGTCAAGGTGCCGTTTAATTGGAATACTTGCGACTTGCAAACGACTTGTACCGTATTACCGGTATTGGGCGATTAATTATTTGGGAGTGGTTTCGTTGGAAGGTATTCTAAGTTGAGACATCTACCGTTTACATGCACCATTATTTGTCATGTTCAAACTTGTGCATCAATCTTGTTGAAACTTTCATGAGACTACTGACCGAGCGAGCGAAGTGTCTTTGTTTCAGCTTGGCCAATCTTTCGTATGTTTAGATGTTAGACTGTTCTCGCCTACAGATCGTATTTCTCACACGTTTCTCGTGAAACAGTATGAGTAGCTTATCGATAAAATTCTACATTTGTACTGAAAATCTGTTTTCTATGGCGAGGGATCATGATTTCAGGAAAAATCTTAAAAGCGAGATACAGGATCGTGTTTTGTTTTGTATGGGCGCGCGGCAATGTACCAACCTAGCGCCATCTGTTTTCATAATATCCTTTGTCCTCGCATCACGCCGAAACGGCGAAACAAATTTTAACCAATTTCGGTACCTACAGGGATAGCTAATAGACATCCAGAGATGGTTATAGCATACTTTTTACCCAAATACGGCATTAAAAAAAATATCTATAGTTTATTTTTAAGTCTAGTTTTTAATTTTTATTTAAGGTTTTATGTTAATGATTACATTTTATATAGCCACTTGTGCGATGTATAGGTTATCGGTTTTATCAATGTGGAAATCGTATGAAAATAAATCTATATTACCTAGGCCTAGAGGCAACATTACATGACGTTTTGTCGAGTTTGTCATCTAAATAAAGCGGTTATCTATCGTAAGTCCGAATTTCTTTTTCCAGTCTGTAATGTTTCGCCAAATTTTCGTTTAATCGAAAGCCATTTTTTTTTCTCCTATTATATATATTCAGAATAATTATAAAACAAGCCTAACCTAACCTTCTTCTGTGCTCTTTAAACGATGTACGTATATATGCCTTGAATATATTATGGGTTTCAGGAATAAATATTTTCGGACAAACGAAAATTTAACGAAACGTCACAGATGGGGAAACAATGCTTCGGAGCTGTGACAGGATACCGAATAAAATAGTCAGTTATGACAAAATTAATGAAACATTAAATAACCTCTGCACGTCTTGCTAGACGTGCCACGTGACTCTTTGTTGCGTGAGTAATACTACCTGTCACTTTTCTGTCAATACCGAGCGAACGAGACAGGAGACGTGACAGGGACTGAGTCCCGCGACAAGGGAAGTTGCGGCAAGATATCGGGTGTTTCCTGTAATAGGAGCAATAAATTAAAACATAGATCCTACTCTTCAAACTGAACAACATTTGTTTACCAACTTTAAAAAAAGACTTCAAGAATTTCATTATTTCAAGCAAATTAAAAAGTATTTTCAATGTACGTCGTCCAACATTGACATTCCCTGAGCATTGACATAGCTATCACTCTACTAATATCGGACATTTCGCAAAACGTTGCTTCTTTGTCTAAACATTACCGTGAAACATGCCAACTTTGCCCGCTTTTTTCGTAAAAACCCGAAATTCTCTCATTTTTTCTATGACGGGATAAAGTTTTTTCGGGTCTAACGCATCCATCGTATTCATATGCATGCGTTTATTACGAAAATCAATTTTTAAATCTACATTTAACCATTTTTTTTATCAATTTTCACCTCGGGTAAAGTTATCTAAACTTTTGCAAACATTGCCCAAATCGATTATTTCCGTAACTATAGCCCCTACAACGTTAAGATAAGGATCAATATAAAATCTGGGGTAATAATGGCGTTCTACTTAATATCTTGGTCTTAACTGTACAAACACGTGTGCAATATGGGTGGGCAATGTTACATAGGTATTTTGTTTTTCTCCATACAAGCCGAATCAAGCAGTTTGAAATTGTCAGGGTTGTCACTTTTGGTTGAGTAAACCATCTTTACCAATACCATTATCAAAATGAAAAATGTATGCTTAATATTCGATACTAATAGTTTGGCGGTTATTTTTTTACTTCACGTTAGAATAATCTAAATAAAAATGGTAATAATTGAATATTCTATGTTTTTTTGTTTTATGGACATGACATGACATGACATGCAGCTAATGCTAAAAGTACAACGGCTTAACTTTTTGAGCGCCACAGTCGGCTGTGGCCGTCAACAAAAAATCGTGCCCCTGACGCCACGTCGGCCACAGCCGTCCAAATTTCAATCATCAAAAACTTTGTAATTCTAACCGCTACAAGTATTTTTCAATCCCTGTTGATTTTGGGGCACATCTTTTTTTTTTTGCTCTGGCGTCAGTGGCACGGTAAATTGCTAGACCGCTTGGCGGTCAATAGGTTAATAGAAATATAATTTACCTTACCTTAAATACATAACCCTCCTTTATTTACGCAGTCAGGTAAAATTACGACAAGGTGACAGCCCTAACCCTTTTTTTAGTCTGGGCAATGTTGGCATTCATAGGTTAGCAAGTTACTGGATAACATTGACCACCACCATAACTCCGGTTTTAATAAGTATTTTTAGTTCAAACTACAATAAAAATGATCTACAGTTCTTATTTTATAACAAGCAATAAGATACATTCACCTGAGGCTTCTCCATTCTGTAAAAAATACACCAGAACTTCACCTAGAATTGGCCCGCCAAATCAAGCACCTTATTCGACTAGTCCCAACACGTTACGGAATGAAGTTGCGCGCAAATGTGATTCCCAGGGATACCACAGATATAATCTATTTTCCACTAAAAATAGTAGTGTTGCCATAATCATCTTGAAATTCTCTACAGTAACGTTTCTTTTTTTAAGTAGCGTTTTGGGCAAAGTTCCCTGTGGAGGCAAAGTTGGCGTATTTCACGGTACTCTACAGAATATCATTTAAATACACGTTATTTTCAGAAGTTGCTTAATAAATATTGTTCAGTTTCAAGGGAAGAATCTATGTTTTAATTCATTGCTCCTATTATATATACATATAATATAATAGTCCTCCTTGTCGTATCCGACAACGGCGACTCTTACACTCTCCGTTCATGTGCGCACAGTGTGACTGGACATTCAAAACCAAGTTTGGCTATGCTTCTATTATAAGCAACACCCGGTCATAGTAACTTGTATATAATCAGTGACCCGGTATAACACGTCCATACATGCTTAAGATAGGTAGACATCTAAATACGTGCTCAAAGTAGGTAAAATTCCCCAAAGAACCTTAAGCGGTAGCTGCCGACGAAATTGTGTTTGCAACATCCTATATTTAGCGCAAACTGAGGAGAATTTTAGTAAAAATATTTCACTTAAGTTAAAAATTAAGCGACGAAGCGACCTAATGAGATACCTAGCGAATGAGGTCGGCGGGAATCGCAGTGTAATTTTAAAAACAGTACGTCCTTTCTGGACCGATTATTTACCTGAAAATTATTATCTGCGATTTGATAGCGTTGTAGTAAATTGATACTTAGTTCATAAGCACTACGCCCCCCACAATGTGGACTGCTAACCTGATAGAGATAACTGAAATTTTACGGATATATGTGACGCAGGTATTGAAGCATTCTCTAGAAGTTCCAGGAGTATACTCTTGGCTGAAGATGATGAATTGATGACTGATAATGTTACGTGAGTGTGACCACGTGCCATTCTTTTTCATGTACTCTGACGCAACTTGTTCAATGAAAGCCGCGTTAGCTTGTTTGTTTATAATACAATTTATCAATACGCTGCGTAATTTACATTTGTATTATAAATGCTCATCATCATCATCATAATGATCTAAGCTTAATCTAAACATAATTCAAATTCAATTTCAAATTCAAAATATTTATTTCAGACAATTTCCGCAGAGTTTTAGTTAAAAGTTCTTATAATCTATGTTAGCATGCAAATAAATAAAAACACATAGAGAATAAAAAGAAACTAAAAAAAACATAATGATCGAAGCTTAATAAAAAAAAACATCATACGTTTGGTAAGAAGTTTATATTTTTGTTCGCTATTCGGACTAATGTTTAAAGGAAGCTTACTAGTATACAATACACTCTACTATCATTACCTATACTTGTATTCAGCGTGGTAATGCGGCCAGCCTTTTGGGCACCCTCCCCCTCGGCACCGATCTGGAGCCCGTTTTTTATTTATAGTTAGGTTTAGTTAGGTTTATATATTTATATTATGTTCTTAGTTTTAATTGTTTCAATGTTTTATCTTTAGTATTGTATGACATACTGAACTTATTGGAGTACTGTCTCGTCGTCCTCTGACGCGACCTTAGTTAAAATAAAACTGGATCCGAGACACTGCGGACTCATTCTGTGGACAACGCTTTGAGAGAATATCTTTACGAGCTTCATCGAACTTTGTGTAAGTTCTATTCTATTTTATTCATACACTTCCTTATCTTAAAATACACTTTTAATATGTTTTCTTAGAAAACTACGTATAGTTAAGTTCATATTACTGTAATAGTTAAGTACTACTACTTTCTGAAAAAATGACTGACTGTTGAGTTTCTTTCGGCGTTTCTTCTCAACAGTGGTCTCCTCTTGTGAAATGCCGGTAGACTGAACATGTAAAAGTGCCCTTGTGGCCTACTTGCAGATAAAGTTCATTATTTCATTGACGATCGCCCGCTCAGTAGGCAGGTGTACTACAAACTGTGCCAACCGCATCGTCAAAAGATTATGATTTATTTACTTACATTTTATTGCAAAATACAAAAATTGTTGGCTCAATGTCTTAACTATTTTAATTCGTGGAAATCCTCATCATCCAGCTAAGACTACACTTCGCGAGCCACGCCAACGCTCCGGCCACTCGCACGCGACAAGCTGCAGCGGTGAGCGGCAAAAAACGAAATCAAACTGTATAATTTATTTATTTATTGGAGAAACAACAGAACAAGCGGTGGTAGCCTAGTGGTTAGGGCATACGACTTTCAATCCGGAGGTCGCGGGTTCGAACCCGGCCCGTACCAATGAGTTTTTCGGAACTTATGTACGGAATGTCATTTGATATTTACCACTCGCTTTTCGGTGAAGGAAAACATCGTGAGGAAACCACCTAAGCCCAATAAGGCCTAATTTCCCCTCTGGGTTGGAAGGTCAGATGGCAGTCGCTTGCGTAAAAACTAGTGCCTACGCCACATCTTGGGATTTAGGTAGCCGACCCCGATTGAGAATTTATTCTCAAAAATGGGACAAAGGCTAGGAGGATGATGATGATTGGAGAAACAACAGAAGTATATGTGTAACCAAAAAAATAGGGTTTAAAGTATACATTTATGCCTGCACTTACTTCCTAAAACGCTCTCACTGAGCACACACAACATGAAAATTTTAATGCTTACTACACTAGACTAAACTTCTGCATAGGATAAACTAAAATCTTACAAGGAACAACAACCAAGAAGAGAAAACATAGAAGAAGGAATAAAATTAACATGCAACAGGATTGGCGTTCTCACTTACGGTTAATATATCCCAATTGGTAACACAATAATATGTATAATTATAAACAGTACGCCTTTCTGCAAGTATTAATAATAACTATCATCTGTTCCGTTAAGAATATCAAAAACATGTTTCTGAAAAAGTGACCGAAGCATGCCACGAACGCGCGGTATGGCTCTAGTTTTCCGAGCACCGCTGAGAGTAGAAAGGCGCCGTGTGCAAGGCATGCTTGGTGCCCCGCACGCCGCTCACCGGTAACGGACCAGCCAGCGCTAGCAGCGGAGCGCAGCGGCCACAAACGTGAGCGAGACACTACGGCCACCGCTTATCGATGCCGCTTGCCGCCGAATAAAGACTGAAGTCCTGGCACGTCCTTAAGACTGAAGCCGTGGCCGGGCTGTAAATAAAGTCTGCGCAAGAAATACATGCGCTACCGACCATTGGTAATGCATCAGCTTCGCATTTTTCTTCCGCGCACGTTCGTAGTCACAGGCAGTCAAACATAAACACACAATAAGGAGTGACAATGACAAAGCCTAACCCACGACTAATATTCAGGGTCACTACAATGCTAGCTTTCAGCTTCTGAGCACCATAATCAATCTTTGCTAATCCTTTCTAGGGGTCACACTTCAGGCCTTATATATCAGCTGAGTTTTAATCTACTTGCAACTATGTATACGAATATACGACTTTTTATACTAAAGCGGAGAAAATCCTCAAAAAAGAATCAACAGACTTTTCAACCAGTAATATTACAAATTCTATTCTAATTTTAAAATATGGCTTCCATCAAAGTTAATGATGATTTCGCCAATTTCGAGTTTGCTCGTAGAGCATGCCGTTGTTCGGTGAGGTTTTGCTTTTTGTAAAGTGATAGCGATTTACAAAAAACCACGCGGACTATCGGGCCTTGACCCAGGAAGGGCTATGAACGCTTCAAGTTGAATTCTTCATTAGCTATTCACTCATACGTTAGATCACTGCACAATACGCTATCAATACTACACATTGAATAACAAAAATGAATAAATAACGAACAACAAAACTTAAACGCATGCGGCCATCTTAAGTCACGAACGGAAGTCCAATATTACAAAACATTGTTTGTTTTAATATAGGTACGTCAATGACGCCTCAAACTGTCATAATTATGTCACTTCGTTAAACCATATATATTTCTACTTCATGCGTTCTTGTAGATAACTACTTATCAATGTCACTTAAAATACCTCAAAGCAAGCAAATATCGATATATCGGCGATACTCAATGTCGCTCTATTTCAGTATATTCCAAATGAATTAAGCCGCTGAATCTAATTATTTACGATTCTATCTCTTAAATAGATAGCCTCACCCTAAATCGTATCTAAAGATAATCTTCACCTAAGCGCTCTCAAACGTAATTAACAGACCACTTTCAAATTACGAACGAAAAGTAAAGTGATTTGCACTTCAAATCCCACTAAAAACTAAATTAAAACCGATAAAAACTTTCCAAACTGAACGGACATTCTGGACTGAAAATTGTAATAATGAATTCATGCAAGTTGCTGTTTCGAAGTTTGCTGAAAAGCTGAGCGCAGCGGGTCGCTGAGTGGGATTTGCATAGTGCTGGTTGGGTCAATCATTTTGGATGATGGCAGGCAGTTCTTTGCAGATGGCCGTTCATGCTATTTTTCCGTTCAAAAATGCTGTTTTAGATATTTTCTCTATGATCAAACATGTTTCTTAAAATATTATCAATGTTACTACTTAGAACAGGGCCATTGCAATTTCTTGGTATATATTTGGTATAATTTTTCATTGATAATTTTTGTTTCAAAAACTACATACTCGACGTCGACAAAATTCACGCAGAAAACTGGTTTCTTCAAAGCATGAAATAGCTATTACCTAGAACTCGGGGAAAAGCAAAAAGTTGGTTGAAATGTTCAATATATTTGATGTTGTTTTTTTTTAATAACGTTATTAAATGTTATTCTTATACAAATGACGTTTTGGATCTAGTTGCCGTTTTTAGTTTTTTTTTGTCGGACAACCTCACACAATGCTATCTAGTCCCATAGTCATTAAAATTATTGTTTCTGTGTTCAATTTGTTAATTTCTTTGCTCTGCAATAAAGCATTTTGTATTGTATTGTAAGTTCTATAAGCCTTGTGTTAAGGGCTCTAGACGACGATAACACACGAACATAGAACACTTACGACAACATATCTGAAATCCCAATGGCATCGGTAACATCGTAAACTTCAAAAGTCATGACATTTGGCATACATTTCAAGAACATCTGCAAGAGTAACTATGCAGCTGTAGGTACTTCAGTTAGTTACGGAAACGGGAGTTTTATAGCCAGTGGCCAATTTCGACAGGACATTGCGGTATTCCCAATTTCCTTCTCGCGTCGACTTTCTCATTCAGTGAGGCTCGTGATTCCCTCGTTGGATCATCAAGCGTCTGACAGTATTTCCCCACCTTCTTCTGTTCTTGGCTTCATGGAGTTACGTAGTTGAGACTATCTCAGCGGTGATCGGCCAATTGAGATAAGTATATCTTAATTTTGTCACTGCCATTTTATTATTATTATTATTTATTTCTTTATTAATTTTACAACAAAGATTACATATAATCTAAAGCCCTGCGAAACTGTTATGACAATTATTATAGTGTACTTTTATCGATTATGGCTATTTGCGTTGTTTCAGATGAAATTGTCAAATTGACATTTAAATTAAAAGGAATATGGCTGGAGATTATAAAATTAGAAGTATTTCTAGCACATTTACTCAGTTTCCTCCGTACTTAAGCGTTATACCTAACTGTTTGACGACGTGGTTGGCTCGGTTTGTATCCATGACCCAAGCCCAAATATTCGAGTTCATCACACAACTATTTGCCCTTGCCGGGATTCGAACCCAGGACCGTCGGCTCAGCAGACAGCTGCTTTTACCACTGCCCCAACCGCGTCGTCAAAAAAGATGTTATTAGACCCATCTATTGAGATTCTTTTTAAACTTTAAAGCAACAAACATGGACCTACGGTAAATTTCTCACCCCTTTTAAACGAAGCTAGATTTGAAATGCAATAATGCACTCGAGTTCGTGAATATGTTGCATTTTTACGACGTGAAGTACGGAGCCGGTCATCAAAGGATTTGGATGCACGTTTACGACTGCATATGAAAGTTTTAGGAATTTTAAATCGCCCATTTACAATTCACGTTTGGAAAGTTGAAGTTTGTTATACAAAGTCGCTTTAGTGCGAATGTATAACGTTTTGAACATTGATATGCCTTTGGCGCAGTCAGTTGACAGTTTGGCCTTTTGCCGAGCTCACATAATGACAGCATTCTTTATTTACATCCCAAGTAGCACACAAGCGCTTATACAGCTCTTACACAGCTGTAATAAGCTGAAAAGGGGCTGTATAAGTGAAAAAAGTAACTAAAGGACTAGGTGTAAATTGTATCTAGTAGTAACGTCTGTATACATAAATTGGCGTTCAATATTCGAGTTGTGACGTAACTTCCATACTATTTGTTTACACCACTACATACATCAGTTAACATGAGTTTACAGTGACAGTACCTACTCGCTAGCAACTGCGTAAAGAATTTGTATGGAGAATTGTAGTTCTACAAAGTAAACGCCAGGGGCGATGTACTATTCTCTATACAAATGGTTTACGCAGACGCTAGCCATTACGGTCACGTTAAGAGGGCGCCGAGCGTTAGCGACTGAACCATAGAGCACGGGGAATGCGTATTTAGATCGGCGCGCGGCTCCATAGTAAAAATGTATGGAGAATTAAAATCACTATTTGATAAATCCGGACCTTTAATACTAAACAATAATTGAAATATTTGATGCGTACAAATTGTAATGTAAACATTCATCTTTTTTTTGAACTAAACATCAGAATAGATTTCCATTGTTAAAGTATAAAAAAACACTTAACGCCTGCTTACGATTTTACAATTCTCGTCCAACTTTACTTAGTTCTCTAGGGTAAAATATTAATAATCTTATCATTTTTCCACGGAGAAGTTGTTAACACATTCTTCGAAGTGCTAAATTTATAGTTTAGAAATAAATTAAACAACTAGTGTTGACGTTATCTGCTTAACGGCAACTGCCTATCTTTTCACATTTCGCTCGGTGCAATCTTAAGTCATGGTAATGGTAAGGGTACAGTCCTCTAGTTAAGTATTTCACCGTACCGTAAAATGTATGTGTAATTTTTAAATGTCACGAAACTAAAGTAAACCTTTATGGTCTGTTCCACTGAAGCGTTGCGAAGCGGAGATGTGTAATAATAGACCATCAAATTTTTCTGATTTACATGCAATTCTTTTGGGTTTCATAAAGACGCCGCCTCATTAAATAATAAATAAATATTAAGGGACAATGTTACACAAATCGACGTAGTCCCAAACTAAGCAAAGCTTGTACTATGGGTACTAGACGACGATATACATAATATATAAATACATATATAGATAACATTCATGACCCAAGAACAAATATTCGAGTTCATCACACAAATATTTGCCCTGGCCGAGATTCGAACCCAGGACCGCCGGCTCAGTAGGCAAGTGCTTACAAACTGCGCCAACCGCGTCGTTGATTAATTTTCTCCGCCCCGCTTTAGTGAAAGGGTAGTATAAGGGTGTGTCCCCACTGGAGCGGAGACGAGCGGAATCGACCAATCACAACAGTGAAGCGGATCTGAGATACAGATTTCAACTCCGGTGATTGGTCTATTCCGCACGTCTCCGCTCCGATCCAGTGGAGACGCACCCTAATTGGATCACCAACTAATGGGACAATTCCATGAAATTGTCACAAAAGTTAGTATTTGATTCCGTGTTTTTTTTTGTATTTAAGGTGTAATAAGGTGTATCAAAAAGTGTTAATTTATGTCTAGGTAAGTATGAACTTTTATTCTAGATTATATGTGTGTTGCTGTACGGATGTGAGACGTGGAAGGTCACTAAAGACATCACGCACCGGTTCCAGGTCTTCATCAACCGCTGTCTTCGCCGAATTCTCGGTGTATACTGGCCCGAGAAAATCTCCAACGTAGACCTGTGGGAACGCTGTGGTGAGACTCCGATCGACCAGCAGATCAAACGCCGCAAGTGGAACTGGATCGGCCACACGCTCCGAAGGGACCCTGATCACATTCCAAGGCAAGCCCTAGACTGGAATCCCCAAGGAAAGCGGAAACGTGGTCGCCCTAAACAAACCTGGCGGCGGACGATCACTGCAGAAGCGAAGGCGATAGGAATGACCTGGAGCGAAGTGAAGCGCGAAGCCCAAGACCGTTCGGGATGGCGACGTACTGTGGACGCCCTCTGCCCCATCCAGGGGACATAGGACATTAAGTCAAGTAAGTCATATGTGAACATATATAGACACTTAAATTTTCATCATAAGTCAAACACCACGGACCAAAATTGGAGTGATATCTTAGGGCCATAACACACTTGCGATTTGCGAGCGAATTCTGTATGAAGGCGATCACGCAGCGAGTTTGCCGCGACTGATATTTGTATAGAAAACTCGCTTGCAACTCGCAAGTGTGGTAAGGCTTCTTATACGATGCGGGGCGATACTCTTCATCTGTTCAGTTCTCTATCCGTCGAGAAGAACCTCGACTTAGCTTCGTTCTAACCCTTCTAAAGCCCTTAGGATGAAAATTTACTGATCATTTTAGTATGCAATTTGACAGCTATTTTTGATGCTGATCGTACAGCTGCGAAGGTTTTTAGGCGGTTGGTCTTATTATTTCTGTGATCCGTAGCACAGCAAGATTTAAACACTAACCAACCAAAATAAATATGTACAAGCGCATTCATATTAGCTTTTAAAAAGGACAATTTGCCTTCTAGTTAAAGTTAGGACATTAGAGTTTAACAAAAAAGCTTCGACTGCGGAGCCAAGCAAAACAAATTAAAAAAGAGTTAGCGCGAAACAAAGGACGGGCGAAATCGCTTTATTCCAAATGTAAGTAAAGTTTGGAGCTATGCAACCGCGCGTAAGCCTAACGGACCAAGGAGATTACTGAGCGGGGTTCAGTCCCAGTTGAGGCGATAAAAAAGTGAACCTAACGAATTTGTAATGGGTAGTTTGCGTCAATGTAACTTTGACAGACAATGCATTTGTTTTTACTAGTGACTGTGAAAACGGAAGCTGAAAGCTTTTGAAACGTCGGGAACTCAAATAAAAGTCAAGATGGCGAGTCACATTGCTCAAGTGTGAGTAACTAGTTCCATGGTTGGTAGTCGATATATTTCAAAATGGGGGATATCATAAAACCTCACCGAATTGGGGGCCCCAATTTGGGGCTTTCAATATTGTACAATACAATAAAAAAAAAAAAAACTAAGTTATAAATGAAATATTTACAAACCTTAAATAAAATTAAAAAGATGTGAAAAACTGTGCCTCCGCGGCATGGTCCCAAAGACGCTGGCAGCGTTTCCTCGCTGCTAATGCGTTATGCGAGGAAGCTGCCAGCTCTTCGGTCCCCAGTAGTTTCTATAAATCTTTTACTGCGGTCTTTATGAAGTTTGTGGGCGCTGGGACCCCACGGACCTAAGGTTTCGACCCCGAAAGGAATAAAATTATATTCGGGGCCGAGACCGCTATAAGGACTTTTGTATATAGGTAATCATTTTGCAAATAGTATTACATTCGGATCTCCATCGTTCCAAGACCATAGGCGTCACGAGACAGTACGTAGAAAAGATAAGCTGTAAGATCCATTTTAACCAACGTCAAGAACGAAGTAGGTTCTCAGTTCGTCAGGAAGGTTTTTATTTATTTATTTTTTCATGTAATGTTCCCCAATTACTCGAAAACGGCTGGACCGATTTGGGAAAGTTTTTTTTGTGATTCAAAGAACAATAGTTTATATTTGGTCCCATTGTCATATGGGTAACTTTATTTCGTTGTTGACGTCGGCTATTTTTTGTATAAAGTGATTTTCTCAAACATTCAATAAAATGTGGTCATAACGTGCGTTATAATTATAACTACTCACCCGGCAAGCTCTTCTTTCCCGGCGTCTGCAGTAATGTACTATCTTGTTCTGATAAAAGGTATTATGCAAATTCCCGCTACCAATCACACCCCTCCCTACGGAAGAACGCAGTGCACCACAAAGGGCGCCATGCTTTACCAATTTGTGATGAGATCTGCATTGCAGGGATGAAATTTGTTTTCCCGCTACTAATCCCGGATGAGAACAGGTTAGCACTAGATTGCTATTAGCTTTGAGTCTTGCAAGATTGCCTGGAATCTTGTCCAGAATAATTCCGTTGTATGCCTTTGTGTCTTGCTATACTGGATGGATTAGGTGGTATATCCATCAACATCTTATTAGTTCACTTACCCCTAGCACAGTACTTGCCAAGTTGCCTGAAGTTGGCCGAGGCGATTTGGGTGAAGTATGGGTTGCCACAGTGAAGTGCCCTCCATACTATCATATTCGCCTAACCCCGGCCAACTTCGCGAGTAGTGTAAATAATAATAAAATAATAAATATTAAGGGACAATCATACACAAATCGACCTAGTCCCTAACTAAGCAAAGCTTGTACTATGGGTACTAGACGAAGATATACATAATATATAAATACATATATAGATAACATCCATGACCCAAGTACAAATATTCGAGTTCATTACACAAATATTTGCCCTGGCCGGGATTCGAACCCGGGACCGCCGTGTCATTAGGCAGGTATCTGCAAACTGCGCCAACCGCGTCGTAGTGTGGGGACAGCGATTTAAAAAGCGGAATGAGAAGAGAAGACATTATTTCACGCTATGTAGCGGTCCTATAGCTCAGAGTTGAGAGCACTGCTCCTATCAAGCAGAGGTCGTCGATTCCCACATTTACTACACTGAATTGCGTAAAATTTTGATTTCTTATTTATCCTTTGTATTTATATGTATAACCACATAAAAATTCTGTTCAATATATGGGATAGGTTACGAGGTATTTCAATCAACATCTTATCAGTTCACTTAAGTAAGTCCGTTTATAGTAAATCCTATATTTTAAACAGAATACCGTGAGACTGGAATCAAATGTTGAAAATAATATAAAAACAATTAAGGATAGAACAAAGATGTTTAAACACCTGTTGCCACACGGTGATTGCATGAAGACCAGAAATAAAGTTTCAACGACTCAAGGAAGCTGACTTATCCTTGTATACAATTTTTTATGAACAATTAACTATAGCTACCTAATTATTTAGTGATTGAAATATTGTTGTATAGGATAGATAGCCTCTGAAGAATTAAAAACGCCGAAAAAATATGTTACAAATTTTACATTTTGTAGATTTTTAATTACCTAAGTAGGTACATGGTTAGGAGCCCTTAATTGGTTTTTATATTATGACAAATATATTGATAATTTTAATTTAACCAACTTTTTCTAATGAATAATACGCTTCCCTGAGTTCTAGAAAGTAACATAGCTATTTCGTGCTTTCATGGCGTGCAGTCGAAAAAAGGTTGAAAAAAGTTTTCTGCATGAATTTTGTCATTTCGAGTAGTTTTTGATACAAATATTATCAACGAAAAATTCAAACTGTAGGTTTCAAATATAATACCAATAAATCTCAATAGCCCTGTTCTAAGTAGTAATATTGATAATATGTTAAGAAAGATGTTTGATCATAGAGAAAAATGTCTAACACAATCGGCCTTTTTGAACGGATAAGGAGCCTTAGGACAGGAGAGCCTTTTAGTTACATTTAAACATCATTACCTCGACTTTTGAAGCCACCAAATTGAATAAACACACGCGAATTGTTTCAAAATGTGTCAACTAATCCAATTACCCGACCTTCGACAAGTCCAGCTGTTTGACACGGTTCCGTTATGGAGCCCCCGGGATCGTCAAGGTCATGGAGTTTTTAATTAAAATAGAATTAGTAATAAGGGCAGCGTGTTAATATTAAGGTAATTGTAGGTAAGCTGCGAATTTTAGACAGAATTTCTCCTTTATATATTAGAGCACTCCTAGGTGACGGTTTTAATTTCCGTCTTCATTAGACATAGTCGACAATGTCGACATGCGTTTGTAGCCAGCCGTAGCGGTACACACGTTATTTGACTGCGTCGCTATGCCCCACAGCCAACTACGTCACATCATAAAAACAAACAAACAAATGCAATACATGTTTTTTGAAATGCTTATTGCGCATTACAGTTTTGCAACAATCAAAAGAAACAAACTTCTGTGGTATGAAGAAGTGTGCCACAGTTAGGGACAGAAACCCCTTTTTTAGCACTTCAGGGGGCCTATGATGGTTGCGTTTATCACGGGATAAATAAGTGACAAAGCATCTGTCACTCACACTCGCATCTTGTCAAAACGTGACGGATGCTTTATCACTTATTTATCGCGTGATAAAAGGAACCATCATAGGCCCGCAGAAAATTTAAAACTCCAACACCGTCGACTTTGAAGTCGCTAAATTGAATAAACACACGCGAATTGTTTTAAAATGTGTCAACTAATCCAATTACCCGACCTTCAACAAGTCCAGCTGTTTGACACGGTTACGTTATTGAGCCTCCGGGACCGTCAAGGTCATGGAGTTTTTAATTAAAATGGAATTAGTTGTAAGAGCAGCGTGTTAATATCAAGGTAATTGTAGGTAAGCTGTGAATTTTAGACAGAATTTATCCTTTATATTAGAGCACTCCTAGGTGACGGTTATAATTCCCGTCTTCATTAGACAAAGTCGACATGCGTTTGTAGCCAGCCGTAGCGGTACACACGTTATTTGACTGCGTCGCTATGCCCCACAGCCAACTAAGTCATATCTTACAAACAAACGAACAAATGCAATACAGTTTTTCGACGATCAAAAGAAAAAAACTTCTGTGATATTCTACGAGTGTTTCAGACCAGTTAGGGACAGAAATCCCTTTTAATACTACAGAAAATTTAAAACACTAACACCGTCTACTTTGAAGTCGTGAAATTAAATAAACACACGCGAACTGTGTTAAAATGTGTCAACTAATCCAATTAACCGACCTTCAACAAGTCCAGCTGTATGACACGGTTCCGTTATTCAGCCCCCGGGACCGTCAAGGTCATGGAGTTTTTAATTAAAATGGAATTAGTTAAGGGCGGGCGGAGTGTTAAATATTAATTGGAGGTAAGCTATAATAAAAAAAAAAGGTTTTTTTATACTCGCCTACTGTAATCTGTCAATTATAATTTCACAAAATCACAACAACGCTCTTAAACCTGTACCAAAATTATATACTTTATTGTAAGTACCCGCTATTAAACTTTATCGTTTCATAAGACTCTACTCAACTCAAATGAATTTAAAAAACAGAACATCAGCATATTTGGTTAAAAAAAAAATTCAACTGTCTAGCTATCACCGTTCTTGAGATACAGCCTGGTGACAGACGGACGGACGGACAGCGAAGTCTCAGTAATAGGGTCCCGTTTTTACCCTTTGGGTACGGAACCCTAAAAAACAAGCTACCGTTCCCTGATTGGTTGAAATTACTTGTTAAAAAAATTAACCGATCACGAGGCACCCGCCATGACCATCGCGTTCGTCTTTTTTTTTAACAGGTCAGTTTGAGTTGAACAAAAAGGTTACATCAAAAAACTCTTAGTGAGGAACTACAATTAAAATAAAAAATGTTTCTCTGCGTAAGAAAAGACGTCTAACGTATGTGTTCCAGAGAATTACTATGTGCTACCGTGAAAGGATAATATAGCACATCGCTAACATAGATCCACTAATACAGCGAGAAAGAGAAACGAAATTGAAACCCCAGTTGTTTGACACAATTTCGTGGTTACTCATCCCCTGCGACTGTCAAGGTCATGGATGTAAGTTTCAAATTATAATGGGTTTAGTTAGGGACAGTTCATTATGGAGGGTAGTTTTAATATTACAGTAAATAGGAGCTGGGTTGTGAAGTTTCGCGGATAGAGCGGTTGATGAGTTTCATGAACGTGAATGTGTAGTAGGATATATTTATATTAATACTAGCTGCGCCCGCGGTGTTACCCACTCATCCCACTGGAACACTACATTTTTTCGGGATAAAAAGTAGCCTATGTGTTAATCCAAGGTAGCAGTTACCACCATACGTTTGAGCGTGGAGAAGTAACAGCCATACACAAACACACTCACACACTTTCGCGTTTATAATATTAATAGTTAGTGTAACAATCGACCAAATGTGATGTGGTAATACTGATAATCGACCTCATATAGTCAAATAGCTATAGTCTGTTCACTATACTTAAAGGTGTATCTATACTTTCTTCGGTTTCCGCGACTGTCACACTTGTTGACTGTCAGTCAACCTTTGACAACGGTATCTGTAAAGGTACCGAAACGTGAGGGAGGCTCAAATAATTAAAATACGCGATATAATCCGTTTAAATTGTTTTATTTAAATGTATTATTTTATATATATGTAATGTATAGTATTATAAAATTCATAAATACATTTAAATTCAGTATTCTATGGAAAGGTCATTATTTCACGGAAAATTAGGAGAGTGACGGCAGCCATACAGAGCCATCAATTGGTAAAAAATTGTTTGGCCCTTCATCACGCCGAAATGGCTGCACTTTTAACAAATTTTGGTACAGGTGTAACTGGATATCCATTTTCCATTCCATTGACGGATACTTTCTTTCTTTCCATTGAAGGACATCCATTTCATTGAAGGATACTTTCTTTCTTTCCATTGAAGGACATCCATTTCATTGAAGGATACTTTTTACCCTCTGAATTACTAGAAGGTGCCTTCTAAGTGGTCTGTGCTTCTAGTAAATATTATTTGTATACGTTATAGTAATGGTGTTTTCTTATTATTTCAGGTACATTGAACACGAACAAACGACTCAGCGTTACAAATACCATTAACAAAATCGGCAAGTATTTCAAATTTTATTTTCTTCACACAATGTACAATTTGGTACTTCTTTCAATTCATATGCAATGGAGTAAAGACATGTCTATTGTAGACGTTCAAAATACAAAAGTAGCACTGTCACTACCTTTCCTAAGTAGTTAGCACACAGCCATCCCTACTAATAAATTCAATTTTTAAATGGGAAAGGCCAATACTCCAAATTGTAGTGAATGCGGAATAGAGGATGTTCATCATGTCTTGGTAGAATGTGTGCAGAGAGGGTCTCAACGCTCAACCTTCAGCATTGGAGCCTGTAATGCTGGGTTGGCCAACCCTGATTCAGAAGAAGCCAAATTATTGTATAAGTTTTATAAAAGTTGCGTTCAGTAAATTGTTATATACAACCATCAGAGAACGTATGGAGCGGCATGATCGTTAAACGACCAAGCTCCTAAAATTAATAGATAAAAAAAAAGTTGCTCACAGGCTGCAAAAGCACTTATACAGCTTAAATTATAGATATAATGGTTGTATAGGCCATTACATACAGTAGTCTGTTATTGCTACTTGGGTTGCTACTAAAAATTCGTACTTAAACGTTGTTTTTTTTTATGACATACGGCAAACGAGCAAACGAATCGCCTGATGGAAAGCGATTACCACCACCCATAGACACCTGCAACACCAGAGGAGTCACAAGTGCGTTGCCGGCCTTTCAGGTAGGAGTACGCTTTTTTCTTGGAGGTTTGAAGGTAGTATCGGTCCGGAAGTACCGCAAGGGACAATTCATTCCACAATGCAGTTGTGCGAGGCAGGAAATTTCTAATTTTTGCCTGGCCTGAATACGCTGTTTTAAAGTAGAGAGGTAACTACAGCGTAAGTGAAACCTGGTTTTTACTCTAAAGTTCGTAATTTGAAGTAAAGCTTCCTCGTTAAGCAATATTTGAATGAGTGTGAGGTCACGATATGAAGTTTGGAATAGCCGTTGTTGTTAACACTAACTAAGTAACAAATACCTACTTAATTCAAGGCTCGTATCTCAGTGTTAATCTACTTACGTGGTTTTGAAAAGCAATGACAGAAATATTAACCAGTTTTGGCTGTCACCAGGCGATGTGTAAAATGTTCGGTTTGTTCTTGAGAACAGTAAAGTAGAAGGTCAAATCAACTAGCGCAAGACGCCCGTAACATTGAACTTGACAAGAGCACTCGTTCCAGATAGTTTGGCAAGCGACTGGCTTACTATGGATACGCCATATTAAAATAGAATAGAAAAAGCTTTATTCAAGATAGCACATCATTACAATTTACAATATTAGGCAAGTATTAAAGACAGTGCAACGCTGTTGGCTTTGCTTGGTGTAGCAATGCCCACGGCGCTGGTTTTCTGTGGAGCCAGAGGGACGGTTCCGCGGGATAGCATACTGAGTGACATTGTAATAGTAAGTAGGGACTAATTGTAGTAGGGTCGTTCTTCTTTCATACTATAAATGTGTGACGGAGGTGTAAATAACCACTCTATCACGCGATTGGGCTATATTTTTCTTTGAGTGGTATGCATTATCCGAACCGAACCGTTACCGTTATGACAATTTTCCTCTCTTCGATATGAATATATTGATTGGCGTAAAATTTGATACACACAGGGTTGACTGATGACCTGGTTGATGATGTGCTGACGGAAAGTTTCCAATTTAACGAAACTATAAACACGGAAACTTCTTCGCAATTTCTCAAATTCTCGTAGGACATTAATCTGGCAATAGTCTCAGTTTCTCTGGAACTTGCCGCAACTTACCCATCCGCAGACCTGGTAAAGGTCGTTGGTCCCGGTAAAGATGGCACAGGGAACGGTCACAGTCGCGTTCGCGTTCTTTGGGAGAGGTTTTCTGGATGGTTTCAGGTGTGTTCACGATCCTATCATTAGATCCTCACTTGACAATGTTACCAACTAAAAACCAAATCAAAAGCTTTTCTCTAATCGACACAGCCATTTTCAAGTAATCGCCTGTTTAAATTAAACAGTTTAAAGGGATTATATCGCGTATGTTCATTATTTGAACCTTCCTGACGTTTTTTTTAGTCTAGCGTTAAAACAAGAACGGTAACTGTAATAGTTACTGAAACGTCAGGAAGGCTCAAATATTTGACCGAAAGAAAAAACAATTGTTCGTTTTTTGAAGTCGGTTAAAAAGTGTTGTCATGTCCACAAAAGCTGATGGTCGCGTCGTGCGTCGAAGCGTCGCTCCCTCGCACGCACTCGCACGGAACGCACCTTCCTGGCCTTCCCCAATCTAATGGAACACTTACCATTTTGAATTCATTTGAATGAGGAACGCGGCGTAAATTTTAAATGAGACGTCTTTTGTTTGAACAAAGACCGATCGCGTAGAATGAAATAAAAGCTAAAAAAAAACACAGAGTACAATAAAAAAAGACACACAGTCTTAATTTACGACTACTTAGTGGCTCTGTGAGCCATAGATCTTTAGGTTTTCCGATACTTATTTATATATTTTTTTTCACCATTTTATCAAATTTCTAAAAGCTTTATCGACAAAGTATATCTATATTGATAATATAGGTTTTTGCCTCATAACTATATAGATAATATCGTTTCTTGTTTCATGCATGGTTTTATTTTGAGTAGTTTTCAATAAAGTACCTAATAGATAAGCGTTTTATATTTTATTTATTTCAAGTATCTGGTTAGATATTTTATTGTTCTCTGTTACTAATTAAGTATAAACCAATTCTTAATATAAATAACTACTCAATCTTTCTTAATCTATTTAAAACCTTGAAAAAATAATAAAAGAAAACACTATTCGATAAAATTTCCGAGATTTATAAAACTAGGCTA
>OX392509.1:10032437-10149104 GCA_947623375.1 Apotomis capreana | reverse complement strand
TTTCTCAGTGGGGTATGAGCCAGCTGGACGAATTTATTGATGAGATAAATAACAAGCATCCAAAGATCAAGTTCAAAAAGGAACTGGAGCAAAACAACTCACTTAATTTCTTGGATTTAACGATTACTAAATTGAGTAATAGGCATCATTTTCAGATTTACCGTAAGCCCACACATACTGACACGGTTATCCCGGCTTCTTCCACGCATCCGTGGCAGCATAAGTTAGCTGCCTTTCATTGTTATGTGCATAGGCTGTTGACCGTGCCTCTCTCTGAGGAGCATTATCAGTCAGAATTAAATAATATTTATCACTTAGCGGTTTCAAACGGCTACGATAAGTCTGTGGTGGATGGTATAATCAGAAAAAAGCTCAATAATACGGTCAACGATTTGTTGTATGCTGCACAAACATCTGATCCTATTAAAAAATATAAGGCGAGCATAACTTATGTTGGCAAGTTATCGGATACTATTCACAAAATTTTGAAATGTAACGACATTAATGTGGCCTTTAAGACGAATAATTCCCTGCACTCTAAACTTTGTAATGGGAAAGATAAAATTGAGAGTGGGAAAAAGTCCGGTATTTATAAGCTAACTTGTGACGATTGCAATAAAGTATATGTGGGACAAACGGGCCGTAATTTCAGCACGAGGTATAAAGAGCATGTTGCGTCATATAGACATAACCATCCTGAAAAGTCCAATTTCGCAAAACATTTAATAGATAGTGGCCATACTCTGCAGGAAGATCATTCTTTTACCGTTTTACATGTTTGCGAAAAAGGATTGCGTTTAAGTGTTCTGGAACAGTTGGAAATAATTAGGTACAACAATAGGGGTGAGATTCTTAACGAACAATTGAATGTCGTTACATCACCGTTACTACGAATTTTTGCTAATCACTCTCAGTTGCATAATAGGGGTGGCCAGGTTATAAATATGGCCGACCAGTCTGGGCAGCTCATTCGGTTGTCGGACTCCAGACCGTCAACATCTCCTGATGATGCCTCGTAGAGGGGCGAAACACGTGTCGAGTAAGTTCTGTTATTTTGGTGGTGGTTTGTTATATTTATTTGCGTATTCATTTTTCTTATCGTGGTGGGAGGGTGGGACCATTAAATGCATGTATGCATGAAAAAATACGCAAATAAGTATAACGGGTTAGCACAAATTTAACTGGCACGATATTATATCGCGGAATAGCAAAGCAATATTATTATTTTCATTAGATATTTTAGGCTTGATATTTTTACTTCGAACATTTTGGTTTTTGACTCCTTTAGACTTGATACCCGATGGACCTGGCATAACCTTCACGTCTTGTAATATTGTTATTTTGGATTTTGGTGCCTCGCAGTTATCATCATTAATTATTTCTTGCATTTGCAGGCACTGTGGTAAGTCACGATAATTTACAGCTGTGAATGGGGTATTTTCTTTAGCGGCATGGTGAGACGCATGACCCAATAGGCGGACTGACTTAAGCGTGGTTTTCTTTGAAGTTCTTTTTCCTGATTTAATGGGTCGATCACTGACTTCTCCAAAAATTAATTTGTTCACAAAATCAGTACATAGGCTTTTTAATGATTTCGGTTCCGGTAATATTTGATATTTGTCTTTAACTGTTGTTTTGCCTTTGCCTTTACCTTTTATGAACTGGTTAAAATCTTCCGTGGAAACTGATTTTCCAGGTACTACTGCTAATTTTTTATTGTTTTTTGTTTTGGTCTGAGGAATGGGTGTTCTGTTTTGTTCTAAATATTGTAAAAGACACACATCAAATTGATTAGTTTCTTCAACTGTTGTAGCTGGTATTTTACCGATCACTCTAGTTGGATCATACGGAAATATGCCACATGCGGCAAAACCGCTGCAAATAGTTTTGGAGCTGGACATATTTATTTCCACCAGAAGCTGTTTAAGTAGCTCCGGAAAATGTGTCTTATTTAACGTCGAGACATTTTTGTTTGCCGTTTTGTAGTCGAGTAAGATTTTACGCCATGATCTCTTCATTGGACCGAAAAATGCAACATCAAGGGGCTGGGTTAAGTGTGTTGAATTTGGCGGTAAAAATACTAAATTAATGTTATTCTCTCCGCATAATTGTATAACTTCAGCACTCAGATGAGATGACAAATTATCTCCGATTATAACTTTCTGCCCTTCGCGCGAATTTGCCCAAGGTAAGACAATAGTCTTGAACCAGTCATCGAAACAGGCCATATCGAACCAACCCGATTTTGTTCGATTATATCTTGCATTTGGTGGCCCATTCTTACACCACTGGGTCCACAAATGTTCAGCTTTATATACCACGTACGGAGGTAAGCATTCGCCGTCGGCTGTTATGCTGAACATGATCGAAATAGAGGTTTTACTGGAATTTAACACACACTCAGGGTGTTTAGTCCCACGTTTAAAAGCCGCTTTCGAAGATCCAGGATCATCACTTAAATTGGTCTCATCAAAGTTAAGAATATTTTGACTAGGAATATCCTTAATTGATGTTTGCAGATGGTCAAAATACGTGGAAATCTCATCAACCGATTTAGCTGCTCGACTACGTTTGATATTTTGTGTAGCTCGCAGCGAAAATTTGTGTCGCTCCAGAAAATCACGAACCCAACGTTCTCCGGGCATTTTTCCGTTGAAAAGGTGATTCCTTCCACTTTTTTGTATGTAATTATGTACTACTATGCGTAAATCTAACATTGACAAGGGACAACCAAACCTTCCGGTAAGTTCTAGTACATCAGCGATATGTTTTTCATCTTCTACTGACAGCGCGGTTGGTCGACCGACAGCCTTTTCATGTTTATTTCTGGCATGGTTTAATATTGTGCGTCGTGGAATCCCAAAATGTCTTTCGGCATCGTAAGACGTAAGCGCTTTTGATTTTACTAAATCCACGGCTAGTTTTAGCGTTTCTTCGTCGTAGTCTGCGTACCGTCGCGCTCCGGACTTCCGCCTGCTTTTCTTTCCCATTTTTTTTGTACCTTCAGAATTAAAATATAGTCAAATATATGATCAATATATAAAATGGGGAATTATGAATGCAGCAACTAAATTATTCAAATCTGGGCCTCTATTTCGAAAACCGAATGACTGAAAATTTCGTATCTGCATCTCTTTCGCTCAAATAATGTGCGACAGAGCTAGCAGTCTATAATCCGATTTCACGCCGCCGCCGCCGATCATTTTAAAATCGGCGCACACGTCTAATTGTGACAAGCTCCTTAAATAAAGATAATTTTTTTTTTTGCAAAACGCGTCAAATGTTCGTACGGTTCATAATCCACAAAGATTTTCAGCTTGAGTTGGGAAATGAAATGAGGCAGTTAATCAGGTAAGGTATACCTACTTGACTAATTTTAATGACTAAAGCGATTCTGCTTATGGAAGTGGGTAATAAACGAAGTGGTGACAACCCTAGCCTAGGCAATGTTGGGGCCTGGATGTTCTAAGAAACCTTTCACAACATTGCCTATCGTCGTTCTAGCCTTATGTGAGCATATTTACAAGCATAAGTACGATAAACAACGAAAAGAGCGTTATTACTTACCATACAAATACTCTGCAAGCAGCTATACCTCGTATTTTCACTGCAATTACAAAAGTTTTGGACACACCGAAAAAACACGTGGCCGCTTTTAAGGCGTTGACGCCGACTGAGTCCAAAACGACCAGTGTTGCTACAACAAAAAATATTAAAATGGGTTGCCAGCTAAACAATGTCATTTCTACCATTTTTAGAAGTAAAAAATAGATAACGGTTTGGTAGAAAAATAAGTATATCGCAATTAGGAATGAATAATTAGTCGTAGAGATAACAGGCATCAAGTATTTTAAACTAGAAACGTTGTAACCACAGACTAAGTAGAGAACTGACGTTCAGACAGGTAACTTCCATAGAGAAAAAATCGCTATAAGAAGCTCACTTATACATTTTGACAGTTCTTTTTTTTTTTCAATTTCTAGTGTAATATCTCTGGCTTTGCTATCATCTTTTATGCCAAGAATATTTGTAGCCCATATATGCCAGTATATTTTTTAATGAATTTAGAAATTCGGGAAATGAAAAAATAATACAACATGTTATTTCTGCAGTTTTTTTATTTCTTATCCTCGTTTTATATTTATTAAAAGCGTTCAATTGCATCGGTGGCAAACTTTTATTTTCCAACCCAATCACATCCGTGCCCTTTAATATTTTATTAATAATATTACACCAATTAAACACTGTTAATGGCAGAGTCAGGTTGTAGAAAATTTCCCTTATAATACTTTTGTGCTGGTCACATGTAAGAAACTCACACGAGTATTTAGAATACATGTATTCTTTTAAATATTTTGCAATACCTTTCTTTTGGGGTTTTTTTTCTAGGTATTTGTTTGCATATGAACTGATGTCTCCGAACAATCTCACGGCACACTCTGAAGGGTAGGTCAATTTATTATCTTTTATAGATTTATATTCCCTAAAAGTAATCCAGCTATGTATACTATTTGTTTCTATTTCTTTTTCATCTGTTGTTAAATTAGCTTCGCATTGCTCGCAATTAACTTTTTTTTATAATTTTTCTTACGACCCACCCTGTAGTGTATGCACGCGAGTGGATTTTTATTCGTTCTTCTCTGGCACTTGTGGGAATATTTGCTTGAACGCGGTCAATATTAGAGGATTCAGGAGAGCCAATAACATGCTCGAGGTTTTCCTCATCCCTTTCTTTTCTTATTAATAGAGCTTTTAATTTCAGTAGCTGCTCTCCTGAATCCTCTTCACAATTATAACTCTCGGAATGAAATTGAATGAATCTTGTGATTAACAGTGATCTAAAAGTACTTACGAAAGTGTGGCAGTTCGGGTCATTATTTCTAAAATTATACGCCCGCACCTGTCCAACAAAGTTCTCTATTGGATCAGAATTAAAATTTCGCGGGCGCATAATTGTAATATTTTTTGCTTTAAAGAACTGCCACAATCTTTGAAAACTTTTTAAAGTTACGACCCAGTTTTTCAAGGAAGGCACGGATGTTTGTTTCCCACTACCATCAATAAATTTGATTTTGTTCAATTTTTCAATGGCTTCCAGAATTCATGATTCGGCGATTGTTGTGTCACTGCGTGGCGCAGGAAGCTCGAATCCTTTTTAATAATTTAAGATCCATCGTGGCTTGCAATGAATTGAAATAGCAAAATAAAATAATTAATCGATAATCATTTATGAAGTCTGTTCAACAAATTAATATTTCCTACAGAGGATTATATATGGCAGCTGTAAGGAAATAAATTAATTGGCACGTGGTCGAAATCAAAATGATGAGTTGTCAAAACTTTGAAACGATACGTAAATTTTAAATGGCGGCGGGCGTGCGGCGGCTTTTAAGGCAAGCAGAGGAAGTCAGACAAGCAAGCGCAAACAAAGAAAGAAGCGTGCACGGACCCCTGGGCCCCCTGCGCCGTTCACGTACGCAACGGCTCCTGGAATGTTCGAAGTAAATGTTAGAAACAAAAAATAATAATGCACGGCGTTGATCCAGACAGATACACACCGTAATTAAGGCCCTTTGTTTGAAATACAATGACAATGCAGAATGCAATTCGAAAAAGTACAAAATTTATGAAAATACTATTAAATCTGAGCGGAAATCAAACCATCAATAGGTAAATTTGTTGATTAAAAAGGTTATTTTAAAAATGCTTAATATTTGAGCGAGATGGAAATGGATTAACTTTAGGTGACGTGAAACGTAAAAAAAAAAAAAATTATGGAAAATATAGCAAATTGAAATTAAGGTGGATTAAATTACTATTGCGCAATGTGATTTTACACTAAAAATAGGAACGAACTCACAAATATCCTTGCAAACCCCTTTTCCTGGTTTCTCGAACTGGCACTGGAACTGGTTAGGTACGTTTCTTGAAGCGTATATTGTTGCGTTGTTTCTTGAAATGTTTAATTATTGTTGCGTTGTTGATACGCAGTTGATGCGGTGAATTTTGAAGCGATGATTCCTCCGACGTACTTAGCGTGATGTTAAAGCTATGATGCGAGAATACCGGGCGCGCGACATAAGTAGTTAGTTAACTTGACCTCGCCGATACGTTATTTTTTTCTTTGTTCAAAATTAATGCTTCTGGAATCTTCTTAAGTACGTATCCGGCTCGAAACTTGTTGGCGAAGGTTCGAAATGATGTAGCCGACAACTGATTCACATTTACAAACTATTTAATGATAAAAAGAAGAATATTTACAAAAAAATGAATTCGTTTGCCTAGGAATATGTTTCAATAGGAAGCCAGTGCCGGCGGGCGCGCGCCGCGGCTCCGTCGGAGGAATGATGTGATGCGCTGGAGTTTGGAGCCGGCAGCGGGGCAGGGGCGCGGCGTCAGCAGCATGTAGCACGGCGGCGGGAATTTTAGGGTTCAGCGGGCCTATGAGAGATCCCGCGCGTTGACAGCTGTTACAAAGAACATTATATTCTTCGAACTTTGCTTGACTCCTTTGTAGTTTTTTTTTGTACTTTTCATACTTTCGTCTCGATTTGTCATTTTCAGTTTGTAGCTTTAAATTTTCTCGATATAATTTACTTCTATCTCGTCTTACTTTTTTTCTTCCGCTACTCACGATAGGCGAGGCTGGCGGTGATGGTGGTGGAGTATGAGCTTCTAACGTTTTTTCCTGTTCCTTTTGTTTATCTCTGTACTTTTTTTGTTTCATTTTCCACTTTCTGTTCGCCAATCTTTTTTCTCTGTCATTCATATCTTTCACTAGCGTTTTGTTTTTATGATAGTGATCTTTTGCCTTCTGTAAATATTCTTCATATTTTTCCTTGTCTTGCTTTTTTTCAACCTGTAACGACGTTGCCTTTCAGCTGCTGACAACGGCATTGCTTATAGGTATTTATTTCTGAAAAGAAAAGAAAGTAGGGATTATATGTAGCGTCCTATAAATGAAAGAAAACTTCCATAAATGTAACCTTCGTCACTTTCATGTCTCCATCGTCACATTGTACCTGTGCCGAAGGATACGTGTGACGAAGTATACAATTTTTGAATAAGATTGTTACAAATCGTAAATAGCGAACACTTAGATAAAAAAAAAATACTTTACCGTAAAGATTACATATATATAAATCATATAAAAGCTAAAACGATTAAAAATTCATGAAATACATACCAAAAAACGCTGTGACTAAGGATAACCTCAAAAAACACACGCCGCCGGTCTTCGTCCTTGATGTAAAAGAAGTGACAAGCTGTCAATGTCAATCACTTGATTTGAGTTTCCCTCTATACTCTATGGTCTTTGGCGTTTCGTTTCACTCAAAAACTTAACACACTCACATATATTTTTTTAAACTTAGGGTAATATTTGGCCGTCGTGACGATGGATACTCGAATTTTCGGGACAATCTGTCGTCACGGCAAAAATAAAAACTTTTACAGATAAATTAAATTAAACTTTCTCGTTACCATGCTCACCAATTTATCTCTCCATGTATTTATTTAATTGTGTGACTTCTATAAATTATTTTCATAATAAACGTAATAGTTCCAAGCAACACCTAATGGGGACATGCCGTTTTAACTTTGTAACAAAAGTTTGACTCCATTGTTATAATAAAGTTCAAATTAATTTAAAGTAAATTTAAAGATGGTTATCAAAATACAAGTCATTAAATTGATTTAAATAAAATAAATGATACTTCCTCCATTCTGTATTTAGTATTAACCTTTGTTACAACGGGGACCACCTTAATTTTATGAAGGACTTTAAAAGTAGAACTACCCAGGTACCTGCGAGTACCGTTATTTTTTATAAACGGACTACGCCCTTTAACAACCCTTTTTTTCGCCTTTTGCACACACGCTTTCGTCCGCCAGATGTGGAATCATTACCCAAGCCACGCTATTCCTACGTTCGAGTAGACGAAGTATAGAAATAATAATCATAATTTTTTACTTGATGGAACTTTCTACTTCATGTGTCAAACAATTTATCTTGTAACAAATGAAAAAAACAGTCTATAGATAAGTTCTAGTTCTCTACGTATAAAATAAGATAAAGGATATTTAGAGTCATAAATCAATAGTAAGTATATTTGTTGGGAACGTGGACTGTATAGTTAAAATAATACTCGCATGAAGTTTAAATATCCCGCCAGGCAAGCGGGAGACCGTGAGATGTGGTGTGGTCGCTTCGGAGCGTGAGTGGTAAGTGAGCATTCACTGGGGGCGCGGGGGTATTTGTGCCCGCGCCACTAGCGCTGGGCGTGAGTGCGCATCAACGCGCTTAAAATTAAGCCACGCCTCCGAATTGCCTCTTGGGTTAGTTTATTAATTAAGTAAACATTACACATTTTATTAACAGACATAGTACACATTAAAATAGGTAAGTAAAAAACAGGGAATAAAATATTTATCTTAAGACTAACACAAACTACATAAATCAGGCAATAAGTAACACGTAAACAATAAATCAAATAATAGCAATTAAACGGTAGAAAACAACACTTACGTACTATATTATAATTAAGAGATCGACATACGTGATTCTATACAACATATAGGGTTATTTCCCACAATATTGTTAAAATAAGTTGAGACCATGAAAAAAATTGTTTGTTTATAGCCACTCAATTGCTTTTGGTAACTACGGCTACCTGTCAACGCTTTTATTTTATTATATAAATAGAGTTTAACTCAAAATTCGAAGAAAGTAAGTGGATAGGGCCGCTTACGAGCAATAATACAAAAATTGACCATGAAAAGGGTAGAACAGAGCCTGTCGCACGTGTCACAGTAAAAATAAAATAAGTTGAAAATTAATATTTGAATATTTGCTTCATCACGCCACGCAGTAGGCAGAGTAAATTTTGTTTTGTTTAATTTATACGATTCATTTTCAAAGTACTAGAAGCCACCGAACCAAAGAAATAAAAAAAATTGACATGAAATTATTTTATTGTATACATTTTTTTTTTACTTAGATTATTAATTGTACGTTATTACAAACATTTAACTTAACTAACTTAACGCTTAAAGTACTTGTCCAGATCGGATTTATCATAAGACTTATTGCCGGCACTCGCACTAATTTCATCGTCACTCGAATCCGAATCACCGCCGGCACCGACCCATTTTGAATTGAAGGCAAACTTCTTCTGCATCGCGCTTTTCGAAACGACGTTGGACCGCTGCAATTCTTTAGGAATGTTTGCATAAGCCAAGAATTCCACCTCAGAATCGAGCGATAGCCCCGTGCGAGTAATCTTGAATCCGGATATCGATATCACGGCGAACGCATGAATGAACTTCTGCTCTAAAACGAGACGCTTCCATTGACTGGATCGCACTGATTCTTGGCAGGATCTTTAAATTCCATCAGCTCAACGTGTATCTTACTCGGCGTCGTCTGGCTGTTCGGCAGAACAGTTGAACACGCCTGGAATTTTCCCTTCGAGAGCATCCGTGGTCGCCGACAAGAGTTTGACTCTGAGATTGAACCAGCACCGATGCATCTCTAGCTCAAACTTATTCATAGTGTCAGCAAATGGCTCCGTTGGCATGACGTGCTTTGGGTCGTTCACTAATTTGGATTCGACGAAATCGCGCATCAAGAGCTTACTGCTTTCGTGCCACCACTGTTCGACCGACGGCAGCAACAAGGAGACTTTATGCTTCGGCTGCAGGTGCGTCATGTCAAATATTTTCTGTCTCTCGCTGAACGCCTCGGCGGTATTATCTATATATGTATTTATATATTATGTATATCGTCGTCTAGTACCCATAGTACAAGCTTTGCTTAGTTTGGGACTAGGTCGATTTGTGTATGATTGTCCCTTAATATTTATTATTATTATTGTATGTCGCACCCTTTCACGGGACAATGGTGTCCCGGACCTTTGGGAGGCGTGCACGGAGCCGAAGCCAACGAGCAGAGGCCCTTTCGACAATTTAATGAAATGTAAGGGGTATACTTATTATTATTATTCCCTTTATTCATTTTTATACTTAGGCTAGGTTTTTTTTACAATAAATTTATATAAAAAGTAAAATATAAAAAATACATTACAAATATAAACACATTATTAAAAAAAATGTTCGTTTATTATTATTATTAACGAACGCTCCGAACATGTTCGTTACAACGGCCAATCGTACTGGTGTCTTGTAGTTAAACTGCGTAAAATGCACTCGTCGCAGCGGAATCTTACCGAGTTTTGTTTTTAGCGATCTCACATCGCTGGCGCTCCTTAAAATAGGAGGCAGATCCGGACGCTTATCGTTGCTGCTTGCGACGAAATCATCGATGAACGCGTTCAACGCCTCGGAATCTTTGAACATGCCGTTGATTGGTGTCGCCTCGTAGACGCTCGTCATGGATCTGCCCGACAACACTTGCTCGTCGTCAGAGGAATCCGAAGATACTGCGTTACGATTGTTCTTAATTTTTTTAGGAGACGGGAAATCCGTGTCATCGTCAAACACCGGTATCAAATCCGAAGAAGAAGCCGATTCCCCGCTCAACTTCAGGGCCGGAGTAGCTTTAGAAGACGTACCCGCTCTAACTTTTGTAAAAGTCGAGCGGTGTAAGGTCGGGAGATTGTGGGGGCCAGGGAATGGGGCTATCGCGACCAATCCACGAGTTTGGGAAGGCATTATTTAAATGATCCCTGACAGTTAATCGCCAGTGGGCAACCGTCTTGTTGTAAAACAATGGGTCTCTCTTCGTCCAACACCTCGGCTAACAAATCCAGCAAATCATTTTGGAGGAATTCCAAATAATTGTCCCCGTTGAGGTTATCGGGTAAGACGTGCGGTCCGATCAACCTGTTTCTTATATCTCCCGCCCAAACTTTCGCACTAAATCTTCGCTGAAAAGCTCGTGGTCTTTTTTGGCGCGGGTTTTGCTCTTTCGGCGCCCAGTGGTGTGCATTATGATAGTTCACGATCCCTTCTCTGTCGAATTCAGACTCGTCCGTCCACAGGATACTATTCAAAAAATTGCCATCGTCAACATCGGTGTGTAGTAATAAGCGGCAAAACTGGATACGGTTTCCATAATCCGTTGCCTCTAGACCTGTAATAAACAAAAATAGGCTTAAATCTACATACCGGTTGTGTCAAAATGTGAGAGCGGAAAATTAGTAGTGAATATGCAACTGTTAAATGCGCTGATTGCAAATTCAGTTGGCTAATCTCATTCATACTTAGGACCGTGGGGACCGCAAGCAACTAAGTTTTTCAAAAAGCTGAGTTATTTGCTTATCCGGTCCTCCGGTGATCGTAGGGCTGGCTCGTTCCTCGCCCAACGCATTGGCATTGCCATCCAGCGAGGTAACGCGGCCAGCCTTATGGGCACCCTACCCAATGGTAGTGACATAGGGGATATACCTATGTACATATAGTTTAGGTCCCGATAGTTTAAGTTAGGTTTAATTAGATCATATTTCATACTTAGTGACATTTAAAATGACATCAATTGGAATCATCAGTTGATGGCTCTGTTGTAATAAGAGCAGATCGGGTAAAAGATGATAAAACAAAATGGTACAAAAAAATTACCTTGAACTGGGGTGTAGTGAAAAGCATGCTTTCCGTCTGTCCCGAGAACTGACCACACCTTCCAGATGCTTAATCCAAGTATCGCAGCCACACCTCTAATATTCCTAGTAGGATCCTCTTCAAACATTTGAAGAATCTCTTCATCAATAGCAACATGCCTTTGTTGTATTTACACGAGGTTCGGGTAAATTTAAATTACCGGTCTCTCGCATACGGCGGTAAGTATTCCCAAACGTTTGGTATACTCGTCTAGGTATTTGGATACAGCTCTCGATAGATCCTTTGTGCCTCACTTCCATAGGCCAATATCATGTCGGCGTATTCTTCGTTGGTAAATGCAGCCATAACAACAATAACCAAATTTAACTAACTTAACGAAGAAACAAACTTAATAAAGAAACAATAAACAGAAAAAGAATGCCTTTATCTGAAAAAAAAAACAAGTACGTAATGTAAAATAAAAATTGAATAAACTAATCCTACTGACTTGCAGTGTGGCGGTAACTCTTTAGGGTTCCGTACCCAAAGGGTAAAAACGAGCCCCTATTACTGAGACTTCGATGTCCGTCCGTCCGTCTGTCACCAGGCTGTATCTCAAGAACGGTGATACAATTGAAATTTTTACAGATGATGTATTTCTGTTGCCCCTATAGCAACAAATACTATTCATGATGATAAACAATATTAATCAAGGGGGGCTCCCCAAAAATAGGGCTTTTTGCATGATATTTCTTACAACGGGCATTTTCTCATGAACCGTTATAGGTAGACAGTTGAAATTTTCACAGAATGTATATTTTTATTACCGCTATTTCTCAATATTGGTACAGAACCCTTCGTGCGTGAGTCCGACTCTTACTTGCCGGTTTTAAAGTAAATAATACTTTTCCGAGTCCTAGATCGCGGTCGAAAATAAGATGAAAATAAACAGTTATCCGCGTGCATTTTGTCAATTTAGAGAAGTTTTAGAAACTAAAATTATCAATATAAAATTTAAACTGTAGCTTTCAAATATATACCAATAATCCATTGCAATAGCCCTGTTCTAAGTAGAAACATTAATAATATTTTAAGAAACACGTTTGATCATAGAGAAGAATTTCTCAAACAATCAGCATTTTCAAACGAATAAGGAGCCTTTATCTAATTAATGTATGCTAAACAAAATCAAGTGGTAAATATATATTTTTGGTAGCAATACTTAGAAATATAATTAATTACATAAAGATTTCCAGTTTAAATTCACCATGAAGTCGTTTTTGCACGCACGTGTAAATCGAATGACAAGGCCAATTTATGAAATTATTATGAAATGGAGCTGATCTGATGCTGGAGGTAGAAGGCAGCTATAAAAACTCTGTAGTAAGTATTCCTACCGAGCTTGGGCTTGTTTAGAATTTTTATTTGTACAATTATTTACTTGTTGACCGTCTTTTATAATAAGTGAAATGTTACCTGCACTGCAAGGTATCTCATATTTGATGCTACAGTCCTGCTGAGTATTTGCGATGCATATTTTACTTTCATTTTGTTCATTTTTTCTGGGTCACATGGTTTTCTGTTAATTTGGGAATCAGTCTTATACCTCTGTAGCCAGGGTTCTCTTTATAGAGTTATTTTATGTGAGACCACTTGGCAACGTTGGTTACACAATCTTTTACAAAGTGTAATTCTTTATTCATGAGGTTGTTGTGCATTCTTTTCAAGAGGTGTGGGGGATCGTTCAGAGGTACGATTTCTTCATTATTTATTAAAATTATTTGATCTTTAGGAGTTTAACCTCTCCTTAAATATATCCCCCTGGTCTCCAACGGTAACATCTTGATGGTTTGCTATTGTTGGTGCCCTGGTCACACACTGTTGCAACTACAATCAGGCCTGATTTTTGGATCTCTGTAATCACATCTTTTATTTGTTTGACCAACTCTGGCCCTTTTGTTGCACTCGCGGAAAAAGTATACGCAATTGGCTGTTTATAATTGTTTATGAGGTCTCGCACCATGAATACTTGGGCGTGATTAGCAAAATCCGGCTTTGTTTCCTGCCCGTTGTCCACAAAACCTGCCCTAACCAAATCCTGCCCTTTCTTGCATCATACGTCAAATTGGGTTTTAGTGACACTTCGTCATAAAGAAGCTCGCATAATTTTTCTTCCGTTTTCATTGACGCTGCTCTTGTTTGTAGTTGTGCGAAAATGTTTTTATTGATTCCTGGCTACAGATTAGCTTTTTGCACAAGTTTTGTCAAAGCTTGCGGGGCTGCAAAAGAAATATTTTTCGAAAAAAAACGGTAGCCCTTTGGACTTTGCTTCAGAATCGATAGTGGAGCAATTTTTTCTTTCAATGTGAAACGATGGCGTTTTTTCAACTTTTTCTATTCACGCCATTGCATTTGAAATAACAGTTTTGCTGTACTTGAACAGCTTTCTATAATCTTTAGTATATCTGGGCTTGAAGCTAATTTGTTGGCCGATTTGAGTTCAGCCAATTGCTTCTTATCTCTGCTCTTTAATTTGCTTATTTTTATTTTCACGGCAATTAATTTCAGCTGAAGCGCCTTCCCTTTCAGGGTCAAGCTTGAATGATATCTTTTGGACGCTCTCTTTCCTCCTGAAATATTAAACCAAGAACATTTTAAAGTGTAGCAAGATAAACGAGATATCCAATTTTCAGATTGCTAATAATTTAAATTGGCACTGTAAGGCTTATGTTTATATGTTCTTTAACTTTATTGACTTTAATTTTTTTATTAAGGATGAAACCCTGTCATTACTTTAAGATAACATAATACTACCTACCTACTAGTAACCAGTATGAAAAGTAAGTAGCATATTATTTCCCCACCTCTTCACTCTTTTTTTATGTCCAACCCTCTGCCAAACACCCTGTATAACAACTGAAAATATTTTTTTATATATTGTCTATCTTTTTTTTTCGAGTCTTTATGTGATATAAAAATGTCAGTATCTTGTATATTAGAAAAGCATTTAATGAGGGCTGTCGAGGGTTATTTCAATGACATCTTTTTTTCTTATTAAACTCTCTTATTGTGATTGTGCTTGCATTTTCATTGGTGTAGAAGCATTGTCGGCAATCAGGGAATTTTTTTAATTTAAATTTTCTAAGCACATATCCCGAAACATACTCTATGGGCTTTTATTTTAAGATATTTAAATTGTCTTCTAACTTCACAAAGATTTTGTCACTGTCCACATCAAAATTAACTTCCATCGTACAACTCGATAACTGAGTTTTTAAAAACTAAAGTTTTGCAGGAATCTCCTTCACAATTTGACCCCGGAGAGTAAACACTGCTCAAATTGTTAATGAGCAGAGATGCAAAGGCTGCTTCAAAGCCAGCACATGACGTATTTTTTATACCACTTCCCTAACAATGTTAGGAGGGTCATCACTCATCAGACTGAACAGATTCTGAATCTGATCCAGAAAAAGAAGCAGATGGGTCACATCTGATACGATCAAGTTTTGAAGTAAGATCCGCCTTTAGAAGATTAACAGCTTCCTGGTCTGTAGACAACCTAGAGAGGCGACATATTAAATAACGACAACGAGAATTCAACCTGTCTACAGCTGCACGAGATAAATCTCCAGTCAGTTCACGTTCAATGTCCGCGGGTTTCCGTTAACACGTGTCTAGTTCTGTTGAAGAATCGGTTTCCATCAAAGTTCCGAGCGTTAAATCGGCGGTCTGCTTCAACACTACATAAACTGGCATGACGAGAGAGCGGATTTACCGAAAGTTTTCGAATTGTTAATTAGTGGGTAATTTCGTCTTTTAATAAATGGGTAATCTTACATCCTGCTTTAAGAAAGTCTATCTTGAGAATGAAAGTAATTAGTTATCACTTACAATATTTTCCATAGTAGGTATTATTTGTAAAAGTACAATGACAAAAAGTTATCTTAATGAAACTTTTTATAGATCCACTTATGAAGTAAAACTTAAAGAAGTCCGAGTTTCAAAGCTCAGTATAATTTAATGAGTCAAAAAGATACAACTATCTTTTCAGTAACACAAGTATGAATAAGGTTGAGTACCCTATACAAATTATTCATAAGAAAAAAAAAACAGTTAATTAATCTCGTACATAAAGTTCGAAAAAAAAAGTAAAGTATTTAAACATCAGGTCAATTTTCCAACTTGGTTGAACATAGGTATTTACAAAATCAAAAGGTCGGAGTTTATAAGCCCAGAGTAAGGGTCAGCTCACACCGAGACGCGACGCGACGTTACGATACTGGAAGAGGCCGGTGATTTCGCGCTGCGCCGAGCGCCGCCGCGACGAGACATCGCAACGCAACGTAGCGAGGCGCATCGTAAAATCGTTGGCAGCACGACGCCTCGCTGCGCAGCGAGACGCCGCGCGGTGCAGCGGAACGTGCCGCAACACATTCAATAAGTTGTGAAACTTTTGATATCCATTTTGTAATAATCATAATTTTTTTCTGGATAATTGGCAATGAGGTTATAACACAAAGTATGAAATTCACCATGAATTATTCTATTTCTCCATAAGTTATGCACCCAAATACTCCTGTGTGATGTCTTCTTTTTAATCTTACTTTTGTATTCTTACTCTTCTTCCTCTTCTGCAATAAGTCTGATTATAACAAGATCCCAGTCTATCATTATATTTTCACCTGAGCACTCGTCCGAACTGCATAAATTCTACACGAAGACTGGAGGGAAATAGTAGAGACAAGTCACCACGGCGGCCTCAGGCTGCGCCTCGCGGCATCGCGCGTACCGGCGATGCACCGCTGCATCGCGATGCGTCGCTCTACGCCGCGAGGCATCTCGAGGCGCAGCGCTGCGTGGCACAACGTATTTTGAATTCTCACGATGAAATATGTCCCTTTTAATGTAGTAAATAAAGTATAATTTTGAGTCGCTTTAATGAAATGTTCGCGCAGCGTCGCGTCGCGTCGCGACTCGGTGTGAGCTGACCCTAACAGACTACAGTTTGTCTATAAAGTCGTGATATTAAATGATGGCGTTGCTGACATGCATGTAGCAACCCTATATAGTGTGACCAAAATGATTTTGATACTAGCAATTCGTTCAAGTAAAGTGAGTAAATAAATAATACACATTATACTAGGTATACAGTCATATTTTGTTTCTGTTTTATTTAGAGTAGGTACCTCTGCTTATGAAAAGTTTCAACTAAGCATTTTTAACTTAACCAGAATAAAATTATTATAGCTAAAAAAACTAAGATTAATCACTCTCACTCAATTCCAAATATTCAACATCTAGAAACGTTCCGTTGACACTTTCATCAGCAGCGCTGTCATCACTACAGCTGCTGTCACCACTGCTGCTATCATCGCCTAAGCGCACAATCAACTCGTCAATGTCTCGATACAGGTGACGTCCTCGCTCGTAGTACTCTTTTTCGAGGTCGACGTGACGGCAGCAGTTTTTCCATATTTCAGGTGTGATGCTGTTGAAGGCCTCTTCAGCAAGTTGCTTCACATCGCGTGACCCAACATTTTGTGCTGCTACTTTTTTTTTCAGGTTAGCCCAAATAAGCTCAATAGGATTTAAATCACAGTGATATGGCGGAAGCCATACCACTGTGCCCCTATTCTCCCAAAAGTTCATCAATGGCTGGGACAATGGATGGGGCGGGGTTTGTTTTTTTTTTCACTACTCAGTAAATTTGGCTTCCTGAGTGTAGGATCAAAATCAATATAATTCTCTAACAGCCAGAGTTTTATATATATAAAATATTTTTCCCTTCTTCCCCGCCGGTAGATTTCCATATATCCCTACTAAAATCCAATGTAGTAGGGACTCGCGGAATTATTTCCAACAATCCATACTGACGTTTTTTTTTAAACTCGCAACTGTATACGTTGGATGAGAATCATCTTCGGACTCCGTACTGGCCGAACTCTCTGAAAACGTCTTGTGACGCGTTACATTTACGTACTCTCGGTTTGGGTTTAAAGCGACGCTCTTCTCGACAGCACTGATCTCCCCGTAACGACTTTTAATATTAGAAATATAAACTTTTAGGAGTCTACTGATTTTTTTCTCAATCTACTGATTTTATTTTTTAATTTCTACTGTTTCTTAAAAATCTCATCTGACAACACTGTCTCCCACAATGTTTAAGAATTTTGCCAATAATATGAGATCAGGCGGTCCACTAAGAATCGTGCTAAATTTCTCAACTATTCGACTAACGAGTTCCAGCGCGTACAGATACTGAATTTGATTCAGCGTTTTAATCGTGGCTACAATGTTCGATATTTTATTTGCGAATGTTACTATGTTTCGCCCGTCGTCGGTCAATCGCGGCATGCGTTTTATATTATCTATTTCGAAAAGGATTATTAACTCGGGCCTACCGTACCGTTGTTCTAACGTGTCTATAATTTCAAATGGATCGGTGGCCGTGTATAGTAATGTCCTAACATCTTCGCGAGCCGCGCCTCGAACCTCTTTCCTTAATCGTGCTACGTTTTGTACGTCCGAACACATGCTTTCTGTGTCGCTGAAGACCGCCCTAAAGGCCATCCACTCCGCTATGGTCCCATCAAAATGCGGGAGATCGTGGATGAATTTAGGAGGGCCCGCCCTGGTATTGTTATTTGAGTTTACTGCTTGTACGATCGCATTTGCTAACATTTGGACGTCCGAGTCCTTTTTGTCTACGTTTGGCGGGGAATTATTAATATTAGCAATTGGGCCTTTTGTGTGCCACATCGACCATAATTGATCTATTGTGGCAGCCCTGTCTTAAAGCTCACTGCTGAGACCCGTTGAGTCCAGGAATTCCCAGATTCTTTGGGCAGTGAGATATTGTATCTCCTCTGGGGGCACAATGTGTTGCCCTAAGTGGATACTTCTTTTGTGCATAAGTGGCGGGGAATTCGACGTAGCCGTATTTTCGATGCCCGTGACACCGCCTATATTTCTATTTGCGTTACCCGGCCTAGACGAACGCTGTTCGGACAGCCATTTTTCGACGTGCAAAGACCCCTCAACCCAGGGCGATCTTCGCTATTGCAACGAACCGACGCGACTAAGCAATACACTCGCGAGAGTGGGCAGATTCGCTCAATTTCTGCCAGCTAACCGCATGTCCTTCTTGACAGTCATTTAACACCGCTAGGTGACTGGCTCATGCGTTTTAACAAACCAGTGGTCGGGCAAAGCTAGACCCGGTGACTGACCACGACTCGCACGTACTTGTTTCTTTCTTCTTTCTTGAATCAAGTATACTGGGCAGCGGTGAAAACCACTGCCGATAACTCGCACGTAGGTACTTGTTTCTTTCTTGCCGTGTTTTCTTTCTTGAATCAAGTATACTGGGCAGCGGTGAAAACCACTGCCGAGAACCCGCCCGTACTTATTTCTTTCTTGCTGTGTTCTTCCAATATCGACGACGCGTTTGGCTCGGTTGGTAGACACCTGCCTACTGAGTCGGCGGTCCCGGGTTCGAATCCCGGCCGGGGCAAATATTTGTGCAAAATATTTGTTCTTGGGTCATGGATGTTATCTATATATGTATTTATATATTATGTATATCGTCGTCTAGTACCCATAGTACAAGCTTTGCTTAGTTTGGGACTAGGTCGATTTGTGTATGATTGTCCCTTAATATTTATTTATTTATTTAAAAAAATATCCAGTTCTTCGAAGGACCACTGTTACGGACAGATCCGTATGTCCAAGCTGACTGTAGTACGGGGCTCGATTACCATGAGAAGAAATAAAACATTGAAGAAGTTTTCAAGATGCGAAGTGTGTTTGGCGTGTGTAGGCGTGCGGCGGGCTTGAAGCGAACAGTGTTCGGTCTTTTTTTTTTTTTTTTCAAAACTTGAAATGCCGGAAGCCTTGTTCGGGTGCATCTGCTAGTCGTAAGTATGTGGGGCGGGCAAGCCCGCCGCGCTCACCGGTAGTTATATGTGCGCCTAGCGCAAAAATAAAAGATGTGATAGAGTGTGTGAAGATATTTAAGGTGTGCCAATGTATACATATTGGCACACCTTAAATATCTTCACACCTATACTCGTCGAGAGGTCCTTAATAATAGTGTGACATAAATGAAATGAAGTAATATAAATAAATAAAATTAGCTCAATAATAATATATCAATTAAAAATAATGTAATGAAATGTTAACTTAAATAATAAAAATATAAAATTGTATGATATTAAGGAATAAATTTGGCTTTAATAATAATAATAATGTATACATACGAGGGCGGTTTGATAAGTCAGTGACTTTTAGTAAAAAAAAAACTTTTTCAAATTTTTTTATTTTATTTTTCTACATAATCTCCTTCCAATTCGATACATTTCGTCCAACGATGCTCCAGCTTTTGTATCCCCTCGAAAAAATACTTTTTGACAAACCCTGAAAAATTGGCTTCAGTTTCAGCGATGACTTCCTCATTCGATGAAAATCTTTTCCCGCCGAGCCATTTCTTCATGTTTGGGAATAAAAAGAAATCACACGGTGTCAAATCTGGAGAATAGGGTGGGTGCGGCAGTATTTCATAACGTAATTCTACTAATTTGGCTGTTGCGACTGCCGACGAGTGTGCAGGGGCGTTGTCGTGATGAAACAGTATATTCTTCTTTGACAGATGTGGCCGTTTTTTCACAACTTCTGCGTTAAATTTCTCCAACAAAGCAGCATAATAAACGCCAGTTATTGTTTGACCTTTCTGCAAGTAATCGATATAAATAATACCTTGGCTGTCCCAAAAGACAGTGGCCATTACCTTTCCAGCCGAATTAACGGTTTTCGCTTTCTTCGGGGCCCGTTCGCTAGCAGAAGTGCACTGTTTTGACTGATTTTTCGTCTCTGGCGTATAATGGTGAATCCATGTTTCGTCCGCCGTCACGAATCGACGAAAAAATTCATTAGGATTATGTTTCAATTTGGCTAAGCATTGCTCGGAAGTTCTTACGCGAATTCGTTTTTGGTCGGCTGTCAACAAGCGCAGCACCCATCTTGCGGAAAGTTTTTTCATACTTAAAATATTATGTAAGATATGAAAATCTCGTTCAGATGAAATGTGTACAATCTCGGCTATCTCACGTATCTTCATTCGACGCGACGGTCATCCAAAACAATATCGTGGACTTTATTCACCATGTCATCAGTGGTCATTTCAATCGGCCTTCCAGACCGTACTGCGTCATTGGTGGTGATACGTCCACAACGAAATTCTGTAAACCACTTGTGTACCATTCCATGCGATGGAGCAGATTCCCCATAATATTTTTTTAACCGGTCTTCAGTCTCTTTGATAGTTTTGCCACGTAAAAAGTAATGCTTAATTAGCACACGAAATTCACTTTTCTCCATTTTCCGTCAATTTCCCGCTCTTATCTGACATATGCCTCGATTTCTTTTTTAATTTTCGCAATATAAGAAAAAAATTATGACAGCCAGTAACCAAAGAGTTAAGAATTAGAATAAAAAGGTTCGATTATGAAAAAGTTTTTATTTTTACTTAAAGTAACTGACTTATCAAACCGCCCTCGTACATTATCGTGGACTTTATTCACCATGTCATCAGTGGTCACTTCAATCGGCCTTCCAGACCGTACTGCGTCATTAGTGGTGATACGTCCACAACGAAATTCTGTAAACCACTTGTGTACCATTCCATGCGATGGAGCAGATTCCCCACAATATTTTTTTAACCGGTCTTCAGTCTCTTTGATAGTTTTGCCACGTAAAAAGTAATGCTTAATTAGCACACGAAATTCACTTTTCTCCATTTTCCGTCAATTTCCCGCTCTTATCTGACATATGCCTCGATTTCTTTTTTAATTTTCGCAATATAAGAAAAAAATTATGACAGCCAGTAACCAAAGAGTTAAGAATTAGAATAAAAAGGTTCGATTATGAAAAAGTTTTTATTTTTACTTAAAGTAACTGACTTATCAAACCGCCCTCGTACATTAGCACATCAAATCTTATAATATGTAAGATGTCAAGAGTGAGGTAAAATTAATGTAATGGTGTGTAAGTGAAGTAAAATAAAAAGTAGTGAAGTAATTAGTTAATTGGTTGATTGATTGAATGTACATATATACAATTTTATAGTTATCTTGGTGGGCGGCCCCTTCTTCTGACATGAATCAGGAAGGGGTCGTCCAGCAAGGATTCTCGTCAAAGTTGGAAGGCGGAGTAACCGCGTTCCATCGTTGAATAGTAGAGTCAATAATTGTTTATCTTAATAGCGGGTTGAAAGTGAATTTCATTTTGGTTTGATTTTGCAGGGTTAAAAGCAATGTAAAAACAAAAGTAACATTTAACTTTGCATAGAGAACCAAATGCGCTACAGGGCAACTTGTAGAGCCACGGAAAACGCACGGTATTGTCTGGACTGGATGTTAAAACAAGAAAATAGTAGACTTCAGTAAACTTTTCCTGTGTAATAAAATAATACTGATATGTTCCTTAATTATAAGAAAATAGTTTCATATAAACGACAATTACTACGTTTTCAACCAAGTCCAAATACTAAAAGAAAATATATTTATAATACGTAAGAAAGACTTAAATTCGATGTTAAATTTAAATCATCAACCTGGTGGCTGAAATTCCAAATTACACAAATTTATAGTTTAAACGACCATATTGCATATTGAGAAGATCATTATTCGGTAAAACATTAAGTGAGAACTAAAAAGGAAAACCAATATGAAAAAAAAGCGCAATATGAATGATTTTTCGGACGTGCATTAGAGCAATGTTCCGGTTAAACAGAGGTCGTGTGTTCGAGTCACACTTGAACTTCACATGCGCGAAATTGTATGTATCCTTTGTATGTAAAAAAAAAATGGGTTTTTAACTACACCATTTTCAAACAGATTTTACAAACTAAAATCTACTCGCATTATAAATGGCATGCATTTCTATGGGATTGTATCGATATTAATATAACGTCGTATTAGTCTATGCATATAGGCCATGCATTTGTTCTAGTGTTCGCTGGGTAGTGTAGTAGACACGTCAACACTACGTTAAACAATACCTGGTGTAGGTACCGATAATCACATCTATTTCTTAATGGACCGAGTAGTACCAAAGTCGGAATTGACTGGTACTAACAACAAGTAAATAAAAGATCTACTCTAAGGGGCTAAGTAGTAAGTCTGAAGACTGGTACTAACAACGAGAAAAGTAGTAAGACTGTGAATACTGGTACGAGGGGCGTTCAATAAAAAGTGAGAATGAGTATGTTATAAACAACTTTTATTAAATGTCATTTTATTTTTCGACAAAGTCACCTTTTAGCATAATACACTTAGTATATCTTTTTTCTAAACTTAAAATTTCATTTTTAAAAAAGGTCTCATCCTGAGTACTTAAAAAAGCTTGTACTGCAGTGACTACCGCGTCGTCGTCTTCAAATTTCTGGCCTCTCAGGTACTCTTTCAATCTCGGAAATAGGTAGAAATCACTGGGGGCGAGGTCCGGTGAATACGGAGGATGCTTAAGGATATCGAACCCAGAATTACGAATTGCAGCCATTGCAACGGCGGACTTGTGTGGAACAGCACAAATTTCGAGAGTTTACCTCGCCGTTTTTCGCGGATCTCATTGCGCAATGTTTCTATTTGTTTAGCATATAAAGTGCCCGTAATAGTGGCTCCATGCTCGAGATACTCAATCATTACTACCCCTTTATCATCCCAAAAAACAGAGCCCATGCAGCACCGGCAGATGGGCCCACCTTGAATTTCTTCGGAGTTGGAGATGATGGCCTTTTCTATGTCATAGACTGCAGTTTCGTTTCAGGATCGTAATGGTGGAGCCATGTCTCGTCCATTGTTATAAATCGCGCCAGAAAAAGTTTCCGGTCTTGCTTTATCAGGTCCAAAGCTTCTTGTCATATCTCGACTCTAGTTTGTTTTTGCGTGTCAGTAAGCATTCTTGGTACCCAACGCGCAGATATCTTTTTCATACCCAAGCGTTCATGTAAAATATTATGCACGCTCCCCGTTGAAATCGTTACATTTTCAGCAATAAAACGAACCGTGACACGACGATCCGCCAAAACTAAGTTTTCGACTTTTTTCACAATTTCTTCAGTTACTGCTGTATTAGGGCGTCCGGAGCGGGGTTCGTCCATGGTCGATGTTCTTCCACGTCTAAATTCGGTGCACCAACGTGCGACTGTCGATTACGGAGGAGCATTAGGGCCTTATCACACTTGCGATTTGCGAGCGTATTTTCTATACAAATAAGCGACGCGGCGAACACGCTGCGCGTACGCCTTCATACAAAAAACGCTCGCAAATCGCAAGTGTGATAAGGCCCTTAGACCCTGAAGTGTCCCGCAGATCTAAATTGACTTGGTCCGTAGAATTTTTTTTCAAACAAGTATTTGATAACGGCGCGAAGTTCAATTTTCTCCATTTTCGCTCACGTACTCCATAGCGTTGCAAAGAAATGGCCGTATTTTTTTTAAACAAGAAGCAGTTGGATTTTCTTTTCATGAGCAATACGCTAGTTAGATTAACTTTACCGGCCAGTATTTAATTTCCTAATATTGAAAGAGTTTGCATCTCATTCTCACTTTTTATGGAACGCCCCTCGTACTAACAAGTTGTAAGTCTGTGAAGACTGGTACTAACAAGTAGTAAGTCTGTGAAGACTGGTACTAACAATTAGTAAGTCTGGAAAGACTGGTACTAACGACGAGCAAAACAATAGACTATTCTATTGAAATTTTGTAGCAAGTCTGTGATGACAGGCACTAACAAAAAAAAAATTAAATACAGATACAAACAAGAAATTGGTAATCAATCAACTGATATAAGGTTTACTCGGCTAATTCCGAATGGCGGATAATTCCGGAAATGACTGATATCTAACAAACGGGGTAACATTTTTTGCGCTAGCAACACTTCTTACTGTAGAAGTGTAGGTATAGTATCCGTTTGTTAGATATCAGTCATTTTCGGAATTATCCGCCATTCGGAATAAGCCGAGTGCACCTTACAATAAACTAACGAATATTGCAATAAACTGACGTTTTAACGTTCATTGGCACCACTAACAGTAGGACTGTACTGTAGGTTGCGCCGAATGTGAGTAGGGAGAGTGGGGGAATTGGGAACACTTAACTTTAAATGTTCAAAAATAATAGAAAAAAGTTACAAACATAATCAACTTTTATTCAAACTAAAACTTTGTCTATCTGTCTATTTACTTCTCATACATAAAGTCTCAAAAATCAACGTTTTATTAAAAACCTTATCTAAAATCAAAAACCTTGCCGTTCCTTTTTACCCCCCCGAACCCCTATGGGGTAATTGAGACCATACCAAGGGGCAAATAAGAACGGCATGGGGTAATTAGGAATGGCACATTAATCAGTCTTCATAGTAAAAATATAGAATATTATTTCTTGGCATGACACATATCACACACATAACCTTTACTAGTCTCTCCAGAAGTACATTGTTCATGTGCCCAGAGCTTGCAAATGACGCACATGATCCAATCTTCCGTTGGTAGAGATTCATATTTTTCGTTACACATAATACAATAATACTCTTCGTCGTTTTTAGCACCCTTGCCTCTTCCTTTATTGATTTTTGCCTTCTTTTGTGCTGTTTTTAAATTTGTCTGTTTTTTAATGGGAGATATTTCTTTTTTAGATGTAGTTTTTGCCTTTATGGGAGATTTTCCTTTTTTAGATATAGTTTTTGCCTTTTTAGTAGAAGCCATTTCTTTTTTCTTTTTTATCTCAATTCGTCTTTTCTGTTTTTCTTCTAGTTGAGTTTTTATTGGTGTGCTAGATAAAATCTCAGAATGTTTCTTATTGGATCTGTTGGTTCTTGTTAGAGGAATTACTGGCACATCAACAACAGCACCAAGGGGCACGAGAGTATTGGTTATTTGTTTAATTGGAGTGGCCGGAGGCAGAATATTAATGGTAACGTTCAGATCGTTGTCATTTCCAGGAGCAGTCGGCCCGGTTTCTGGAACATCTCGAGGTGGTGTTTGATTCTGCCTGATTGTTTCAGTATCATCTCGCGACGTTGTTTGATTTAGACGGAGGGTATTTATAGTTTCAGGAACATTCCTTGTCGGTGCTTGATTCTGGCTAAGAGTATTGTCGAGTTGAGTTAGCGATTCATTAAAACTTTGCTGAGTTGCGGTTTCTGGAACAACCGATTCTTGAGCCAGGCTATTGTGGGTTTGCTGGAACATCAAATTTTCGAAGTTGTCTTTAAATTTGTCAGGATCAAGTGGATAGATTCCAGCGGCTCTAAATCCACTGATAGCCTTGCTAATATTCGCTGTTTTATTAAACGCTTTTGTAAAAAGTTCACCAACCTCGTATTGAGTTATTCGTTTACCAGGATTGTTAACCATGTATAGCTCACATTCTTTGTTATATGCCATTTTTAGTGAACTGAAGATTGTGAGATCGAGTGGCTGCATTTTGTGAGATACATGGGGTGGCAAGGACAGCACTTGCATGTTGTATTCACGAAACAGCTCGTAGGCTCCCAGGCTGATGTGGCTCTCGTGATTGTCGAGTATTAATAATATTGGTTCTTCTTTGGTGGGTTTAACAAAGGATATGAGATGTCGCAAGTAGTCAATAAATATTGCCTCATTTATCCAACCGGAATCAGAGACCGTTGCAACCATGTCATTATTACATCCTTTAAGTAACTGTTCGTTCATTCTTTTTCTTTTGAAAATGAACATTGGAGGCACATATGTGCCACTTGCGCTGACAGCACAAACGACTGTAGTTGTGACACCGCGTTCTCCACTTGTAGCTTTTGCTATCTGCTTCAGTCCTTTTGGAGCCAAAATCTTGTAATTTTTTTGAACAGTGCTTATACCGGTTTCATCTATATTAAAAATACGATGGCCAGGTATGTTGTATTTGTTTTGAATTGTTTTCAGTTGATCAAAAAAACGATTTACTTCTGTTGGGTTAAACGCTGTAATTCTGTTGAGTGAAGTTGCCTCTGGAACGCGCAAGCTGATATTAGGATGTCGAGATAAAAAGCCATAGTACCAATCTTTACCTGCCAGCTGAGTTTCTTTGTTAAAATTATGTTTTATTTTGTTGGCTTCAGCAAATCGAAATGCAATGCTACGTAATGAAATCGGTGTTATACCATAAAATGATTTACAGCAATCAAGTATGTATTTTGCCAATTGATCTTCTTGTTCCATATTAAATACAGCGTGTCGACCTTTTTTTGGTGGCTTCAGTTCGATTTGTTTCAGCTGTTTAAATATTGTAGTTTTTGGTACTGAGTACTGCAGTGCAGCCTTGCCCAACGTGAGTTTTTTACTTCTAACATCTTCAACTGCACGCTGAAGATCTTCAATTTCGTACTTGGTTTCTGTCTTTCTTTTATAATTACGAGGCATCTAAAACAATTAAATGAAATTCAGCAATTTTACACGATTAACCAGCACCGTTCTTAATTACCCCCACCTGAGGGGTAATTAGGAACGGTCCCAAATACCCGCCGCACGCCGTTCCCAATTACCCTCCGTAGTAAATTTAAAATAAAATGGCTGCCATCTTAAACAGCAATTTTTGTGAACTACAAACCACGCGGGGTTTCAAAGCAGATAGTGTTGGGGAGCGTGGTAGGGCACGGTTTCTTGTGTGGAAGAGATTGAAAGGACAGCTGTTCACTTTTAGGCTTTATTACGAACACACTTTAGAATCTTTAGATTACATCTTTATAGAGACGCGGTTGCAAGAAGAGTGAGTGAATGTACTTAAGTAGCATAGACATTAAATGAACGGTATTAAGATTTACTCATTCTCTGTTGGAGTTGCCAACATGCTGGGGCGGGACGAGGCCTTTATTTAAACAATTATTTACAAGAAACTAGAAGCTAATTCCAAAGGACAAGTCTTGTATTCCAGCATAATGGTATTACATAAACATAACAAGGTAAGTAAATTATCAATACTAACGACATTAGGTACATTAAATAGCATTATATCTTAAATAAATGATATTCTTAACAAAAATTAGTTTCAGTTGAACCTTCAACCTTTAAAAGGATAATTAAGATCCACTTAAGTTAAGCAAAACCAAGAAAATATTTTGTTGTGAATTCTGATATTTAAACTTAAAAGGCCACATCATTTCAGTGGTACAATTATGGCAGCTACATAATAGCCTATTTATTGCCTGATATTTATCATGTTACTAAACAATATGCATTCCTATATTTAACCTATCACCTATATTATTATTTTTTAACCTATTTACTATACATAGTTTTAGAACCATATGTTACAGCAATGCACCTAATTATAATAAGCTGCTACTACAACTTCTGATAATGCTGTATGACAAGACAACCTAACTTACTATCTATTACTTATATTCTATTACAATTTTTTATTCAATGGGTAGCACAGCAAACCCACTTAATGACCTCTTATACACTTTTTTATTGGGGGTCATAAGGTCAACAACCCTAACTTTGTTATCATTTCCAGGGTACACTTTAACTATCCTGGCCATAGGCCATGACATGGGCGGAGCGTTAGGCTCTTTCATAATCACGAGAGCGCCCACTTCAACGTTAGACTTACTATTGCGCCATTTAGGACGACATTGTAAAACATTCAAGTAATACTTATGCCATACCTTCCAGAAGTGACCTTTTATCTTGTTACACATTTCCCAAAATTTTACCTTATTGGTTGGTGTGTCCACCAAGTCTGCTTCTGGAAAGGATGTCATTGAAGTACCAATCAAAAAATGACCGGGTGTTAAATAGCTGAAATCATTGATATCATTCGCTGTCACAGGTAACAGCGGTCTGGAATTTAATACAGCTTCGATTTGACACAACACAGTATTAAGCTGTTCATAAGTCAATACATAGTTTTGTATGATACGCTTCAAGTGATACTTTGTGCTCTTTACAGCAGCTTCAGCAAGACCAGCAAAGACTGGTGAGTAACTCGGCACAAAATGGAAGGCAATGTTTTGCTGTGCTACATAACCTTGTACCAGTTTTTGATGTTCTTGCGAAGTATTTAATTTGTACAGCTCAATTAATTTGTTATTTGCCCCCTTAAAGGATCCGCCGTTATCGGTGTAGACGTCAGTTGGCAAGCCTCTTCGCGCTATGAAGCGTTTAAAACAAGCAAGAAAGGCATCAGTGGTTAAGTCGGAGGAGAGCTCTAGATGTATGGCCTTAGTTACAAAGCATACAAATACACATATATAACCTTTTGTTTGTAGAGCTCTTCTCACTCGCGAGTTTTTAACAGTTACAGGACCAGCAAAATCGATTCCAATCTTTTGAAACACTCTACAAGCGTTAACCCTTTCAGGTGGCAAATTACCCATCAATTGTTTGGCACATTCAGCTTTCTGTCTGAAACAAGGCAAACATTTATTAACAATATTTTTTACATAGCTGAGGCCATTAACAATCCAGTATTTTTCATTCAAGCCTGACAATAACAATTTAGGTGGGGCATGGAGCAATCTAAGATGTTCATGCTTTACAATAAGATTGGTTATACGAGACTCTCTCGGTAATATTATGGGGTGCTTTTGTGAGAATGACACATTTGAGTTTTTTATCCTGCCACCAACTCTCAGAATACCTTGACCATCAAGAAAGGGATGTAAAGGGTTAAGTGTGTTCTAGGCGCTAATAAAACATAAGTAAAATGTATTAAATGCACTGTATTTTTGTAATATAAATTTTACAGGTTCAAAATTAATGCTATGGCGCTCGCGATTCGTATGCAACTAACTTATTATAAAGCTGTCATTATACATGACAGCTGACATTGACAGATTTTAATGTACCGTCTCGTACATATTCCCAGCCACGAAGGGTTACACTAACATGATTACACTTAAATTATACTAGATATCTTAACTAACGATAATACCTAATTTTTAATTCTTTAGCCTTCAATTGGAAGTACACAGACCTTGTAAATGCTAGTTCTTACGACAGACCCTTTAGGTGTCCTGATAGAGAGCGCTCTAACCTTGCCGTCTGCTCCAGGAAATACTTCTACTACTCTGGCCATAGGCCACCTCAAGGGCGTGACATTGTCATCCTTAACAATTACTAAAGTTCCAACCTTTATATTATCACAGGCATTTCGCCATTTAGGCCTGTTCTGTAACTGAACAAGATATTGTTTGTGCCACTGCTTCCAGAAGCCTTGAACCATGCGATTACACTGATCCCAAAACTTAACACGACTAACGGGCTCAGACAAACAATCTCTCTCAGGAAACGTAGTGAGCGGAGCGCCCGTTAAGAAATGGCCTGGGGTCAGGTATGGCATTTCATTAATATCAGTTGTTGGCAATGCTGTCAAAGGACGAGAGTTTAAAATTCCTTCTATTTGTATAATTACTGTATTCAACTCTTCGTAAGTCATGACAGATTCGCCCACAACCCTTTTTAAGTGATATTTCACTGATTTTATTCCGGCCTCCCACAGTGAACCGAACACTGGAGAATAACTAGGTATAAATTTAAAGGCTATGCCTTTCTCAGCAGCGTAAAGCCCAACAGCGTTCTTGTGCTCTGTGGTAGACTGCAATTGATACAATTGGTTTAATTTATTTTGGGCCCCCTTATATGTAGAAGCATTGTCACAATAAATTACCATTGGCTTGTTTCTGCGTGCAATAAATCTTTTTAATGCATTTAAGAAGCAATCGGTTGTCAAATCTGTTACTAACTCAATATGCAACGCCTTTGTTGAAAAACAAACAAACAGCAAAATGTAAGCCTTCTGAACAACAGGCTTCCTAGCTCTAAGCATTTTAACATTATAAGGGCCGCCAAAATCCATTCCAGTTTTTTCAAATACTCTTGACGGGGTGACTCGATCATGAGGAAGTGAACCCATCAATTGTTCAGCATTTTTTGCCTTTAATTTAAAACAAGTTACGCACTTATTTACTACATATTTTACTTCTCTTATACCATTAATGAGGTGATATTCTAAACTTAAGTTTGACAGCACTAATTTGGCCCCAGCATGCAGCAATGCTCTATGCTCCTTTTCTATTAAATAATGTACAATTTTAGATCCCTTAGGCAATATAATAGGGTGTCTAGTAGCATAGGGCACAGGTGCGTGCTGTAATCTCCCACCTACGCGCATTAGTCGCATGTTATCTAAAAAGGGATTTAACGCCTTAAGATTAGACTTAAGAGGCAATTTCAATTCTAAACATTTTATTTCCTGATCGAAATGCAGTGTCTGCTCACACCTAAGAATAACCTTCAAGGAAAAGCTCAATTCTTGAGGCGTTAAAGTTCCTAGTATCCTTTCATTTAATTTACATTTGCAATTATTGACAAACCTATACATATAAGACAATATCCTTTTTTGTTTGTCTATATTTGAGCAGTCTCTGAAGAGTGATAACTGTTCAGTTTCACAAGTAACATGCGACGTTTTTATCTCTGGGATTTCTCCTGGCATTTTGAAACCAGATACAGGCTGAAAATCTAACTCTTTCAAATATGCCGGCCCATGGAACCATAGTTCGTTATCCCGCAATAAATGCGGATCAATGCCCCGGGATAAAATGTCAGATGGATTATCACATGTACAAACGTAATGCCATGAGAAACCCTGTGTAATTTCATTAATACATTTTATCCTGTTAGCAACATATACGCTGAGTTTTAACGGGTTCGTTGCCAGCCAAGCAAGCACAACTTGTGAATCGACAAATAAGTACACGTTTACATTAAACCTTGGGCGTATAATGTCATAAACCTTCCTTACCAACTTGGCTAACAGCAAGGCACTGTTTAACTCTAACCTAGGCGTACTTAATTGCTTGACAGGATTTACACGTGACTTGGAACACAATAGATCAACGTTAACATTGTTATCAAAGCTTATAGTTCTTAGGTATACACAGCATCCATGTCCCTTGCTACTAGCATCTGCGTAACCAATGATATCTATAGATTTGGCCTGGGATGTGTCCAAGTTCCTTTTTATAATTATATTTCCCATTTGATTGAGGCTTGTAGCAAACCTTTTGAACGCCTCATTGAGGTAGTCAGGCAATGGAACATCCCATCCAACCTTCTCTAACCATGTCTGCTGTAACAGCAATTTAGCACTTAAAATGGCGGGCCCGACATACCCATGAGGATCGAACAGACTACTAACAAAGGATAATACTCTTCGTTTTGTATAATGATTACATACCTCCTGCTGAGGGGAGCTCATAATGAGTGTGTCGGAGTCCAAATCACATTTGATACCTAAAGTTTTCACGACGTTATCTCTTTCGTCAGAAAAGAGTACAACCCCTTTCTTTTGACAATCAAGCGGTATATTATTTAATAACTCATTTTTGTTAGCGCACCATTTGTGCAATTCAAAACCCCCTTTTTTTAATAAACTTATCAATTGAGATTTGGCTTCCATGATCTCGTTTACATCATTATTTACTAAATTCACGTCATCGACATAAGTATTATGCAACAAAGCGTCGGCAGCCAGGGGAAAATCGTCTTTAACCTTTTGAGCGCCAAGCGGCAAAGCAATTCACCGTGCCACTGACGCCAAACCAAAAAAAAAAAAGTTGCTCCAAAATCAACAGAGATTTAAAAACACAGATAGTGGTTTGAATTAGCATGTTTTTAACCATTGACATTTTTGACGTCAATAGGCGTCATTGGCGTCAGTGGCAAGAATTCCCGATGACGTGATTTGCCGTCTTTGGCGGTCAAAGGGTTAAATCTATTTACTAACTCTAATAGACAACGAGTAGCCAGAAAGCATGAGCTCTTTAATCCGTAAGTAATTGTCTGTAACTGTAGACACTGAATATCAGCATTTGGATGCGGCCTCCACAGTATATTTTGTAAAGGTCGGTGTGATGGTGTCATGTCAATGGCTCTAAACATTTTGCGAATATCGCAGTTTAAAATATACTTGTACAGTCTGAATAAAATTAATATACTAAATAAATCATTCTGCACAACAGACCCGTTCAGCTGAACATCATTGAGGGAAATCTTTGATAAGGTCTGCATCGACCCATCGAATACAATTCTCAAACTTGTTGTCTGGCTATTCTCATTGAATACAGGATGATGGGGCAGGAAGTAAACTGCATCCCTTTCTAAATTATATTCAGAAATATTAACGTATTTCGCGTGCCCCAATTGGACATACTCATCAATGAAGGCCTTGTACCGTAAAAACAAATTATTATCTTTTTTAAATCTCAATTCCAAGTTTAAGAATCGTTTCAACGCACATGTAAGCGAATCACCTAAATGCAAATCTGTGATACTTTGCTTAAGGGGCAAAGACACTTCAAATTTATTATCCTTTAATACCACAGTTTCCTGAAATATTGTTTCAGCTAGCTCCTGTTCAGAGTCTGCCTCAAGAAATGGTTCTGGGACTTTCTCTGTTTGCCAAAATTGGGATACAGTATGATCTAACCTACTCAAATGGTTATCTTGTATTTGCTGCTGGCAGCAAAAGTTTGAAGCCAGGCACGGTGCTGTGGCCACTCCGGAGTGACGCACCTTGCCGGCCACTATGTACCCGAAGCGTGTGTTCTGCAGCACAAGCTCGGTTGGCAACACAGGCAGCTGTTCCCGCAGGAGCACCTGGAAAAATATATCAGCACCTAGCAGGATCCCGATCTTATCACAGATATAGAAATTGTCATCGGCTAGTTTAACATAACTGGGAATATGAATCTTTTCATTTCTGACGGAGAACTGTGGCATATTAGATGTAATATTTTCAACAACATGACATGTTACAGGGACGCTAAAATCAGTAGAAGTAGCATGAACGTTCAGAGTAGTCTGTTGTGTTATCATGTTCACACCATCACACACACCTTAATAATTGATTTATTAGGCTGTAACTTACAACCTAACTGCTCTGCAACATCTGAGAGCACGAACGAAACCTGACTACCGCAGTCCAGTAGACAACGCACAAATACAGGTTGTCCATTCCTATCATACAACTTCGCCTTTATAGTAGGTAACAGGACATTGTCCTTACTATTTGTTAATAAACTTATTTGCCCTGAGCTGAGAGTTTGACTTGCACTTGACTTACTCTACAAGCGACACTGTCGCTTGCTGTTGAGGAACATCCTCATGCAACAAAGAGTTGTGGGTGCCCTTACATACAGAACATTTAAAGGTATAAATGCACCGTTGACCAGTATGCTCATTTAAACAAATTTTACATAAATTGTTTGAGATGACAAATTGTTTCCTTTTTTGAGGCTCAGCTAGCTTGAAACTAGAGCATTGGTGCAATTTATGAACATGAGATTGACAGTACTTACATTTTGAAGTTTTTACAGTCTTATTACTATTGACAGCTACTAAGCTTGAACGGCGTCCGGCAGGCGCGCCTCCCAGCGACTCAAGCGCTGCAGCTCGTTGCTCTAAAAATGTTAAGAAATCATCCAGTTTAGGCAAGTCATTATTGCTTTGATTTTCTAAATGATAAGCTCTCAGCGTGTACTGGTCAACCTTTCTGTGTAACATGGCAATGATAATTAAATCCCAGTGCGATATAGGAGCACCCAAATTTTTTAAAGCCCCAAGATGCTGTCTTGTCAGAGATACCAAACTCCGCATGCACGCCGCGGATGCCTTTTGCATAACAGGCAAGTCCAAAACCGAAACAATATGATGGTTGATAAGCTGCCTTTTGTTGTCATATCTTTGCTTTAGTAAGTCGATAGCTATATAGTAGCTTTCAGCTGTCAGGGGCAAATAATTAATTAGAGACAATGCTTCACCCTCCAAATATGACTTTAGATAATACAGTTTTTCACAAGGTTTTATCTTTTTGTCTGCGTCAATGACGCTGTTGAACAAAGAAATAAAACTCTGATAATTACCTACCTCGCCACTAAAAACCTTTAATTGTATAGGCGGCAAGCGGAATGCAGACCCGGCAACGTCCGGAGGGGAGGCCGGCGGCGTGGATGCACCCACTGCATCTTGTATATATTTGCAGTAGCAGGTCATGAGCTCGTCGTATCTGTCCTCGATTTCTTCGACGCGCTCAGTGTCGCCCGAATCCAGAAGTGATATTTCCAAATTGATATCCTTGTAATCCTCGAAAGTTTTAACAAGACGCTCCTTCTTTTGTTTGACTAAAATTGGATCAACACCGGCTTCTAAACCTCTTGCAAAAGACATCATACGCGTTATTGTCGCCTTTAATTGCCCCCTGGCTGCCACGAGTCGCTTTAAGTCATCGGCCATATTGATGGCTACACAAATAATTCCTAAAACAATCGAATAATATTATAAACAAGTACACCGTACTATATTACTCTTTACAGACTAATAACATGAGTCAAATGACTACTAAAAACAATAACAATAAGTACACTGTACCTTTATATTTGTATTCGTATATACAGTAACGATATTTGAAGTATAACCACACTGTGGTGACGCGTAATGGCGTCGTAATCGGTAACGGCACACAATAGAAATTCACAAACAAATTGTGATATAACCTCCGTATCACTAAAGTTATAAGTATAACAACTGTGTCCACGCACAACTCAAGTTTAAAATTACGACAATTACAGATAACTTGTTCGTAAATAACCACCTTTAGCAATTTTTATAAGTTGTGATAATATCAATTGAAGTATTAACAAAATGGTGGACAACCAAAGCAACAAAATGCAACGCCAAAGTGTAGAACTGTAGATCGAACGGAAAATGAACCGATTGACCGAGAAAGTGCGCAGGCGTTCAGTCCGGTCACTCGCGTGAAGTTGGTATTCCGCTTGAAGTTGCTCGCACGTAGCTCGGCGTTTTGTTTCTTCGTCGTTGGCACGATGCGTATGTATGGGAATGACAACTGCAGAATTGACTTCGCGCTTACCCGCTCGCAGATTTTGCAAGCAAACGCAAAACGGTGAAATATGAACAATCGATCGATGTAGCCGCTCGTTCAAACGGAAAGAGTTGCACGGAAGTGTTTTAAGAGTTAACCACTTGAATGAATGGATATAGAATGTTATTACGTCAACACACACTTGGCTTAAAATGTACCGTTAGGTCCAAAGGCTACTTTGTTGTATTCGTAAAGTTATTTAATTATTGATGAACACTGTTCTTTCTGCAACTTGCAAAAATAAAAATAATCGTATAGACGAAATATTGTCCTGGACTGGAGTATTAAATATGCCCCGAACTTCGAGACCAGCCAAAAATCCCCCGCGAGCACTGCACACGAACGGACGGCACTATAATAGACCCGCAACAACTTGCCGCTGGCCATAAAAAAAAACCCACTGTCTTTGTCCTTCTTACACACGCACTGCGCCTGCTTGAAAGCCTGCAACTTGCAAGGCTTATCGGAGAGATGGACAACGATGAGCGAAGATGAGTTGCACACGTCGTCGGGTCGAACGGGTACGGGAACAAGATGGAGTCCGTCACACTCAAACCCGCACTATACAAGTTCTCGTACACTGTACGGAGATCGCGATTAGCGCCAATTTCAAACTCGAAGGACCAATTTATGTTCTAGGCGCTAATAAAACATAAGTAAAATGTATTAAATGCACTGTATTTTTGTAATATAAATTTTACAGGTTCAAAATTAATGCTATGGCGCTCGCGATTCGTATGCAACTAACTTATTATAAAGCTGTCATTATACATGACAGCTGACATTGACAGATTTTAATGTACCGTCTCGTACAAAGTGTACCTTTAACGTTTTCATTATTCGATTTTAAGCTATCAATTTCCAGCCTGTAATAAATGCCTTGTTCGTGTTGTATGATTTTAAGCAATGCCATTTTTAACTCCTTAGGAGTGATATATATAGGATAGTCAGTATATTTGTTTTTTAAATTTGAGCAAAATCTCATTACATAGGCCATTACTCTTACCATTTTGTTGAGGTCAGAAAACTTATTACAGAATTCATAGAAATCAGAACCCTTTTGTGTAATAAGCGTCACCTTGTCATTGGAGGAAAGCTTCTTCATCTCGGGTAGGTCAGGAATAGCAGGTGGGCAGTGTTGATTATTAAAGTCATATTTACCATCCTGTAGAAACTTTGGCCCGTGCAGCCACATGTGTGTCTGCCGTAGCTCCTCCGGATCTGCCCCCCTACTCACGTAGTCGCTAGGATTGTCTGCACTGGCTACATGCAGCCAACGCCATCTAGAGGTAATATCCCGAATCAACCGAACCCTGTTAGCGACAAAGGCCTGAAGCCTTATAGGCTCTGTATTTATCCATGCCAGTGCAATTTGTGAGTCGGAAAATAAATAAACTCCTTCCAGATCCAACTCCTTTTTTAATGTATCATAGACTCGATTTATTAATTTACTCAGTAAAAGCATAGCACATAATTCTAAGCGTGCAATAGTAAGAGTACTGTGAAGGTTCTCCTTCACTGTTGGTGCTATATGGCCACCGACATAAAAGTAAACTTGTATATTGTATGTTTATATTTAGAATAAGACGCGTGACATCCGTCAGTAAAATAAAATGTAGTAGTTAGTCTTAGACTAGCCTTCGGGCAATAAACGTCTTCACGAAGTACCTCTGCTCTATTAATTATTCCACCTCTGAAGTTATCCCCCCCGGCTGTCGCCACACTTGGTGGAGGCAGCAAACCCTATATTTAGAGTCACGCGAGTATTGAAAGTTTCCCCGCTCCCAACTAATTTTGTCCACAGATTCTCGGACCGCTGTGACAATTACGTACTGAAAGCTTACGGTTGGCATAGGAGCCAGACAGGAGTGAAGCGCACCGTCTATATGCGCACGAAGCAAAACGAAGAATAAGTGCACATTTGTGGTATTGTATGTAACTATTGTCTGCACCGCCGTGAAGGAGCGAATTCGACATACGGGTGAAGTTGACGAATCATTGAATCACCCATTATCATTTTTCATCCCAAGTGATTATAATTTGTTTGTGCATTGTTTCGGACTCCACATAAAAATGGAGACGAGTACTTTTAATGGCTTTTCCGACGTTGGAGATTTTTAATTAATGGCCCAAGTGAGAAAATACGAATAAAATAATCACAAATGGCGGTTGCGGTTTAATTGTTCGGGACCCGCATTACAGAATAGTATTAGACATCGTTTTAGGATGTTATTTTAAAGTTAAACAACGAATTCCCGTCGAGCCAAGAAATCATGTACAAAGATGTTATCATCGACGGCAAAAGTCGCAAGAATCATCATTAATTCGTTTCTTTACGCTTGAAGCACACGTGGTTGACATCAGACAAGTGATTGTCAGTGAAAATATGGAATTTTACCAGTGAGAAACATTCAGTTTCAGTGTTGTCAAATGATGTAACAAATGTTCTTAAAGAGTGGAAGCCTTCAAGTTCAGCCATTATCACTAATTATATAATATGTTGCTAGTAAAATTTTATTTGATTAATATGTGCTGTGCCGGACCGAGTGCTTATCAAGAAAGTGCAACATCAGGAACAGCGTGCCTGAGCGAGGAGGGCCGCTCAAGAACTGAAGAGCGACGCTGGACACCGTGGACGCCGATCGGAACGCTGCGCTTCTAACAGGCAATAATGATCCATAATATATAATTTGTAGTATATATGTTTATTAGGATGTAAATAATTGTCCCATAATAATTATGCTAGGTGTATGATAGTTCTAGATGTTACTAAGGTCCTACAAATAATCATTTTTCTGCTTGAATTATGACCATATAAGATAATACACCGATTGTCTCCATTGAATTATGTGGTGCAAAAACTCACTCCCAGTGGTCGTGCCAAGAATATAATAATTCATATTAACAGATTAAAGAAATTCTTTAATCGTTAATCCCAATTAATATAAACAGTTCTATATATTTCTAGGGTGTAAATAATAAAACTATTATTTTTCAGAAATTTTTAATTCAGGCTGACTGTACAAGGATGCAATTGTATTTGTTGCATTTACAAGTGTCACTGTTGTAAATATAATTTAATTTATTTCCACAAGATATTAGCTGCATTTCTAAGTTATTACTATAGGAAGTTTAATTTATAATTTCCTGCACTATAAATTACTGCACTTTGAATTTATTGCATTTTCAGTACCTTTTACTTGAAATAATTTTAACTTATTGTTTCCTCAGACCTCCAATATTTATTTATAATACTTTATTTCCAGCATTTTAATTTGTGTATGCTAATACATTTTTTTCTTTTCCATGTAATTCGACACTGCAAGGGCCGTTGCTGTCCCAGTTCCTTGGGATTTCAGCTGCTGGTGTGATTGAATGCATCGCGCATTCGTCATCCAGGGGCGGCAGAGGTTCTGGCACGGGGTGCCAAGAACTTCATGCGGCCTGCATCGGGCCGATGCAGTCTGAAGATTTTGTATTGTTGTTTCTTTTGCCCTTATAATAAATAAATAATTTATTTAATTTTAACTAGGAGATAGGTAGGAATCTAAATAAAGGAATTTTTCGTATTTTTCGTTGATAACTAATTTTACGAATTGACGTTGACATTGCATTTGACATGTCAATATGACGTGTCATGACATCGTCTATGGTCGTGAAATTAGTTATGAGGTAATTTTTTTATCGGTAAAGGTTTGTACGGTACGGAATCTTGAAGCATAATTCATATGCTTCAGGATTCTAATGTGAAAATAATTAAGGTACAGATTTCTGGGGCATATTTAATATATATGCGCCAGGATTCTAATATAAAGCTAGTGGTAGACGGGTATCACTATTTGTTAGTCCTGTATGGATGTTTGAAGCAAGTGTCATAGACAATGTTTTCAAGCATCTAATACAAGGGCAGTGATATACCGTGGTACAACTGTTTGGGGCATGCGACGTGTGTCATATGTCATACTCCAGGCAGTTAAGGTTAGAACATTCGTAACAATTAAGTCGAGTGTTGTGTTTAAGCCGGTGCTACACCAGGCGATTGAATTGCTAAAACCTGTCATTTTTAATTTTGTATCGAATGATCTATGCTTTAGTATAGTAAGTCGAATGACAGTTGGGGTAGTGAAGTTGGTGCCTTGCCTTTTTAGCAGGTTTTTGACAAGGCGAAGCCAGTGTCAGACAACATGTCAGATTACGTAACATGCCATAGGCTAGTGTCTGCTCATGTCCTGACCCTGGTTATCTCTTAGCAAGAGACCATCTGGGTATGAATGTATGGGTATCCCTGCATAGGTAGGGACCTCTTATATGTTAGGCAGGAGTAGTTTTGTTTAGTGTCTGTATAGTAAAACGAATGTCCCTCGTTTACCCCGAGACGGCGGGAAATGTGAAGGTTCTCCTTCACTGTTGGTGCTATATGGCCACCGACATAAAAGTAAACTTGTATATTGTATGTTTATATTTAGAATAAGACGCGTGACATCCGTCAGTAAAATAAAATGTAGTAGTTAGTCTTAGACTAGCCTTCGGGCAATAAACGTCTTCACGAAGTACCTCTGCTCTATTAATTATTCCACCTCTGAAGTTATCCCCCCCGGCTGTCGCCACAGTACCTTTATCGCGAGGGTTGATTCGAGATTTGGCACAAAGCAATGAAAGTGAAGCATTACCATGTTCGTCGACCACTCGAAGATACACACAACAACCATAGCCTGTCGTGCTACAAGCATCAGCAAACCCCACCAATTGTAGAGCAATAGCATTGGAAGGGATCTGCAGGTTCCTATTTATAGTGAAAGGTTCCATTTGAGATAATTTATTTGCAAATGAGAGCCATTCCTGTCGCAGGGGTTCTGAAGGAGCCTCATTCCAACCAATTTTTTCAGCATAAACCTTTTGCATTAAGGCCTTTGCCTTTAAACTTATAGGATTATAAAAGCCGAGGGGATCATACCATTTTGAAATATAGCTTAATATATCTTTTTTAGTTGGATTAGCCTTATTGAAGGGTTCGGAGCAAGAAAAAACAAAACAGTCGTCTTGCATATTAAGTTTCAAACCTAATGTTTTTAAATACAATTTATCCTGTTGGAATTCTAAATTATCAAATTGCCTTTCATTTTCAGGAATGCCTTCTAAGACTCTCTGCTCATTGGATGCCCATTTGTGTGTATAGAAATTAGCCTTGCCTAACAACTCACATAACTGCATCCTGGCTTCTATAATAACATTTAAATCAGAGTGTGAGAAGCATGTATCATCTACATAGGTACAGTTTTTCAATATGTAGGATGCCAGTGGGAAATCGTCCTTATACCTATCGGAAAGCTCTTGCAGGCATCGCGTGGCTAAATAATTAGAACTTTTTTGCCCATAGGTAATTGTATCTAACTGTATACATTTTAAAGGGTCATTAGGATTACTTCTCCACAATATATTTTGTAATTTAGCATGGATCGGGTTAATATTCACACAGCGAAACATACGTCTTATATCGGTAGAGAAGGTATATCGTCACTTGTAATATGAATTAACGTAACCGCCAAATCACGATTTTTCAGGAGAAGCCAAAAACTAAATTGCAAATTAGAAAAAGTGCTGTAACTTTTTATTGACTAATCTGATTAAAGTTATGTTTAGTAGTTATATCTTGCTATTGTAAGATCTTTCAATTAATTCAGGTCTTGAAAAGGCTACTATTATAGTTTAGAAAATAGTATGACTCTTACGTTAATTTTTTTTCAAAAATGTGGAGTTACATTAACATCGATTTCAAAAAATGAAGAACAGTTTAAAGTAAGTCACAAAAAGGTAAAAAAATATTAAAGTAAGGGACACTGTTTTTAAAATTTGGACTTACGTTAGCGGCAGTCAATTACTGTATTTCCGAACTTATTCAATTGTAATAAGGTCTAACATAGAGTTATTTCTTTTGTTTAAGTTAATTTGTGGCAGGATAGTAAGTCATGAATAAAACTGATTTATAAGCGCGAAATAGTTTAATTATAAAAAAGATTGTACCATTGACAAAAATTTAAATTAAAAAAGATTGTACCATTGACAAAAATTGAAATTAAAAAAGATTGTACCATTGACAATAATTGAAATTTTGTCCTAGAATCAAAATTAATTAATATTTAACGTGTATTAAGAAAACACTGAGTTTTCGTTGCTATTTGCCACTTTTCTTTACTGTTTTTCCTCGTTTTCCTTTTCCCTTTGCTATAGTATCTATGGTTTTTACTGCACCTTCAGCTTTCCCTTTTTTATCTTTCTCTTTTATTTCCTTTAGTACAGATTTCTTCGTATTTGGTGTCTTCTTTCCTTTTAATTCATGAACTTCCTCTTGTTGTTCTTGGGTTTTACCGTCACTATTTTGAACTTCAGCTTCACCTTGTATAATGTCGTCTAAATAATCGTTTTTTTCTTCATAAGGCAGCTTTAAATAATCTTGCACATATTGCTTAGGTATCACCCCATCGTCGCAGAGTTTTTTGAGGTCCATGTACTTTTTCGTGGAAATTGGCAAACGTTGTTCATAAAGTGGTTGCAAAGAATCATTTGATAGATTATTCGCTACAGCCTGTGCCCGTGACTGACCTTTCCCCTTTCCTTTTCCTTTTCCTTTTGTGGTTGTAGTTGGCCCTTGACCCAATGGTATTTTGAAAGTGTCACCGTCGTCCTTCATCGTGTATTTAATTTGCAACTCATTTATGTCTGGTTTTTTAATTGTAGCGATTCTAATATCTTTTAGTCTAAAGTTTTTATTTGCAGTCGTTTTTGAAGTAAACACTTGATTGGCTATAATGTCCCAGTTTATGAAGTCTGTGTGGTCCAAAGTATTTACAACATAAGGACGCGGTGACTTTCGTGCTGTTGTCATGAACGTAGGCCATTGTAACGGGCTCCACACAATGAGTTTTCTAACTTCACGTTCAATGACACTATGCATTGAATCTACCGGCATATACGTGTGTCCGGGTAGGAGGTAATTTATTTGAACTGATTGTACATTTTTTGAGTTTTCAATAAAGTATTTCAGAACACTCAGTATCACTTTATTTTTATTTTGACCCCAACATGAATCGCAATACAAGATCACATATTTTACTCCTTTTTTGTCTACATCAAGGAGATATTTGTATAAGCAGGTCCCGATTTCGCAACTTCCTCTCTTTCCATCGCTTTCACCCCAAACGTAACAAAATCCATGTTGTGTATGTGATTCGTACACAGTTAAATTATATACCGCATACTTCCTGCTATAATACAGGAGCATACTCTCACCATGGGGGGTATTTAGTACCTTTTGCATATCAAAACTTGCCATAACTGTCGAGCTATCGTTGCATAACATATTTCGATGTATTTCAGCTCGTTTGTAGCATGCTTTTTTTTCCTCGAGGTGATTTTCATACTCGATGGTCTCTTGTTCATTTAAAACATTCGTGTTATTTTCATATTTAACACACAGCTTACATTTATCCTTTTTTGGGACATGAAAGGATAAGTTATATTCATTAAAAGCATTTCTGAATAATCGCTCACTAAGATGTGGACGTTCTGCGTCTTGACAATATTTTACATAAAGGCGGTATAGATTTGTCACATTTTGTTACATATTATGTACCCAATCGGAACAAAAGCATAATATCAAATAATTCTCTTTGAAGCGGTGCACCATTAAGCAAAATGTCATTAAGTGCAATCTTTTTGTTAGTCTGCATAGAGCAATCAAAAACCACTCTCGTCTTTGTGCTTATGCTATGCTCATTGATAACAGCATGATGAGGCATGAAGTATGCAGCATCATTCTCAAGGTCCATTGAGTTAAAGTCAATATAGTGCCCATGCCCTAACTCCACATATTCATTAATGAATTTGTCATAATCTGAAAGCAAATTAGGATTCTTTTGCAGCCTTCGTTCGAGATTAAGAAATCTATAATAAGCTAGGTCAAATGAGCTGCCGAGCACATTCTTGACTTCACTCAAAGGCACCTTCAACGGCAAGTCTACCTGAAACTTATTGTCCTTAAATAAAGTAGTATTTTGAAAAATGCTTTCAGCTTGTTCATGCTCAGACATGCTCTCATTATAAGTTTCAGGTATGCTTTCCGTTTTCCAAAATTGGTGAATATTTTCTTGAAGGCTCGAGTCACATTGAAGACATAAAAGCGATACCTTACTTGTGTTAGTGTTTGTTTGCCGCGGCAAGGCTCCAGCAATTACATGCCCAAACCTCGTATTAATGAAGCGAGGCTGTGGACTCGGCTCCTGCTTAACAGGCTGCGCTGCTACTGCCTCCGGAAGCAGGACCTGGAAAAATATGTCCGCACCTAAGAGCATATTGATCTCTGATGGTTGATGAAAGTTATCATCTGCCAGTAGGATACCATCAGGGATATCAAGTAAATCCTTCTCAATATTGTACTGTGGAATTTTACATGTAATTTTATCCAACACATGACAATTGACAGTCACTTGATAAGGCATAGCCAGAGAGAAAATCTCTAAAGGTATGGAGTATTTGATTGAATTATTACTGTTTCCAACCCCCACAATCATGGTGTTGTCCTTATTCGGAGTCATTCCTAGTATATCAATTACCTTGCTGGTGACCAAGGATATCTGTGAAGCAGAGTCCAGTATGGCCTTGACATGTAACTCTCTGCCTGTCTTTGAATAAAGCCTTACTTTTACTGTGGGTAATAGGACCTTGTTGCTAACTGCATTTGAAATTAAGGATACTTGTGATTGGTTAGCCGACTCCGGGTGTAGTACAGTATTGTGCGATTGCCTACAAATTTTGCACCTGAAGTGAAAGCGGCATTTACCTGTGTGCTTATTCAGGCACGTTGTGCACAGGCTATTGCTTGTAATAAATGCAGTTTTATCATTACTAGTTAAAATTTTAAATTTGCTGCATTCAAATAATTTGTGGTTTGACTTACAATAGACACAGGCGGGCGAGGCGGCTGCTCCTGAAGTTGTCACATTTACCACTGCCTTCGGGTAGGGTCTCCCAGTCCCAGTAGCGATCGGCTCAGCATTCTCCAATGCCAAGGCACGCTTCTCCAGATACAGCAGGAACTCGGTGACAGTTGGGTCCACAGCATCACTCCTCTCCAATTGATATGCCCGTGATGTGTATGCATCTAATTTGCGGTACAAAATGGCCAATATAATAGGGTCCCAATTATCTGTGCTTACATTTAAGTTTTTTAAGGCAGCTAAACATTGCTTAATCTTTGACACAAAGTCCCTTAAGTTTGCAGGATTTGACTTGACCAAGGCATTTATGTCAAGCAAGGCATTGATATGCTCATTAATAATTTTGAATGTGTGGTTATATCTATCGTCAAGAAGTTTAAGTGCTTCTTCATAGCTTCCCATTGACAGAGGAAGATTTTTACAATATCAAGAGGTTCATTCATAAGGAATGACCTTAAATAATACATTTTTTGTACATTATCAATAGACCTATCGTTATGCACAATCGCTTTAAACAGATTTATGAAAGGTGTATATTCACTATATCTACCTGTGAACGTAGGTATTTGTATCGTTGGCAGTTTAGCCTTGAAGCCATGGCACGATGTTGCTTCCGAGGGCGTAGCTTTTGTTTTTATTGCTTCGTTTAACACTGTTAGAATTTGAAAATATTTCGTTTCGCAGTCAGCGACGTCCTCTTGGTCGGCCTCATCGTGCGCCAATATTTGTTTGTTATAGCTTTCATACTCCGTAAACAATTCTCCAATACGTGTGCGCTTAGACTGCAGCGTGGAGAGGCTACTCAACTCCACATCTTGCACATTAGTCACAAAGGAATATAGCCGTGTGATGGATGCCTTTGTGTAGCCCCTCGCCGCCCGCAGTTGTTTTAGATCAGTTATCGACATGATTATCACCAATCGGAGTTACACTTAAACATGAACATTAACTCTTTCAAGAGGAATTACTTTTAACAATATAAATTGCAAAAACGAACAAGGAAAAATGGCGTCTACGCGTCGGTCGAGTTGAGTGAAGTTGTCACGTCACGTTACATTAGTTAGAAGTTGAACTAAGTGAATGATAGACGAATGACCGAACGGTAATCAGAATTCTCCAATCGACAAAGATCATCGATGAAGATCTTGACAATGTTGGCCGTAGACAGCGCCTGTGATTGGTTGACGTCCGGTATTGCGTTAGCGCAGCAATATGGCGGCGAGCATAGACAAGCCGAATGTTGGCGCCAGCGTCGAGAACGTAGAATTTTCGCAGCGGGACGAAGTATGATTATGAAGTTAACTTATACTTGCGTGACCGCCATTTTGTTTTCTTCTTTCTTCGCGAGGCGACTGAAGTCGTTTCTATAGGAAGAGTCGTATGAGTAGTCCCACGATGAAATGAAGCGCAGAACCACTTAAAATTAATCACTGATGAGATTGCAGTATGCGACAAACTTTATTTTCGCGCCGCTTCAGATGACAGTCGCATCGCCCACGATGAATGTAGCGTGGTATGGCGATGTAGTCTTCTAAATTTGATGAAATTTCCTTACAGGTTGCGACGAAGTAAGATTTTCGCGTCGCTCGCTGTTTTATTCGTTGTCTCCGTTGCGTAGTACATACGTATACGATGAATCTGTGAGCACGCCGCACGCCGTGAAGCTAGCCAGTAGATCGCCTTTATCGCAAGCTCTCTTCCTTTTCTCTTCGAAGGACCATTTGTTGGGGAGCGTGGTAGGGCACGGTTTCTTGTGTGGAAGAGATTGAAAGGACAGCTGTTCACTTTTAGGCTTTATTACGAACACACTTTAGAATCTTTAGATTACATCTTTATAGAGACGCGGTTGCAAGAAGAGTGAGTGAATGTACTTAAGTAGCATAGACATTAAATGAACGGTATTAAGATTTACTCATTCTCTGTTGGAGTTGCCAACAGATAGAACGTGTATGATACTATTAAATTAAGATGCCATTCAACTCAAAAATACAACATTTACATACATTTGAACATACGACCAAAATTACATAAAAAATGCAAAAAAAAATGTTCGACTTACCGTGACGTCGCACGCGCAGCCTTCCGCTCCCACTGTTACTCGCGCACTGAGGCATGCTAGAAGCGTCCGTAGGATAGGTGCGGGACAGGGTCGTGCGGGGGGAACAACTACTTATTTAGCTGTTCCCAATTACCCGCCGTTCTCATTTCCCCCACTCTCCCCTACCTCTACTTATGATAAACGCGTCTTCATAATCATACATGCATTAAAACGGTGCTGTCCCTGAATCAAATGGTAAAGTGAAATAAACTTCGGGTTAGACGAGGGTTTTCCAAATTGAAGACTTTGTCTTACATTAAGATATGCAGCGTTTATGATATTCATGAGCCCTCATAAGAGACGTAGGCAGTGTATACCTACCTATCTATTCTCCTTGAGGTATACTCATTTGTAACTTACAATGTAAATTTCAATAATGCAGCAGGAATTCGTGATGTCTTGTAAAGTTACTACGGTACTTGGAATTATGGTCGATATACCAATCAATAAAATATGTAAAAAAATACTAAAAAAAAAAGCACCTTTTTTCATTTCAACCGCTGACTAATTAACGCCGGTTTAGTATTCTGAAATACATACATTTCATCAGAAGATTTTTAAATTCATACCAAAAATTGGAAAATGTATATTTCATTGAAAAAGGCAAACTGTGAGTTTTCTTACGGCGCTTCTTTCTCACGGAGGCCTTAGTTGGAAGCGCTGGTAGATTCCTAAATTTTAGGAAATAATTGCCCCACAGTAGATTAATTCACGAGTCGAGTAAATGAATATAATAACTTAATGTTATGATTGCCAAAGGAATTAAAATAATAATAACTGTGACAATTCCAAAATACAAAATATTTAATAATTGCATTAATCCATTCCGTTCTCCAATTAATAACAATTAAGTGACAATATTTTCTTAGTGCACCAAGATTAAAAAAAAAAAAAAACAAATGAAAAGAGAAGAAAACGGAAACGTGAGAATCGTTTAGTGATGTAAAAGTTAAGACAAATTATTGAACTTGAAACTACTAAAAAGAAATAAGTATAAGTCCTCACTAAAATTAACTTTTATATGCATAGATTTATGATTAAAAGCCTTGTCTCAAACGGAGAATAAAGTGAATAGTAACAAAACTAAAACATAATTCTTTATGACACATTTATTACAAACTTACAATACAGTTGTTGATAAGATTAAACTAGTGTTATATTTCAATGTACATTCAAATTCATGATTGAGAATTAAGTTAGAAAATATTACATTTTTAACTACAGTCTAGTGACCGGGATACTGCTATTGTTGCGCATACCCGTTACTTTGAAATATTGTTGGCTGGTTTGCTCACTGCGCCGACGCGAAATCAATCCATATTAATGGTGGAATTATCATCTTCGCTGTCTCAGCGAAGGTGCTGGATGTACGCGATGCGCCACAATAACCGTGCTGAACCCTGAATCTGAGCAAATGCTTCGCGCCTTGGTGTTTGGCGTGGTTGGCTGGTGTGAGGCGTCTGGATGTAGGCCCCGAATTTAGTTCAATTCACTCGGATGGAGCAGTGAGCGAATCCGCTAAGGGTTTGTAATTACTGATAATTATAAATATGGAGAGATGGGTGGCAATGCGCATACGTATCTCTATGTCTTCTTCTATGCGGAGATCCGATCGTCTCTTCCATTCTGCGGGATTAGGATACAACACCAATGTCTCTTCTGTAACTCTCTTTAGACATCTCTCCAAACCATCCCAGTCTTGGGGTGCACTCTTAATGAAGTTCCTGATCATCGAGAGCGGGGATAGGCAGGACATGCCTATTGTATTCATGTATGTAGCCACTGATAGGGGTCTGCGGATTGACCTGGCCAGGGTGCCCATCATACATCCTACCTCGTGCTCGACACATAGATAGTCTCCCCCTGTGTACAGAGTCCACTGGGTTTGGGGTGTTCCCCTCACCTTCTGGAAAACTACACGTGCTATGGGACTCCACCATTGAGGTGGTCGCATCCCGACTCTCTCCTGTATGAGGATGAAACATTCGGAAGGGTTAGTGATATTACACCATTCCAGATGATGATGTCCTGTTACCACCCATATAGTAGGGTAGGGCGAGTCTTCTCGTCGTATCGGTTGAGATGAACCAATGTTGGCTAGGAACTCCCTCGAGTTATAAACAAGCTGGCAGGGGTCCCCTGTAACGTAAAGAGGCCCGGTCTCCAGGAGCGTCTGCAGTTCGGTTTTTGACGGGTACCAATGCGGGAATCCACCCCTGACAAGGGTCGGGAACATGTGACAAAACACAGAGTATAGGAGACCCCCTGGATCTCGAGTGGTCACCAAGTTTAACCCCTCTCCTTCACAGCCCTTTAGAACGTCTCTGAGTGCTACCAATGTCTCATATAACTGGTTGACAGTCCTCCCGCCTGCTAGGCACCGTGACATCTCTTCCATATCAACCGATGCCTCTGATCCTGTAATGACCCCACATGGTGGATGGGAGGGAGATGGAAGTTTCTCGATTCTACAGCGGGTGGGACGCTCAATCCTCCGCACCCCCGCAATGCTCTCGTCCTCAGACATGGCCAGAGAAGGAAGTCTGAAGGGAATGTTCAGTCGCGCCATTTTCTTTCGGAGATTCTCTAGGGTGCGATCCCGGTTGGTAGGGTCGGTGAGAGGGTGAAGAGCATACTCCCGTAGAGAGGAGCATAGAGCCCGCATCCACTTCACACCCAGATGGTCCTCCTCCTCCGGCAACATGACGGTCCAGTTGATGATACACTTGACTGACCCCTCGGTGTACAAATGGCTGATGTGACTACTAACTAACGATAAGCTTGAAGAACACATCCATGTCCAGTCTGCTGGTCTCGGACAGGTTCACGAACGGGGGTGTGATTACTTCCTCTATGGCTCTTCTCTCGAGTGCTGTGATGGTGGATGCCTCCTTCCTATTTAGCATCCACACGGGAAACTTATAGGCCATATGTGCTGTGTAGGATCTTACGGTCCCCTCCTTCCCTTGGGTAATGCTCTCTCCCCTGTCCTCTGTATCAGGGAGCACTGCCATGGCTGTAGGTAATGACACCCCCGTGTAGGTCGCCTGATCAAGAGTAAACACCTCAGGAGGGATCTTCCAACACCCAGCGTGCAATACGATGGCCATCCGCTCGGGGAGTGATCCATACTTCCTGTAGTATAGAAGTAGAGTTGAGATACCATAGAGGAATATTGACTGAAAACAGTGTATAATCTTCTCCCTTTTTAGCGAAATCAGTCGCTGTGCTCGAACAGATGCTGACGTGCGAGGCGAAGTTGCTAGTTCCGTTCGATTGTCCGCCGCGGTTCATGGTGGGACATGGTAGTCTGTGAGTGATAGTGCCCGAATAGACATGGGATGTTCTTCTGTCCAACTCCTCGTCCGTTGCTCTTGTCTTCTCTCGTATGATGACATCCAACAACTCTGTCATCCCCTTGTCCCCCTTCCCCCATGAACGCAACTGTAAGGATTGGATCAAGGACTGATTGTAGCTATAGGTCTCCGTGTCCTGGAGAGGCTGCCTCTTTGCTCTGACCTTGGTGGGCGCTCCGATGTATGGGGTGACAGGTCCACGTATTAATTCCCAGGGCAGGGAGGGATCCCCAGTGAGTGTGAGTGAGATAGCCTGGTCGTACCCCTCCAGTGGCACTGTGTCCCATTTGCACACCTTGGCCTGCTGCTGTTGGGCAGCCATAGTGATCCCCTCAAGTTGGAGTCCCCAGCTTTCCTCCCTGAGTGCCTGTGCAAACTGTGTTAGGCAGGTGTCGGTCTGTATCCTGGATAGAGACACATCAGGGCCGCGGGATAGGATGTGCTCCAGCATGGTTTCTTCCATCCTCCGGACGACATCTAAGACTTCAATTTCTGAGTTCCACTCACGGCACGCGACCGCTTGTATGGAGCGGGTGTTTAAAAATTTGTTGACCAGCGCTTCTTGTTTACCTACATTAGACAGTGTCATAAGCTTTGACATTAGTTTGGGATCGCATGGCTTGATGATTTGGTAGATGGGTGCCTCGAACGTATTTTTTATCGGTAGGATTTTCCCCCTAATCGCATTTTGCCACGATCGTGTTTTGTCAAGTGTGCTATATGTTTGATCGTATATTTTCCTATGGGTCATTTGCCTTACAGCATGTTGTCTGGTTCGCTTTTTGGTCTATAAATAATTTGCCTAACAGCGTATAGTCCTATATGCTTATTGTTCTACTGTAAATTGTCAGATTGCAATTTGTTATGCTTTTTAGGTGTATCATCAGATTTACAATAATGAGGTATATCTACATTAAAAACATAGGATCGAGTAAAAGATTCTATAAAAATAATTTAGTAGTGTTAATCCATTTAAGCTTTTCGCCTGTGTAGATATATTTATTGATAGATTTGCTACTATCAGAAGTCAGATTGAGGTCCGCTATTTTTGCAAACGAACATCCCCTTGTAGCCTGCTCTAACTGACTGTAATACCTGAAGTAACAAAACCACTGTTTTATTTTATTATTTGTCATTTATTACCAGACACGTTATTAAGTACCTACGTGATCCCTTTCACGTAAAATAAGTAGTAATGTAATAAAACCAATCTTATACTTTATGAATAACTAAAAAAATCTCATGGGACACAACATAACTTGACATCAACATAACAATTAAAACTTATTTTATAAGTGGAACATGTAACGTAAAGATACCTTAGTACTTAAGAGACGCTAATTTTTTTAGAGAAGATGCTAAAGGCAAGAGGTTTTCTTCAAAGCTTCTTACAATACTGGTTATTTTGCTGTCCATGATATGGTATTTTTTTTGACGACGCCGAATAATGTGGGTCTCTGTGTAAAGTTGACATAAAGAGAAATCTACTTGCTCCGCTTCGACTTTCATGGCTTGAATAAAATGAAGCAAATGTTTGCCGCAAGTTATTTTCTTTTTAAGCCCGCTGTGGTAGCCTTCGGCCACGTTGTTGGTGCGATGCCTCTGTCCATGACATGATAATATGTCAATATACTTCAAATTGATCCACTGCGAATTCATATAATCATTGAACTGACGAATGTGGGCAAGACTAGGGGCAGCAGTTTGAATTGTAAGCCATGCCTCTGGTATATGGCGGGGCTGTAAATGTGCTAAAGCTACACATTGTGCGACATATGTACAACCTTCACGGTTGCTGGCGATTTCTAACTACCTCGCTTTTTTCCACACGTTCTTGCTGTAGTGAAAAAAACATCCACTTATTTGAGCCAAAGGGAAATTTTCCTGCAGAGCATTTATAGCAGCAACTTCGAAGTCAACTTTTAGGTTCTTGGGGTTGAATTCTGGTATGTTTGCTTTTATTTCTTGAAAGAAATTAGCATATGTTTGCTGCTGTTTATTAGGCAGCAAACCAAATATTATAGGCACGACTTTAGTCACTTCCTGAGTGCTGCCCACGTCACCTAGTATTATATATAGCTGTGTATATGGGTGTGGCGTCACTTTAAAAGTGCCGTCGAGAAAATACGTATCTACTTGCTGGATATATTTTTTGCTTTCTGGCGTGACGAAAATTGTCATCCCATTTTTGTTCACAAGTAGAAAATCTTTAGGCAGATTTTCAGGTATTTCTACCTCTTCGCATGAATTAAACTGTAACTTTTCGACGCCTTCCTTACGGCTTCTATATAATGCGTCACGTACTGTGTGATAAGATGGCAACTTATCAGCGAATTGTTCTTGCCTGAAACAGGCCATCTCACTATGATATAGCGAAGGCATTGGGCTAAAGTCCACCTGGACCTTTTTCTTTAGTTGGGCAAGTATCTTTTCTATTTCCGTACTTTGGAAATCTGGGATACACATATCATGTGCTATCTCCCGAATAACCCTTGTTCTTTCCGAATTTATCTTGATACTGCCACTACATGACCGTATATGACACCTCCATACCAACGATCCATCTACATTTTCTCTGTTTAAATGGTACCGTTGTCCATGTCGCACTATAATTTTTCCTCCATGAGTACTATCGATAAAACTAAAAGGTTCTCTATTTACAATATCTTCATTCGTTGCAAACGACATCATTTACAACAACTGACTTTATTGCAGTTCTTTCCATCTAAAACAAAACCTGTGCATAAAGTGATTGACTGTCAAATATTACTATGACATGATACATACTTGAACATGAAGTATGAAAGTAATTATGAAGATATTACATTGGAACTCTTTAGCAGTATTTTCTTTTGAGCAGTAGAGTCCCAAGTACTCTGTATGAGTATGTGTCATGTCATGATCGAGGACTACAACGATGAAAATGTCTCTTTAAAGGTTCAATGCAATAAGAAAAACTGAGATTAAAAATAAAGAGTTTATGACTAAATTCGGCTAGAAAAAGTGAGATTAAAAAAAAAGAGTTTATGACTAAATGCGGCTAGAAAAAGTAAGATTATGAAATGGGAGACTAAGGAAAAAATCGATTATACATAAAGCACACTTGACAAATCACGATCGTGGCAAAATGCGATTAGGGGGAAAATCCTACCGATAAAAAATACGTTCGAGGCACCCATCTACCAAATCGGCTTGATGCTCAAAAGATCACGTACTAGTTTCTCTCTCTCGTCATTCAGAGAGGCGAAGAATAGAGGCTTGACCTCTCTGTTCACTATCAAGTTTGGCAACCCCTCAGCTATCTTGGCCTTTAAGTAGTTTTCGGACTGGCGAGGGATGGACAGGGGCAGGGATTGAGGGTCCTTTATAAGCATCACAGGGTCCGGATTCTTGACTAGGGTGGTGGCTATCTTGAGAATGTGAGACCGGTGTCTTGGGGATTCCATGAGAGTGCGCACCAGGCTTAGGTTGCATGTAAGAGGGTCCTGGACAGATCGTGTTCAGAAGTTGGGGACGAGCGTGATGGGGTACCCTCCAAGGATTCTCGAGACTGAGAGAAGAGCTGTTATGTACTCAGACGGGTAGGTGGATAAAACGGGATGTCGTGACTCTAACAGGAATGATGCCTCCAAGATGGTAACCCAGTAGGCGGTGACAGGTTGGTGATCTTTTTGTGCTCCTGCCATCCCGGTGGAGAATAGACATGCCAGGTCTCCGTTGAGAGAAGGGATAGTTTGATTTGCTTCGCTTGCTATCCGGGATATGCGCTTCAAGGAGGAGCTCACCTGACTGCCTTTATAAAAGAATTCTCGGCCGTATTCCAGTAGAGAAGTAGATACCCAGGTCTCTTCCAGCTTTAGGGTTATCCCAGCTCGGGTACAGAGGTCTCTCAACGCGGTTTGTAACCACACTATGTACTGGTCGCGTGTCATGGCATATTTTTCTAAGACTGTGCTAGAGAGTATACGCAGGTAGATAACCTGGTTGTCCCCCTGTCCGGTTAAAGTGGCGACCGTACCACACCTCCATGATGCTATGAGGATGAGCATTATAGTAGCGAGGGTCCACCCTTTTTGTCGCATCCCCTCCATCCATGCTTCCGAACCGTGTATGCATCTCTTTCCGTTGCGAGGCAGGCCGTCCTCACCCTGCTCGGGAGGGTTGAATCTATCTTGGAAGAGAAGTATCACTTCGAGTGGGAACCGCTGGGTGTAGGAGAACACATTGTGCAGGCCCATGAGCCGATCCAATTCCTCAAAGAACCTCGAGGAGTTTTCACTCCTTGGCACATTATTTCCAATCCTAAGACATGAGAAACTCGGTGAGCTTACGCTCTTTTGTGTTTGTTATGTTATATTTACTATATCCACTCGCACTCAGCTCGCATTTAGAAACATAATAATACTAAGGATAGCCCCGAGAATTTTAAATGCGATTAGGTACATTCAGTCTATGTAGAACTCATGCTGCTTTTACTCCTTCATATATGTTTGCATAGACGGGCACTATGTAAGTAGGTGTGAATTGCATGAACTGATGTTATTTAGTTTCCAGTTTATGAGGAACTCGGGGGCTTCACTTCCCCATAATCTATTTTAATTCACTAATATTTACAGGCACTCGTTATTGTTGTTGTGTAGGTAATCCGTAAAACATGATATATTTTAACAATAACACACTAACCTATTTACATCGAAAGTATGTAGGTATGTTTTAGTCCAGCTGATGCTAGCTAACCTGATCACGTTACGATGTAAATAGGTACAGGTAGGTGTGGGTTTTCAATATTAATTACTTACCTACCTACTAAGAATCGTATGGAATGGTAATATTGTTCAAGTTATTACCATAAATTGAACACAGATCCAAATAATATCATAACAACGTATTGCGCGACAGCTAGATAACTATGTACAAGAATGTTGAATATTTTCGTTACACAACAGTACTGCCTTCCTTTTGTTAGATTCATGGTAGTCTTTATTTGAACATACTTATTCTCAAGGCACTTAGATATTCAGTTTTAATGTGTAACTTTATTTAGAAATATTAATATGTAACGAAACATTTGTAGGTAGATAACGAATTTGTAACTGGCTGTCTAACAACCGTCAAGCATTTTATTTAATACTTAACCAAATATTTTAATTGTACGTATATCTATGTCGAATTTAACAATTTGTTACCATAACACAACTACGGGAATGCAATTAGGTAAACATTAGCGGGCACATTCTGTTCACGACTAATTACGCCGACCGTTATCAGTTTGTTTTCAATTCCTCTGCTTATTTTTTTGACATAAGTGCACAAAGTACTGGTCAGAATGTTATGCAACTTTTGTTGTAGGTACTTTAATATTCGAAACCACTATACCCACTTTTTCCTTTTCTTTTCCTTTTACAGAAATTAATTAAAAGGATTCCACTGATTATTATTATCGGTTATTTGTACACTTCCTTGTTGCGTTTTTTTATCCTCGTCGCCATTGTGACGTCCAGGGTTTCAGGGCGGGAATAGATTCAATGAAACAACGTAAACGGGTTTTATGTCGACACGATCTGCTCGCTCCCGTTGACGTCTGTCTTGGTAATGGCAGCAGCGGGCAGGTGGTGGGAATACTTTATTTCATAAAGGTGTCTATACACCACAGCACCATAGAGTATAAACTTTTTCAGATAAATGTGTTTTTAGTTATATTTCCATTCTGGGCAAAGATTGGACGGAAGGGCAAAGTTGGAGGATTTGATTGTAGTTAACATTATTACTGAATATAAATGCATAGTATTACAATCCCTCCTGAAACGGGGTCCTATCCTACAAGTGAAACTCCAGAGTACCAATTTAAACTTATTAGGTCTATATGGAACATTGTTATACAATGTAATTTTTTCAATCACTTTAGAGCCTGGAAATCAAATACAGAAGATCAAAAGAATCAAGAAAAGAGCAAAAATTGGCGTACAGAAGAATCAAGATTTACTTTATGAACAAACGCAGTTAAAACTTTTGTTAACTTACATTTTGATAGTCTGTTGCAGTTGGCGCAGAGGGCGATTTCATTGCTTCTTGTTTTATTATCCGGGTTCCGTTATTGTAATAACATAAATTTTGAGATATAACTTAAAACTGTAGCACGAAGGTTAACTTAATTGTTTTGATCCTGTAGCTAAAACAAACATTGACATTATTACAAATATTGCAAACTATGACAGCACGACGTTTCTTTACTCGATAATTTTAGCCAGATCATAGTAACAAACGTAAGAAAATAGTTACCTTATTTATCGTAGATACATTTAATCACAGTTTTCTTGACAATAATCCGTTTTGTTGTTCATTATTTTTCTATTCGTAAATTAATTTCCATTTCGTAGAATAGTTAGACGTGTGAAGTGTCATAGACAGTGTTACCAGGTTAAAGAAATGAGATGACTTAAATAGTAGACTATTATTAAGGTGTAGATTCACTTTACCGAGATTATAAGATTTACGTAGCATTTATAGAAAATAGCTAATATATTTTTATTTATGTGGGAATGGGGCAGGGAAAAACGCATAAGATGGTCTTAACGTCTTTTATTTACATTATATAAATCTTTACATACAAATCTTCATCCGTCCACTAAATCATTCTATCGTCTGACACTGTCTGTCATACGTCAAATCTAACACATTCCTTATTTTATTCTATTCAAACTAGTATTAATCGTCTATCAGCCAGCTCCTTATATTCTACAAGTATCAATCCCACACTCGGCCCTCCTGCACTCATGTCTGTCCTCAGACATGCATCGTCTAGCATCCTTTCTTCGTCATCATCATCATCTATATCATCTCATTTACGTCTTCATAATCACCGTAACACTTATTTACATCGTCGAAAGGAAACAAAATACACAAAACACGTAACACTATTCTGGCCTTTCCTTCTTGAGCTTGGATGTCCACTTCTTCCGTCTCGTCGTCTTCGTCGTTCCAACCCATCAACTGCGTCGTACCATTCCAAACGTCGTTCCTTCTCTACGTCTTAACCATTCCTTTCCATCTTCGTCGTCATCGTCGACTTTCACCTCATTATCCACGTGGTTCAGGTCCTTTAATAAATTGTTCACAATTGTAAGCGCCTCGTCATTTTGTTACGTCTTTAATATTTTCCTTCGTCGTTTGCGTTCTACGTTTCATCCTGACCCCATCCCGGACGAGCCCCCAAAATTGTGGGAATGGGGCAGGGAAAAACGCATAAGATGGTCTTAACGTCTTTTATTTACATTATATAAATCTTTACATACAAATCTTCATCCGTCCACTAAATCATTCTATCGTCTGACACTCTCTGTCATACGTCAAATCTAACACATTCCTTATTTTATTCTATTCAAACTAGTATTAATCGTCTATCAGCCAGCTCCTTATATTCTACAAGTATCAATCCCACATTTATGTATTATTTAATTAGACAACGTACTATTTTTTCAATCAAAATCTAATGTTCAATAGGGATATTAAGTTAAGATCGATTAAGGTATCGATTGCAGACGGTTTTTTTTAAGGCAATAGTGATGTCACAATATAAGTATTGTAAGTTGAAGTTCGAATGTGGTTGTACGTAAATTTCACTAGGTCACTAGTCTTTCTTTATTATTTTATATATATAAAACTCGAAGGTGACTGACTGACATAGTGATCTATCAACGCACAGCCTAAACCACTGGACGGATCGGGCTGAAATTTGGCATGCAGGTAGATGTTATGACGTAAGCATCCGCTAAGAAAGGATTTTTCAAAATTCACCCCCTAAAGGGGTGAAATGGGGTCCAAAGTTTGTATGGGGAAATAAGATTGGTTATTATTATTTTATTTGAAACTTCACAGAAGTATTTCTAACGATAAATGAGTAAACACGTGTTTCAGGTTTTTTGAAAATTCAAGCCCTAAAAGGGAGAAATGTGGTGACAAAGTCTGAAAATCAATATGGGTATTGTTTTTATGGTTTATCGGGTCGCTGATTACGAAAACCGCAACAATTTTAAAATCCAACGTGGCGGACGTGAATTACCATGGGGTTGAAATGTCTAAATACTAAACCGCTGGTTCTAGAGGGTCCAAATTTGGCACGTAGGTTCCTTATAAGGTGTAGGCGTGCACTAAGAAAGCATTTTTTAAAATTTACCCCCTAAGGGGGTGAAATGGGGATTCAAAATTTGTATGGGGAAACAAGATTAAATAACTTGGTACCCTGTATCCCGGAAGAGGGAAGGGGGAAGAGGGAAGAGGGAAGGGGGAAGAGGGAAGAGGGAAGGGGGAAGGGGGAAGGGGGAAGAGGGAAGAGGGACGAGGGGAAAAAGTGAGTGAGTGTGTAAAAATATGGGTGTCGTTTTTAAACGCACAGCCCAAACCGCTGATTCTAAAAAGTCCAAATTTAGAACGTAAGCTCCTTATAGGGTATAGGGGCGCACTAATAAACGATTTTTCTAAAGGTGGTGAAATAGAGATCCAAAGTTTGTATTTTATTCGAAACTTCACAGGAGTATTTCTAACAATATGAGTAAGCACGCTTTTCAGGCCTTTCAAGAATTGAACCCCTAAAAGGGGGAAATGTGTTGACAATGTCTGAAAATCAACGGGTGTTATTTTTATTATTTATCGGGTCGCTGATTACGGGTACACCAATTATTTTAAAATTCAACGTAGCGGACGTGAAATACCATTCCCCTGTGGGGGTGCGATGACGTTAAAATGATTGTGGGTGATATCAATATGGGTGTCATTTTCATGGTTTTTGGGACGTTAATTGCGAAACTGGCATCAAATTTGAAATTTAATATTGTGGACATGAAAATTATTGAAAGCATTTGTGCCTAATTGCAATTCAATCGGTGCAGTAGTTTTGCAGCAAATCGGTTGTAACAGACGGACCCACAGACAGCTACAAGTGATCCTATAAGGGATTTATTTTTGCTTTTGAGGCATACCTCCATAGAGTGAGTCCCGTTATCCTAATAGATGTTTAAATTTGTATTTGGTGCCATCTCGATTGTCGTCAAGGCCAGTGCGGGTGGCGCGGCGAGACTGGAGGAGTAGTCATCGGGAAACCTCCTGCAGCCGTAATAAATGCATTCAAACTTTTCAACAATAAAACGGCTAGACGGATATGCATTAGGAATAAGCAGATTATACCCTAACTTTAACAAATAGCTCACTTTTTATCCTGAAAAAAAGAGCATCGTTCCCGTAGGATAATGTTTATTTTATAGGAACGCGGGCGAAGCCGCGGGTTAATGCTAGTAGTATATATAATCGAATGTTTTACGTAATTGATCGTTTTCATTGAGTTCTCCAATGAGTTGAAATTCGATAAGGTTCATAAGGTTCTTCAAAACGGTCAGTATGGGAATATCTGAAACTATATGACTTAAGAAGATTTGTTCTTAAGAACCATGTCATCGATTTTAGTAACAAGGAGAACTGCATTCATTTATTAAAAAAAATAAATTGTACTCAGGTCGAAAATTTACGTTTTGAAAAATAAATGTACGATTGTGTGTAGGCCTGAAGCAGTAAATGTTACTGTGAATGATGAGAAGCATTGGTTGCATATTCCTGTCCTTAATTTATTTTGGTAGTTGAATGTTGTATTGAAAAAAAATGAAGTTATTTCGAACACCAACTAAAATAAATTAAGGGAAATGAAAACAAAGCTTTTTATACATTGTATGAATACGGTTTTCTTTGTTAATAAAATTAATGATATGGTTCGTCAAATCAGATCTTCGAATGTCTTATAGTTCCAGAGTTTCCCATACTGACCGTTTTAAATGTACACCCTGTGTAATTAAATCACTCAAATCATATGTCTTATTTTTAAATTAATCGTACAAACAGTATTGAGAAAGATACACTACTCTGTTATCTTATGTCTCAATACTGTCAATTATTAAAAAGTACACACACAAAACTACTTATTACAATGAGTTGCACTCGTCGCTTGAAAAGTGGTCGTAAATAGGTGCACCAAAAGTATGAGCTCAATAATAAATACTCAATGTCCTCTTCGTTCATGTGCATGAAATGTCTCGGCCGTACACGTACAGTGTTGACTACTTCTCAGTTGGTGATGGTCCAAGGCCATTTAATGGCATTTAAATATATATCTTCTAAGTCGACCATAGTTAGCATTGTGTCCACTTCACAAAATATTACCATGTTGGACTGAATGGACAATCGTCGATATTTGAAGTAGGAAATATTAATCTGAAACAAGGAAAATTTAAATAAGTATATTATTTGGATCTGTAGGTTATCATTACTATAGCTTTTAAGTAACATACTAACTGACCTTCCTGTCGGTACAGGACCTGTTTTTGCAAACCATACATTTTCCTTTTTGTCCCAAGATAGATGTGAGATATTTGTTACAATTAAGGAATGTAATCCTTTTAGCACTGGTAATTTTGCAAGTAAAATATTCGATATACGGTCAATTTCGGAACTGCTGATAAGAAACACTTTGGTGATTTTTAAACTTTGCTTTAACAATCGGTGTGCGTCTGTTGCATTTGTCAATCTGTACTCCATTCATGTCTAAAGTAAAGCCACCTTCGTCTGGAGAACGTGTTCTATATTGTGGGTAGCCGTCGTCACCGGTTTGTGTTTCACCAAGTCAAAATTTGTCTACGCCGGAGGCCACAGAAGCACCACGGACCCATAGATGATACTCAACAAAAGTCGGTCTAGTCCGGCGAGACAACTTGGATGCGATTCGCACCGCTGAGTACTTAACCTAACTTAACCTAGTTTGCTAACCTGTCCTTTGAGCTGGTGTCTTCTCCTCGACCACTCGCTTTTTCTTTGTCTTGTCCCACATTCAACTAAAATCCACAGACCTACGGACTAAATTGACAAATGACTGACGGGTAAAATGATACCAGGAACAGCAAAATAAAAATAGTGAAGAGTATATGTCGATAACAATATATCGACAAGTTGTAAAGTACAAATAACAGACTAAATAGTTTAAATCAAAAATAAGTATATTAGTACTGTCGGACTTGGGTTGTCAGACTATATTACATATACAACAATCTTAACGGAAATAATTGAAAATCGCAATACAATTTACCTTTGCAACAGTCGGGGCCTCGTTTTTTTTTTTTTCAAAAAACGTATGCACTTTTTGACGTATTGCCGCAAAAGTAAATTCGTCCACCTTATCTTTGAACTTTAATTTTGGACCGGGTGTCAGAGGCGAACCGATTAGCACATATGTTAAGAAGTACGCCTATGTAGAGACTAAAGCTAAGTACGAATTTTTTATTTTTTCTTAAGTATTACAAGAAATAAAATTAAAAAGAATAAAAGTAGAGTCTTAAAAATAAAAACTTAAAATTGACTCTAAGTCAATTTCGTTTTGATTGCGACGACGCGTTTGGCTCGGTTGGTAGACACCTGCCTACTGAGTCGGCGGTCCCGGGTTCGAATCCCGGCCGGGGCAAATATTTGTGCAAAATATTTGTTCTTGGGTCATGGATGTTATCTATATATGTATGTCGATGTCGGGATAGGGTAGCATGACCGGGTGCGTGTGTGTAACATTAGTTGAGCTATTCGATATCGTTGTGGACGAGGAGGTAGTTGATGAAACACTTCAGATACAATTTACTTGATTTATTCCTTATTACAATGAAGCACAAAATAACAGTTCCTGACACAGAGGTCTGTAAGCTAGGTTATCGAAGTCTCGAACAGAATAGTCTTTATTAAATTAACACTGTATTGTTGAGTTATAACACTGACTCTATTCAACTTGGTATAGCACAACGAAACGGGACAGTTCCAAGGCAGTAGTGCACTCGACGGTGACCCAGAGTGAAGTGTGGTGGGCGTTCGCTGAGTTAACCACCAAGACTCTGTCTAGCGCGCCAAAACAGGTTCAAGGGGGCGCTACTGTCGCCTTCCAATGATGCGCTGGTTTCGTTGAGCTTCCATACTCATGACCGTTTCCGACACGGCCATCCTGCGATGACACACGTCCTCGTGTGTTGCTCTGAAACAATCAACAACCAAAACAGTATCCTCTCGGTCACTCCTGACAAACACGTCAAAATGGTAAAAGCCAAAACAAAAACTTCATCTTTCCTTTCGCATCAAATCGTTACTGACACCAAAATTAAAAATATCACATAAATCATTTTGACAACTAAGTGAAAGTTTTTGTTTTATAACTGCAATATTTCAAAAGATACAAATCGAATTATGGTATGTAGAATACCAACCAATTACCAATTGTAACATTACCTACTTATTCTTTCAATAGTGCAATACGTTTTAAATGCGATTGTACTACAATGTTACTTGTTGTGAGACAAACTAGCTATTTACCACTTCTTCCTTAGATAACACATTAGAAACCATGTACCACCCATTTAACTTCTTTATGGTTCGCCTTATTGTCAATATCAAAACATTTAAATCAACAAAAATCCATTCGATAAAACAGGTATCTCGATCGCCGAGTCAGCCCTGTGACTCTACCGTCTCTGCGAGAGACCCGACCTCCGCCAGCACTTACCATGCACCGCATATCCACGGACTGCTCAGAAAGTTACTGGTACGGTCGACCAACCGAACTGAGAACCTCCCTATCAGTCTCACTATCTTGTTTGACTACTTCAAATGGTACATAGCTCCCGGGCATTTCCCTCAACCTATCGTCCAAGTACGCGCATGTTTGGAAGTCAAGTTTATCGCAAAGGGTCTTGCAATTTACAATACTACATGTCAACATTTCTAATAGGCTCGCTTCAGTAAATCTATTTACTGCACAGTACTAACAATTTTAGCTAGACTGATACAAGTCATACATAGTCACTGAATTATACAACCGTTTGCCACAGAACTTATTGGAAATCTCTTCCATAAGCGATCACTTGGCAACAGAATTACAATAAAATGAGAACTCCTCACCAGATTGCCTCATATGGTGTGTTGCGGTGACGTTGCAGTTCTTTACGCGATGTCTTGTACCGCGGCAGCTGAAGCAGACGACTCATGACTTCGCTGTTAGCTGCTAAGTTAAGTATCTTTTCCTGAAACAAAAACACCAAGCACAGTATCCCAAGCAACAAGTAAAATGTTACATCATATGTCAAGAAGATACAAATCAATAGTTCGATAACAAGCACCCATTAATACAAATTACCGCTTTTTACAATAATTAAAAATATTGGATACAGTGCCTCCTTCGTCCGGCTATCCCTGTAGCCTATACAACCATCCCTGTGGTCACTCGACATATAACCATCCCTGTGGTTTTATGTGAGACATGAAATCAGCCCTGTGATTTCATAGCTGCGACTCTAAAGGACACTTAGCAACATGGTAAAGTTACCAATCTGACTCCGCCAATTCAGAATTCTCAGAATCTAGAAACTTAATGGGTACTTGCCCCTTGGGCATATATTTAAGCCGGTCATTTTAACTTTAAATACAACAATAAAAGGAAATTCAAATCAATTTAGCAAAGTTCCACTTTAATTAGGATACGTTAATGTCAACATCTAATCCACGACGTATACTTAGGTACAAGAAAAATTTAAATCAAATCACTATTTGTACTTCAATAACAAGCTTTACTTTGTATGATAACTCTTGGATTACCAAGGCTTTACCGATTATGAAACGTTAATGATAAAAATCAAACTTCAATTTCAAATTCTTGTGTCCTAATATTTTTCTAATCGTAGATTAAATATTTTAGGCTATAGCGATCACCACAGTTAAAAGTTTCATTAGGATCGTTTAAACAATGTAACTGTATTTTGTAACTGTTTTTGTGTACAATAAAGTGTTTACTTACTTACTTAAACAAATCTCAAGCTCATCAATTTTTACGGAAGTTATAGGCACTAAACTATACACCAGCTAAAGTACACTGTGTAAGAAACTATTCAAGATGTAAACAAATTCAATTCTACAGAACGATTGGAAAATCATGAAAAGAGGGTAGATTATTAAAGCAGCCGGTCCTATTACTAAGTACTGTGTATGATTGATTCACCCTCATTACCCTCATAGCGGAATTTTTACATGACAAACTTTAATAATGGTAAACTGTGTATTGATCATATTAATCAACACTAAATCTATGTAGAATCATTTCGCATTCGGTCATATTATACCACTACGAAAACAATCGTTAGAAAAACGTGCAATAAACTTTGTTTCAAATGATTATTAATTTCTAAATATCACGCAATATTAAACTTTTACTTGGAGGGTTGCTTTTACCAGTACCCTGTAATACTTTTTTTGACAAATACCCACTAAACTGAATAAGTGTGACTCAAGTCTACCCCAGCATCTAGCTACACTTTTATTAGTGAACACTATATCGGAATCGTAGTGACAAGTTAACGACTGACCTGATGTGATTTTAAAATCTCTCGGTGGGGCCATGGTGCCTACGTCCACGCGTCACCTTGTAGTAGACTGTCGCTTCTGGGTCACTCCCACTGGTGCAACAACTGACGATTTGTCCCGCTGTTATTGAAACAAACAATGAACTTCGATGTAGTTTGTTGTTGACTGCTCGCTTTTATGGCAGAGGTGGTAAGTTGTAGCCCCGATGATTTTTTTTTATACGAAGTAAACAATCGAATTTTTCATGTCCGTTTCTCTCGCAATGTAAACAATTTAAACAGTGCAATCTTCATTTGTTTTCATACGGTTTTGTAGGTCTCCGTGACGGTGTTAACTAGAGTTTCAATAACGCAAACGCTTGTAGCTTCAGTTCCTTGATTTAGTGATGTCAAGTTCGTTGTATTTCAAAGTAACCACAAACTTTTTTTTCTTCCGTTTTATTCGCTTCGTGTTTCATCATTCTTCGTGTTCGCTCATGGGCCCGTAGGTACTAGGTATCCCACTTCTGATGTCGATGTCGGGATAGGGTAGCATGACCGGGTGCGTGTGTGTAACATTAGTTGAGCTATTCGATATCGTTGTGGACGAGGAGGTAGTTGATGAAACACTTCAGATACAATTTACTTGATTTATTCCTTATTACAATGAAGCACAAAATAACAGTTCCTGACACAGAGGTCTGTAAGCTAGGTTATCGAAGTCTCGAACAGAATAGTCTTTATTAAATTAACACTGTATTGTTGAGTTATAACACTGACTCTATTCAACTTGGTATAGCACAACGAAACGGGACAGTTCCAAGGCAGTAGTGCACTCGACGGTGACCCAGAGTGAAGTGTGGTGGGCGTTCGCTGAGTTAACCACCAAGACTCTGTCTAGCGCGCCAAAACAGGTTCAAGGGGGCGCTACTGTCGCCTTCCAATGATGCGCTGGTTTCGTTGAGCTTCCATACTCATGACCGTTTCCGACATGTATTTATTATATATTATGTATTATGTATATCGTCGTCTAGTACCCATAGTACAAGCTTTGCTTAGTTTGGGACTAGGTCGATTTGTGTACGATTGTCCCTTAATATTTATTTATTTATTTTTATTGTTGAATTTCTTTAGATTTTTCACAATATGTTTAATTAGGGAATGAAAAGTGTCAGTAGTGGATTCCTTACTTAATATTTCCTTGAGTTTAGTTGGGTCCATGTTAAGATTTTCACAGACTATTTCATGTTGTAGGCGTTTATTAGAGAATCGAGGACATTGGAACAATAAATGAGTAAAAGTTTGGATGTATTAATAGATGGGTCACAAGGACAGAAGTCATTGTCGATAATTTTAAATCTACAAAGATATTCTTTGTGGTATCCATGGTTACTTAAATACTGGGTGGTTTCAAAAGTTGGTGGGTGTTTAGTTACATTAAGTAGTCGTTAAGTTCTTCATAGGTATTAAATAGGGTTTTAGTATACAAGCCTTTGTCAGGGTGTTCATACAATTCTGGCATTTTCTGCTTAATTAATTGCTTATTTTGATACTTAACATAGCTCATTGGAATATTCATATAGGCAGGTACCTTTTTGAGTTCGGCTGCAGCCTTGGCATATGTGTCTACAGTCTCATTCCCTTCGATGCCGCAGTGCGCTTTCACCCAATAGAAAAATATTTGTGTGTTTAGGTTATTTTTACTATTGTGAATTAATTTATGTATTTCATTAACTAAAGGGTTGTAACTAGACGGGTTAGAGATTTCTTGGAGGGCAGATTTGCTATCGGATAAATCTATATGTGTTAAATTTGCTGAGCTGGTATTTCTAATTGTGTTAATGTGGTTTAGAAGGCAGCGCAAGATTGCAAGAAGTTCAGCTTGAAAGACTGAACAACAGTCATGTAATTTAAGTTTCTTTGAAATTATTGAGCCGTTTGGTTTATTAGTAAGATATGCCGCTCCGACTTTATTGTCATGTCGGCTCCCATCAGTGTAGGAGACCCGAGCGTCTGGGGAATGGGATAATAAGGCTTCATTTACTTCCTTCTGGTTCTGTAAACTCATTAAAAGATATGGTTTGTCTACATGCAGGGTGCAGAAGGGCAGAAGGATGTACAGGGGTTTCAATAGGAAGATCGTTAGGTAAAAATGTGGATGTACCGAGGATTCTGGTCATTTCTGAATCAGCGACATATTTTATTTTATCAGGAAGCGGTATTAATTGAGCCATAGTAATTGATAAGTGAGTACTAACAGTTTTGAATCCATGGATAATTTTTATCGCGAATAATCTTTGTAACGACAGTAATTTCTCCCTAATATATTTGTATTTAAGAGATTTGTACCATATGGACGCAGCGTAGGTTATTATTGGCTCTATGACATGAGTATAAATTGTACGTATATTTTCAGGATGAATTCCCCATGTTGGTCTAATAAAGGTCTGTAATTTATAATAAAGCTTTTTTGCCTTTTCAATAATGTTCTGAGCATGTTTAGTAAATCTGAGCTGGTTGTCAATGGTAATACCGAGATATTTAATTTCATTTACAGTAGGGATCGGTGAGTTATACATTTTGATTTGGGATTGTTTAGCTTTCTGGGTAAAGGCAATAACTTGACTTTTCTCCCTTCCAAATTCCAACTTGACCTTTGTTCCCCATTCAGCAACAATTTCAATCGCGGAATTGGTGGTATTCTCAAGATCTCTAATATTCTTGGCACAGCAGATTAGCAAGACATCATCCGCATATGCTTGTAGATGACATCCAGCTGGTAGCGTCATATCAAGTAGTTCATCGATGATAAGGTTCCAAAGGATTGGTCCGGCCACCAACCCCTGGATGCATGCCCTCGTAATATTTTTAGTAACGAAGCAGTTCGCGAAAGCTAGTTGGACTTCTCGGTTGATAGTATAATTTTGTAAGATGTTATAAATGGTTGTCTATTGTTTGACCGAAATTTATATGCAATAATATTGATTTGCTCGAATTTCACTTACCCGAATTTCATTTGCCCGAATGTTTCGTTTCCTAGAAAAGTCATTTGACATACTCTTGTATTCCCGAATATTATATGCCATAATGATACGTATGCAATAAGTATTGTTTACCATAGTATTAAGTGCCATAATATTGTTTGATAGAATATTTAAACGCCATACTAAATATTGTTTCTGTGCGAATCCAACCTGGCTATGCATTTGACATTGTCTCGCTACGCTTCGCTCCCGCCTGACCTTCTAACCTAACCCGGCCACGTCGGATCTGCTCTAAAAGGTTTTGCTCGCTAGCTTCGCTCGCTCGCTCGTTCAAATTTAGTAATCCAATCTATTTTCCTAGTAGTGGTTCGGTGGGTTGTTCTTGTATGTAAACAGTATGAATATAAGCAAGCCTTTTTTTCGGGACGCAAAAAAAATAACCTCGAAGGCCAGGCGGGAGCTCGCTACGCTTCGCTCCCGCCTGACCTTCTAACCTAACCCGGCCACGTCGGTTCTGCTCTGAAAGTTTTTGCTCGCTCGCTCGTTCAAATTTTGTAATCCAATCTATTTTCTTGGTTCGGTGGGTTGTTCTTGTATGTAAACAGTACGAATATAAGCAAGCCTTTTTTTCGGGACGCAAAAAAAAATAACCTCGAAGGCCAGGTGGGAGCTCGCTACGCTTCGCTCCCGCCTGACCTTCTAACCTAAACCGGCCACGTCGGATCTGCTCTGAAAGGTTTTGCTCGCTCGCTTCGCTCGCTCGCTCGTTCAAATTTTGTAATCCAATCTATTTTCCTGGTAGTGGTTCAAAATATTAGTATGAACAAGGTGTATGAGTGTTGATTGTATGAGTTTTGATGATTATGAATTCTGATGATTATGAGTTAGATTAGTAGTGTAAGAAAATATATGAAAAAAAATATTAGTATAAACAAGTTGTATGATTAGTGATCTTATGAGTTCTGATGATTATGAGTTCCGATCGTTAGTATTAAAAAAAAATATGAAGAGTGACCATTATGATATAAAATTGTATAAGAAATATTTTCGGACTTCAGATAATAGGACTTAAAAAGTTATGTGAGAAAATACGCACCCCCTTTTATCGTAGTTCTTCTAAAACTGTAAATTAGATTAGGATTTGTATTTTGAAACAAACATTCTGACGCTCCGCTCGCTACGCTCGCTCCGCTATACGGGTCACAACACAAACCTAACCTAACCTATAGTTTTCGGTTTTAGATCCATGCACTATTTGGTAGCAGTTCTTCTAAAACTAGATTAGATTGGGTTTGTATTTTGACGCTCCGCTATACGGGGTCATAAACAAACCTAACCTACAGATGTCGGTTTTCGACCTATGTTCCATTTGGATAGCATATGAAATTATAGCATGTGACAATTATGGATTACAATCTTTATGGAAAATGTGATTATTGGAATTAATATTATGGGAAACAAAGATTCGGGCATAGGATTAATATGGCAAACAATGATTATGGGAAACATAATTATAAGAAACAAGATTCGGTCAATTGAATATTATGGCCGACGAAATTCGGGCATTTGAAATTCGGGCAAGTGAAGGTATACCGTTATAAATATTGCTTGGGCATCCGACGTGCTTTAAACCTCCAAATATAGCAGGCCACCATGCATTGTCAAAGGCAGCGCGTATATCTAGTGATACAGCCATTACCTCCTCCTTTCTGCGTTTCCCTTCTTCTATGATGTTTATAGCATGGTGTATATGTTTAGACCAATTGGTCTGAAAGACGATGTTTTGGTGTAGTCATCTTTGTTTGGTTTCGGAATTATTTTAGTTGTAGTGCATTTCCAATAATCAGGGAAGTATCCGAGTTGTAAGCAGCTATTTATTAAAGCAGTGATAGTTTCAGGAAATATTTTTGTTACTTGTAAACAGATGTCGGCGGTAAGATGGTCGGAGCCAGGTGCTTTTTTGTGGCTGATAGTCTTGGTGTTTTTAGAACTTCCGTTTCTGTAAATGGTGGTTCTTCAGGAGTGTCTGGGCTTATTCTTGATCGAGATCTAATTTGTTTTTGTTCGTTGTTGTCCTCTGTATCTTCGGGGTGAAATGCGTCCAACAATGCTTTAGCAGTATCTTTAGTGGATTTAGTACACGATCCATCGGGGAGAAGTAGAGCAGCAGGTGGTTGAGTGACCGGACGAGTTTGAATTATTCTGTTTGTTACTGACCACACATCTTCTTTTTGCTGTCGCTCGCAGAAAGTACGGAAGGTGCTAGTGGATGCGTTACAGCAAGCGTCAGAGTATTTTTCCCTTAGTGCATCCCTATCTCTCAGGATTTCCGTGAGAGGGAGTTTTCGATGAACTGCCTTGCTAAGTGCATGATGGTTTTTGATGACATCTTTCTTCATGCTTTCAAGGTCTTCATTCCACCACGGAGCACGCTGTGGTGGGCCACTTGCACGTGGCAGCAAATCATCCCATACCTTTTGGGTATCAGATGTGAGAGATACTATTTCATGGTCAATTTGTTCCTCACTACAATAGTTAATATATTCTATTTCAGGTAATTTGCTTTCGAGATTTTCCCTTATATCGTTAGTGAGCATTTCCTATTTAATCCCGTTCGTGTTGTACCGATACGTGCTAAGTTTAACCTTCTTGCTCCATTGTGCAGATTTATTTAAGGGTGTGACAATTTGGTACGTAATAGCATGGTGATCAGAGGAGGGACATATAGTAGTATCGACTTTTGCAGTTATGAATTTTAATGAGTTTTTTAACGTCGTGCTTACGTTTATTGCCTATTAACGTGACGTCGATGATCGATGAATGCCGTGTGTAACGGTTTCGAAAGTGGGGTGCTTTTCTTTGTTACTTACCGTAAGGTTGTGATTTATTATGAGGTTTGCAATAAGGTTTCCCCTGGAATTATTTATATCCATTTAGATCCCCACTGATTATATGCGTTGCTTCAGCAGTTTCCCGCAGAAACATCTCTAGTTTGGCTAAAGTATTATTCGGATCGGTTTTAGGTTCAACATAAATATATGGAGACGAGGTATATTTGAGCACCAGATTTGTCGGTTACTTGAACAATGCAGATATTTGAACTAGAATATTTAGTGTACCCAAGTGTGCCTATGTAAAGGTCATCCTTGATGAGAATTGCTGCTTTAACGTGATTATTAGCTGTGGGAAATTGATATATGGTGTACCCGGGTACTGATTTTATTGTATTATTTTTAGCGGGGATGTATGGCTCGGAAATAAATATGAAGTCGTAGTTGTCGGTTTTACCATTAATCGTGACAATAATTTCTTGATGTGAGTTCCTGCCTCGTCCTTCATTGATTTGTAGGCAGTTATATATGCCTATTTGTCTTCGGTTGTTTCCCTGTGAGACGCCCTTAACACTGTTTAATTGCTGTGCGGGCTATTCGATCCCATTTTTGCCATTCTGGGCAAGATTTAGTGTATGCCGGGTGGTTGTGTTCTTCCCCATTTTGGTGGCAGTTTACACAGATAGGATGTATTTCTAGGGCAGGCTCGGGTGTCGTGGCCTTCGGCACAGAAGCCGCATCTATGCTCACAGGAGCATTCAGAGGCCCTGTGTCCATAGCCCATACTACGAGGACAGACTGATAACCTACTTTAACCTTTTGATTGACTATGGCTGTCCATATTTGTGGGCTGACATTGATAATGACGTTTTTGACAGCGCTGTTGCGTCCATTTACTGTGCGGATAAACTTTATGTGTTTATCGTCTTCGTTGATTTCACTAAAGATTTTTGGGTTTTGTTTTCTTAGTGCCTCTTCTATATTGGCATTGGAGTAATCAGGAATGACACCAATGATTTTCATACTCGGATTGCGAGGCTGTGGCATGCCAACAGTTATTCTGGGAGCCTTACTTTTAATAGCTTCGCCTAGTCTGTTGCGGCCTTCATCAGTGTCACAACTAATAACAACTTTGTTTGTCTTGGTCTGTCTAATGTTTTTAATTCCGACGCCAATCTCCACAACATCAACTTTATTCTTCATTTCCTTGATAACATCATTTCCCTCGGTTCTTGGGTCAATTGACTCAGCTATGATCACATAATTAGTCTGCGATTGGATTTTCTTTATATTGTCTTTAACTGGTATGGGTGTCTTTTTCGCAGAAATTGAACCATTAGCCTCAAAACGCGCCTTTCTTTTGGCATTATGGCTCAAGACTGTAGTGAAATCGTCCTCATTATTTCCAATCATTGATGCCTTTACGAGGTCTTAAGGCTTTCTGCTCTACGTGGATTTTATTGAGTTCCGCTTGCACTCCAGCTATAATTTCATCTTTGAAATTTATTGAGTTTAGTTCCGGGTCAATCCTCGCACTCGGTTTAGTGTTAGTCACTTCCACACATTCCTGAGACAAAGACACAGCGCTTGTTTGAGTCCACGAGTCCTTGGTGGTTATCTGAAGGTCGTTGAAGTCCGTTATAGTTGATTTGCTCATGACGTTTGCCTCATCTGCGAAGAGCTCCGTACATTCACGAATGTCTATTATGCATTTATCGATGGCATGCTTTTGCACTTTGGTGAGGCTTTTTGATTCATGTATTTTCCTATGTATTGTATTGAGGTTGCTTGTGATCATGGTTCGGAATCTGTATGTGCTATTTTGGATGGGACTGCCAACCGTTGAGAGACTCGTTCTTAGAGGCTCCATATAAACCTGGCTACAGGGGATGGGACTGCCGACCGTTGAGAGACTCATTCTTAAAGGCTCCATATCAACCTGGGTACAGGTATCGAGTGCAGTCGGCGTCTGGGAGCCGTCAGTTTGATTTTGACTCCTAGTCCTTCGGGGCGAGCCCGGTCTCGAGTAATTGGTGGCGTTTTATACATTTTTGGCAGTAATTGAAGTGCCTAGTTGTAGATATGAAATTTAGATATGAAATTTAGAATAGGAATGGAAAGGGGGATAGAAAGATTGAATCTTATACAAGAAAAGTATAAAAAAAAAAATTTTTGCTGTTTATTTCACAGAAAATTCAAAAAACATAAAAAACTTAACTTCTAATCTTAAATATTAAAGATTTTTGGAGTTAAGGAGCTTATAAATTGCACTTGATTAATATGACACAGTTTCAATTTTATGGTAGGGTAACACTGTCCTGTTTTTTTGATATGTAAGTATTAATATGACACAGTTTCAACATTGTGGGAGGGTAACACTCCTGTTTTAATTTTTAGAAATAATCAGTCAATAAAATGTTTGTAGCCCTAAAACCTATTTTTGGAATGTAATAAAACTGCTTATGACAAAGGAATTTTGAAAAAACCGAATGGAAAAAACCAATGAACATAAAATTGTGAAACTAGACACACGTGAACTATATGAGCCAGCATTTGTGAAAAAATAATGAAGAAAAAGTCCAAGAACACCGAATAGGGGGGTGGTAAATACTACAATTTTGAAACCAGGATAGAATCTTAAGTAAATGTCCAAAAAAGTTATTTTCAACGTTAAACTTATTTTTTTCATTCAGACAAAGCTATATGTAAAGAACAATCTTGGAAAAACTGATATAAAAAAGTCAATTTTGATTTGAAATTATGTAAATTGTATAGATTCGTGGGTCCCGTCCCACAAAAAATTAAATATCTTAAAAACTACTGCATATACAATTACAAAATTTGGCACTCAGAATCTATGATAGATAAGCTACTAACTTATGTAATAAAAAAGGGGGGTAAAAGATCAATTTACTGAGATATAGGGGTGGAAAAACTGACAATTATATATTTTTTTAACTTATTAGCACTAAAATAATAATCAATCAAAAACTAATGAACATAAAATTGTGAAACTAGACACACGTAAACTATATAAGCAAGCGAATTTATTTGTGAAAAAAGAATGAAGAAAAAGTCCAAGACCCCCGAATAGGGGGGTGGTAAATATTACAATTTTGAAACCAGGATAAAATCTAAAGTAAATGTCCAAAAAAGTTACTTTCAACGTCAAACCTATTTTTTCATTCAGACAAAGCTATATGTACAGAAAAAACTTGGAAAAAACTGATAGGAAAAAAGTCAATTTTGATTTGAAATTACGTAAATTGTATAGATTCGTAGGTCCCGTCCCACAGAAAATGAAATATCTTAAAAACTACTGCATATAAAATTACAAAATTTGGCACTTAGAATCTATGATAGGTTGCGGTGTGTGGTCCCAGCTGATCCACACATGTGATGCAACAAACAATAGAACAAAGAAAATTCCTTTAGCCTTGAATTGTATAACGACACGTGTAACCTCTTTGGAATGTAGAAACCATATATGGAAATGACCTTAAGGAAAATCAGTATAAAAGCATTGGTAATTATTTAATAAAGGTTCATTCTAACACCGAGCTCCGTCGTATCATTATCCCCGTGCTACCACACTTCATGGCGATCCTGCCAGTGGGGCTGCTCGACGCAACCCAGCGCTTCGAGTCAGCCCCAGCTGTGAACACAGCATAACGGCCGCCCGACCCATCTGCGTGCACAGTATAGAGGCCGCCGGCCCAGCTCGTCTCAGCATACCAGCCAGCCTGCCAGCCGGAACCAGCACAACCAAGTGCCACCCGAAAAAGTGAAATTTTGAAGCAAAAGAAGACCTATGCAGAGGACGGCATCCCCGATTAAAACGGGCCCTCCGACGACGCCAAGTCAGCTTCAACGACAGAGTCACGATCACGTGACGTCAGCAGGACATTTTTGAGCGGCTAGCCAGAGGCAGCGACAGCAGGCCGGAGCAGAGCGTCCAGCAGCAGGTACCAGCACCACCAGCACCAGCACCACCAAAACAAACCTAGACTAAGACTGGAGGTACAACCTTAACTTTGGCTCTACATCACTTTTATAATTAATAGTTAGTTAAAAATTACGCGCTAGGATATAAATAGAATATAATAAATAGGTCAGTTGATGTGTAAACACAATGACCAGCCTGCCTCCAGATAATGAATGAAATGCGCAGCTGTAATAACAATAACTAATAACGTGTCAAGTTGCGCGACACAAACATAATATTCGCGCAGTACAAAGACTTAATGAATTTTAAATTATAATTTTTTTTAATGTGTTCATTTGTTTTGCATTAATTATAACACACTCTTATGTACTTTAAAGGGTTTTGAGAATGAGTTTATTTTTTCTGATGACCTGTCGTCATCAGCGGTGACCCGAGAGAGGCGCCCCTCAGCTGATAAGCATGCATACATAAAAAGGTACAAGACAGGCAGGGATACCCTGCAGGGATACAAAGTATACCCTTAACTGTAATATGTACAAAAAATGTACAAGGTCGGCAAGCCACTAAAAAGTGTTGTATTCCGAACCAGTAAAGTGAAGCCAAAGTGCAAGACATGAAAAGTATTTAAAAACCCTAATTGACGCATTTCACAAAAATAATGCAAAAATTAAAAATGAGTGTTACTAAATTTAAAAAAAAACTTATACTGTGTTAAAATTTTACTCGAGAACGATATTATATTAATTACTTTTAATAACATTAACTGATAATTAATGACGAAAATGTGTTTAAATAAATAACAATTATATTACGTAACGGGGGAAAACCCAAATTAAATTGATAAGTATTTCGATGAGCGATTAGCCTGATCACCTAAGAGCTATTGAAATTCTTATTTGATGAAGTTTTACGGCATAAAAGCCGCTTAAGGCATTAAAAGAGAAAAAAAGCGTAATAACGTTTTAATTCGGGTGTCAATACTGAAAGACAAAATAAAATGACACCACAGTTATATGATTTCAAAGTAAAGGGAAATAATGTCGCTTGTGAGTACGTTACCACTGAGTAACATCGCAAGTAGGCATGTAATTGCAAGGTACACCAGGATACAAGGTAGGCGCGGAATCCTTGAAATCTGGTCATGATTCGATCGAGCATCAATCGTGAAGATCCTTGGACACCTGGAATGTCTATGAAAGACATGGAGTGTTAAAAGAACCGCCTGAATATATGTAATGCATATATTACATATTAATAATATTGCGCGCGCGCACTTCAAATCCTTGTATATACCTGTATGGAATTCCTATACACATAAATAGGTGTATATGTAAATACGGTCGGCCGACCACGCGCTGTGTAACCTTAGCTTCCCCAATCAGTGATACAATGTATCATAAGCGCATACAAATAAGAGTGAAATCATATACCTGCCGCATTGGCGACACTGTGTGTCTCTATCGCGTACGAAACGAGCTTTGCTCGCGAGAGAATAAGGTACAATTTGCAAAAACTGCAACAAGAACCCCGATTGTATTAAATTAAAAGTGTTAAAAAAGTTAGTAGTTATAAAGATAACGTAAAATAAAAGCATAAAGAAAATAGGATATTTAGAATTAAACTTAATGTTTTATATTCATAAAATAATGATAAGAAGTTATACAATTAAATTTAAGCTAAGTTACCAAAATAAATATTAGGTAATAAGATTCTATTAGCGATTAGTATAGTTAATGCGTATTTAGATTAAGATAGTTTACAGGGTTAGAATCAAAATTATACATAGATAAATAGATAGAATATTTTTTTTTTACTATTTTATACATACTTAGTGTTAATCAGTTATTGTAACTATAATATAGGAGACTTAAGATTAGTCCGAAAGGAGGATAGAGATAAAATGGACCCAGTGTATAAGGGACCATATACTGTAATTTTAGATCTAGGTACTAACGTAAAAATATTAGTTTTAGGTAAAGAGCACATTGTGCACAAAAATAGAACAAAACCTTACTATGCATAAATTAATATTATTAAATTATACAGCAAGGAATGAATGATGCACCCAAATAAGGAGCCACCTCCATCAATAAGAAAGTATCAATGAACCAATTGTAAACAAGCATCATATTACTTCCACAACCATATAAGAGATGAGATAATGTAAACATGTAATGTAAGTACTTAGCATTAAGATGATTTAAGAATCACTATGTATACCATAGCTATAAGTAGATTAAGTATTATGTAAGCCAAAAACAGTTGCATTTTAATTACTATTTTTGTCTCAAAAATGAGGGGAGAGATGCGGTGTGTGGTCCCAGCTGATCCACACATGTGATGCAACAAACAATAGAACAAAGAAAATTCCTTTAGCCTTGAATTGTATAACGACACGTGTAACCTCTTTGGAATGTAGAAACCATATATGGAAATGACCTTAAGGAAAATCAGTATAAAAGCATTGGTAATTATTTAATAAAGGTTCATTCTAACACCGAGCTCCGTCGTATCATTATCCCCGTGCTACCACACTTCAAGGTAAGCTACTAACTTATGTAATAAAAAAGGGGGTAAAACATCAATTTACTGAGATATAGGGGGGGGAAAAACTGTCAATTATAAAAAAATCCGTAAAAACCTGGTATCTTCGGAACACTGCATCCGATTTTGATTATTTTGCGGCGATGAGTAGGGGTGCTCCACGATTCTGCATTCACAGAAATAGCCGGACGCAAGTAGATCAGTGCTATGTATCATGTTAGACTTTACCGGTTCGAATAGTTGGGAGTCATTTTGTGGATCGGGTCTTTCTGCACTAATAATTTTATCTATAGCATCAGGGGTGATATGATTTGATAGCCATAATAGTATATGAATATGCGGAAGACCACGTTTCTGCCACTCCACAGATTACATCAAGCAACGTACTTCTCCGAATATTTGTCCCTTAACTAATAAGTCCATCAGTTTTTTCACTTTAACACGGAACACCCTAGCTGTAATGTCATGGCGATCATGTGATTTTTGACCTGGAAATAATGCTTCAGATATTTCTGTCCGAGGATTACATGTAAAAGTGATGAAAAGGTCTGGGTGACCATAGTGACGAACATACGTCATGGCGTCTTGGGTCCGCTCATGCATGTATCTTGGTCCACCAGTAAATGAAGATGGTCATCTGATTAGGATCGGCATCTGTCCTACCAAATATAGCTGTCAGCGCGCAATTTCCCCTAATTATTTTTAATATAATTTAACCTTTTTGTCTCTATTTTTGCATATTCGTCAACTAAACGGATCTCTCACACTCAGGATCAATCGCCGCTTCGCAGCTGTGACACCGTCCTCCTTTTCGGGGCCAGTATGCCTTGCAGTACGGGCAAGTAGCTAAAAACGATAAAAAAAAACGGATGCTAATTGTCACGTGTCTTTAGTTTTAGTTAATTAAATGTACTTATAAAGATAAACCTTCAGTTAACTTACTGTTCACTCTTAAGGTGTATTTGCCACAATAAGGACAACATTTTCCCTTCTTATTTATGAAAAATGTATTATCTGTCTGCAAAAGAAGATTTTTTAACGTTAATTATGCGCACATAATATATTCTGTGCATAATATTTTATCATCTTATTTTACTTGTTATCAAACGAATAATTGAGGAAGAAGGTCTGTACGAGTAGATATACGTATATACATATATGTGGGTACTTAGGATTTTTTGATGATAAGATGATAAATATTATGCGCACGCACAGAATATAATGTGCATAATATGTATCATCTAATTTTACATGTTATAACTGGCCAACTGTGGTTAGTTAACTGCGGCGGCTTCTTGGGCAGCGAGACTTAGCCGTTTTGCCTTCCTCCTCTTCTTTTTAGCGTTGGGCTCCGTGCCTTGCTTCCCGTCATCCGCAACTGCAGGAACCCCCACCGCTACGTTTGCATGTCCTGCCCCAGGTAGCTGGACTACCGGTCCAGTGGCTGGGGATTGTCCTATGCTCCGGTCGGCAGCCAGCTGGGGCCGCAATCTTGGCTCCGGCAGAAGACGGCTCTCGATGCCCTCTAGCCGGGCGTTCAGCATCATGCTGAATTGCTCTCGGTTAGAACGCGAGACTTCGTCAATGAGCCGTCGGATGTCAGGCTCGGCCGTCGCCGGCTTATTCCGAATCTGGGCGACCTCTTGGCGCAGCTCCGTAAGCTGGCGCGAGAGTTGCGCGTTGGCCGCCTCCAGACGAGCTACTTCTTCTGTGACTGTCAAGGCCCTCAATTCCATTCCTTTTATGGAATCTGCCGCAGTCTTGAGTGCCTTGACAAAGGTCCCCTTCATGTTGCCGGATTTTTCAGCGACGCGAACTACCACATCGAGCGCCTCCTGAATGTGAGCGCTCAGATTTGCAGAGGTCCATATGGGGTCCTCGTTTTGCCCCAGCGGCTGGCGGCTTTTTAGGCGATCGGCTCTCTCCTCATTGATGGCTTGTGCCTGGAGGTTATATCCCGCCAACTAGTCTTCCGCAAGGAGGCATTGCTCCTTCGTCCTCTCTTTGTGTAGCTCCACCTGAAATTTGTGGAAGCCTACATACTGTCCGGTTGTAGGAGGCCGGCCCCTGCCCCTTTTGGATGTTGGTTTGGGCCCTGCTCTTTTTCTGTCTTCTTCTGTTGACTCCTCTCCCTGGCCTCGTCCTCGTCCTTTGGATGCCTGCGACGAGCCTTCGCTTGTGGCGGACGGACAGGACTCATCTCCATCATCCCCGCTGGATCCCGACTGGGAACTGGCGTGGAACCGTGGCCTCTTACGGGGGTTCCGCTACATGCGACCGCTTATTGCAGGGCTATCCGTGCCGGAAGGAACTAGCTCCTTTCCTGCGTTGGTCGGGTACGCCTCTGCGCCTTCATCCCTTTGCCCCAGTGCATCCTCCTTATCACTGTGCTGCATTGGGGAGCTCGGTGGTTCGCGCCCCCCCGCCACACCTCCAGGCTTGAAGGGAGTCTGCGTCCGTGAGCGCGCCTTTCCCTTCCCCCCCGGGCCAGCCCTCTCCGCCGGCAGGTCCTTCTTCTGGCGACTTGGGGAGGTCGCCGGCGACGAGAAGGAGGACCGCACCGTGTGCATGCTGTCGTCAGTGTCCTGTGATTCCGCACGCGCCAGGATCCCCTCATCCAGCCGTGTTAGGAGGACCTGCGCGACCTTCATAGGCCTTTCTGTCGCCTTGTTGCGCCGCACGAAACGGCCATGGCGGCCACGCGCTGGGTCGTCACCCTCCTTCCTCGCCGGGATCTGGATCGTGGCGGAGTCCAGGTCTATGCATGGACCCTCATCCAGGCTGACTTCTCGCGGCGGTGACCGCGCGAGGGACATGCGAGGGCGGAAAATTTCCTCCTCGTCCTCCACAGTTGGGAAGGTTGGAGAGGGTGGCGCGGCAGCTGCCTTTTCGTCCTCTCTGTCCCCTCCTCCGCGTAACCTCAGAGCCAATCCGTGCACATCGGTGTCCATAAAACGTTTGCCATAGTCGTCTTTATTTTTCAGTCCAGAGTGGTGTGCCCCCCCAGAATACGAAGGGCGGCGTGTCTCCACAGCGCGGGCACTTGCCCGTTCTGTGGTGACACGGAGGATTGGAACCTCCTGGGGTAGTTTAGTACGTTGTAGGCCACTCATGTTCGCTATTGTTTAAGGAGGTATGCCCCCCCCTCTGACGTTGGGGACTGGGCTCCCCCCAGCCATGCATCCCATCGGCACGCCAGTCACACCTTAGGATTGGGGATTTTTATAGTGGTTTACTCCACGTGACCCGCCTCTCAGTGAGGAAGGTCCCCGGTCTGCTCAGTGCAGGTTACGGGTTGCCCGCCGGTGGCCGTAGCCACAACGTCGCGCCGGTGGCCGAAGCCACCATCACCCGTGGGGCCGGGCTCCATTTCCGTCCCGTAGGACCTGGCGTCTCACACTGTGCCCTCTGCTGGTTTCAGAGGGACACGCGGAGCCACACGTCGGGGTCCTGTTCTTTGTCTGGCCCCTCTCCTCAGGCCTGTCCGATTTGGGAGGCCCTGTCCGGCATAGCCCTGAGGGTCATTGGGGCACGCAAGCCCCTTCACCACGGCAAGGTGACAGCACTTCGAAGGGGTGATGAGTTATGCCAGCTCAACCGTCGGTACGTCTGCGTCGCCCGGCAGGTAGGCCGACGCAATAATGACCTCTGGGATGCTAGGGCAGTTGTTTTGGAGTCTGACCGTGGTCAGGTCTCTGGAACAGAACTCATTCATCAAAATTGCATTGATAGATGTTGGTACATAAATGCAGGTGCGTGGGTTAGTTACAGTGGTGTCGAGTAATATCTTACCTCCGATGTTGTTAACCGCCGCGGCTTGTTTGTGCTGGAGGTTGGTTTGAATGATGTTAATGAGGTGAGGAGGAGCGAAGAGGACTGCTCACTTCCTCATCCGTTTCTAACGGAATGTCCTGGTCCATCCACTGCGGAGTTAGTCAGCGAGCAAGCTGAGGTGCCATCCTGCCTCTGCATTTCGGCAGAGTAGTGTTGGCTGACCATTAGCCCGCCGGTGTGACTCTGTCTTGCAACAGAGCCAGCGTGGCTAGCTGTGGACATAGCTGCGTCTGCTCCCTGGTCGTGTCCAGCGCTAACACTCTGCTTCTCAGCAGAGGAGTCACTGGTGACCGTGGGTGCTGTCGCAGCCTCAGCAGGGTCTGGCGGCACATCTTGCAGCTTCCCCGTGCTGCCGAAGAAACGGATATAGGCGTTCCCTAGCTTATAGCATAGGCGTCGCCCCCTCGCTAGGATCCCTGGGATCTGGTCGGCCGGAATACCCAGCACCAAGAAGGTACCCGGGGGATTTCCTTCATGGCGCTCGATATGGTAAAGCGACCAGTTGCTGACCTGATACAGCTTGTTCTGCCCTATCAAGATGCGATGTATCATCTTGACATCATCCGAACAGTTCGGTAACAGGACAGCGGACTTTACCCGTTTGGGAATGTCCGTCTGGCGCTTCACCACCAACACAGTGTCGGGAATTGGTGACACAAGAGTGGCTACGGTGTCTTTGAGCCATTCCACGTCCTTAACATCCTCGCATTGGAGCTTGAGTACTCCCTCGCTGAAAAAAGGTTTTCCGCGGAAGGAGGGCCAGTACGGGACGGCGTTGTGACAACCTGGATCATCCGCAATGCCTTCAATGCAGGTTTCCAAGGTTTTCTTGATGCTCTCCACTTGGTCAGCAGTCAAGTTAGTGAAAGGCTCCGCCATCACTGCGACAAAGAGGTCGTTCAACACGACTGTGTTGGCGTATGTTACGGCAGTGCTCACTAAACTTGTGGAGGCCTTTGCTCTTTTGTTGGCGCCGATTTAGGGGGGATTGCGTATCGTCGGGCCGAGGGCGTTTGGATGTTGGGGCGTTACCCTGGCCTTCTGGTTTTTTAGGCGCAGGATTCGCCTTCCTGCCTCTGCCTCCGCGTTTCTTTTTGTGGGGCGCGTCGGATTTCTCCTTCGCACCCGCCTGGCTGGGCTGGGTTACCGTTTCAGCGCGCTGCTTAGGGCCACCTTGGCTTTCGCTGGGGCGGGCGGCTCTTGGGCTTCGCGCTTCTTCCGGTATCGGGGACTGTTGCCAGTCCTTCGGCTGCCTCCTGCCTTGCGGCCGGTGGCTGCCTCCTTCCCAATCTAGCCTGGGCACGTTGAGCTGCACGCTTGGCTGTGCGTTTTTTGTTACGCAGGTCTGAGGACGTGCGCTTGCGTTGGACCACCTCCCACTGCTGCTCGCCCGGCACTGACGGGCCGGGGGCGCTGACGGTCGGTGTTGTGGTGTTGTGACTGGGCGCTCCATTGGGAGCTGCGGCCTGTCGTTTGTCATTGTTTTGTTGTTTTTTACCTTTACTCATGTTGTCCATTGTTATGCATGGTTTGGTTTTCATTCTCCATGGCGTCCCACCCTCCTGGGAGCCCGCAGATGGGGATGCTCATTCGAGCACCAGGACCTACCACGGAGAGTATAGGGCCCAGGATCCGCGATGCAGCGAGCCTAAACGATGCGAAGAGTACTACGGTTGTCGGGCCGAGATTTTGACCCGTACTCACCGTAGCATCCGCGCTCCGCCGGCTGCGCACCTCATGATCCTGTAACCCTCGCCAGCTGCCTTTAAGAGGTGCCTTTGCCGGTTACCTCAGGTTGGCTAGTCCCTCCCCCCCGAGGGTGTCCACCTTGTCGTGGTGGGGGGGCTCAGTACCTGCGTTGTGCGCGCGGGGAAGCCAAGAGACACCAGGGAGGGGGCCTACGGGCCAAGACGGGTGGGGGAGACAGGTGCTGGTTGGTGTCTTCGGCCTGCGTGGGTCCTGGGGGCTCTGACCTTGTAGTTGTTGGAGGATGTCGGAAGGACTCTCGACGTGTCGTAGCTGTGGGTGGCTGCCTGGCTAGTGAGCCTCCTGCTCCTCTGATACTGCCTACCTGCCAGGAAGGATTGTGCATTTCGATTTCTGAGAAATCGAAAACGCAAATCCATTCCCCAGGCGGGTCGGCTGTATTAGCGAGGCGGGAGGATCACATATCAGGTGTCATGCATGTCTGTGACACGTCAGGGGGGTTTCCGGCTTCTGACGGCCTCTGCGGGGGCCGAGTTTCTGGGATTCGCGTGGGACGGGACATCCGTCGGCACCTGGGGAGGGAACCCACGGGGTAGGGGCTTTTGTCCTCCCGTGGTTGGGTGAGGGGTAGGGGCGTTTGTCCTCCCGTGGCGGGCCGAGGGGTAGGGGCGTTTGTCCTCCCTTGGCGTGGAGAGGGGGTCGTGGGGTAGGGGCGTTTGTCCTCCCACGGCCGGCTGTGGGGTAGGGGCTTTTGTCCTCCCGTGGCCAGGAGGCTGGGACCGAAGCACCGTGTGTCGGTGGCGGTCCTAGCTTCCAGAGGGTCCCTCAGCGTGGCTCTGCAGCAGCAGAGTCCACGACTGATGTGGGACGTGGAGAGGGGGTCGTGGGGTAGGGGCTTTTGTCCTCCCATGGCCAGCTGAGGGGTAGGGGCTTTTGTCCTCCCTCAGCAAGGAGGGTGGGACCGCAGCACCGTGTGTCGGTGGCGGTCCCCGCTTCCTGGGGGCTTGGGGAAGCAGGTGAGGGTTAGGCACACTGCTATGCTACAGTGTGTCTGTCGGCGAGGGTTCGCCTTAGGGCGAAAGTGCCGGTGGTGTCGTGGTGACATGTTCGCGATCCCATGGCGCCACCACTACGGCACAGGTTGGCAGCATCCCAGAGTTTTAGTGGGTAGGCTAGTCCTTCTGACTAGAGAGCCCCACATAACCAATGCGTAATGTCTGACTCTCCCCCCGAGGGTCTCATATTACGTAGTGGTATGCAAGTCAATGCATTTCTCTGGGTCAAAAAAAAAAAAAAAAAAAAAAAAGGTTGGCTAGTCCCTGAGGCTGTCGTTTCGGCTGGAAATCCGGACCAAATGTTTAATTAAGAGCTAATTGTATCTTTGAATATGTTTAATTGTTAAAATAGGCCTTGGAAATAAAATAATACCGTTATTCACTAACCTGATGTTTTTAATTTTCAATTTTATTTCCTTTTCACCAAATCCGGCTATATTCATCTTTTTTCTGTATCCAAGTATGCGTATTGTTTCTTCTGTTTGTTTTTATAACACGGGGACTTACTCGTAACATTCCATGAGCATTCATGTTCGATATAAGTGGAAACAAATTTTAAAGTGGTTTCCTGGCTTCAGCGAAACGACATTTTCACGCCAACTAATGAACTCGACTAAATCGACAGGTTCGGACTTGTTTAGTAAGCACGGACGCGTGGTGGGGGCTACTAAACTACTAAAATAAATAGAATAAAATGGATTGACTCGAATAAAGTACTTACTAATCTACTCGACAAATTTTTTGGTGGTCAGACACGTTTAGCTAGGTACTAAATTACTCGCTACTAGACTAAAATCTAGCCTAGTCCGAACAAGCCTTAAGATAATCTAAACCGGGCTTTAGTTGCTAAACTATTCGCTGCTGCCCAAAAATTGTTAGCATTACGATCAAGTAAAGTCTACAAGTGAGTGGTGTTTTGCAAGATGAACACCCTACAACTAGGGCCTGCAATTCGAATATTCGAATAGTACGAATATTCGACTCGTTTTGATATTCGAATACTACCGTGTGCGGTATTCGAATATTCGAATACTTTTTTTATTAATGAAAAATGTATGAAATTCAATGTTATTCCTTCACTTCGGCAAAATAGGGTATGTATAAAATTGTAGACTAACGTAAATAATCAATATATCCATAAAAATAACTTTAGAACTATGTATGCATGTGAATATTAATGATAAGTCTTCTTCTCCTGGTCCGTAGAATTTGATAGGGATTGAGTAAGTTATTTCAGGGCTCTGTGGTTCTGCCTGGCCCTGAGCCTACTCTTCTGAAGGTTTCAGGATTGGAATGCCGGTTTCGAAGAGGGGGCGAGGTCATTGCTCATTTTCTGTACATTGACAACCCTAAACTGAGTTCCCCAGAAGGCTTAAACGTGGTGGAACTACAGAAAGTCACAGAAAGAGTTAGTGGCGATAGCACCTTAGATTTCTTTCCGAAATTTAATCTAAGTACTAACGATAAACCCTGTGTCCAAAGTGAAACCTTCTGTATCTGTCCCTTGACCCAGCCAGATGGCTCGAGAACGAGATCCTCTTAAAGTGTTTTTGCGTAAGCTTGCAATGTAAGGTCCCTGTAGAACAACCCGTACTGCTCCTTGCTCTTCCATACGTCATTGCGGTCATCGGTGCTACGTAGCTCTGGTAGAAGTGAAGGCTTTGTCTGCTGTCACATATTTTCTACTACACTGGAATGAATTCCATACTTGTTGTTTAGGAAACACTCCCTGAGACTGTACATCTCGCGGTTGTGGAGATTCTTGGCGTTAAAGTCACGGGCTCGACTCTTACGCAGAATGAACAGTCTCACAAATGATGGCTTTAACATGCCATATATAGTGAGTAGCACCTTCCTGTCCAAAGCGCCTATAGTCTGAGTCCACCTCAGTACGCCAAAGGAGTAATAGTAGTTTTCTATTTGGTATTGCGGGGACATGAAGCAGGCTTCGAAGGAGCGCTTCTTTTGTCGTTTGACAAAATTACTTAATTCTTGTCGGGTGGCTACAAGGTGTGTTTGGGAGATGCCCCTGTTCACTTACTCCTTTGGCGTACTGAAGTGGACTCAGACTAAGCTAGGCGCTTTGGACAGGAAGGTGCTACTCACTATATATGGCATGTTAAAGCCATCATTTGTGAGACTGTTCATTCTGCGTAAGAGTCGAGGCCGTGACTTTAAACGCCAAGAATCTTCACAACCGCGAGATGTACAGTCTCAGGGAGTGTTTCCTAAACAACAAGTATGGAATTCATCCCAGTGTAGTAGAAAATATGTGACAGTAGACAAAGCCTTCACTTCTACCAGAGCTACGTAGCACCGATGACCGCAAGGACAAGGACGTATGGAAGAGCAAGGAGCAGTACGGGTTGTTCTACAGGGACCTTACATTACAAGCTTTCGCAAAAACACTTTAAGAGGATCTCGTTCTCGAGCCATCTGGCTGGGTCAAGGGACAGATACAGAAGGTTTCACTTTGGACACAGGGTTTATCGTCGATTTCGCTTTGGATTGTCGTTGTCACCGTATGTTTAGGTATTCACGAATTGCTGTTCGTTTAAATTTACCACTGAAATTTTAAAAAAAGCTACTTTTAATGCTTTTTAAAAATAATTTCAACTATTCGAATAGTATTCGAATAATTCGAATATCTGCGAAAAAAAAAACGAATATTCGAATACCTAAAATGTTCGAATATTTGCAGGCCCTAGGGCAATAAAGTAAATAAACTAATCGGAAAGGCTATTTTAGAAGAGGCGGATGAGAAAATTTGTGTGATTAATAACAAGAAGCTATGGGTACGAAAATAGATCGATAGAAGAGATAAACTAGGACCTACTAATAGTCTTCTGAAGGAATTAGCATTAGAAGATCCCAAAGAATACTTCCATAGTTTGACAATGTCCGAAAGTTGTGACCACGTCGCACGGTGGGGGACTATGTATGAGCGCGCAGAAAAAAATACGTAAAGCCTTTTATTGTTAATGATTATCACTTTTGTGGTATTTATTGATAGGTCTGCGTCATATATGACATATATCATTCGTGTAATATGCATATACATAACGTATTATGGTATTATGGCAATATAGTCACGATTTTTCCAAGGAATTATAACTTGAAACGAGAAAAGATGCAGAAGTATTACTTAAATATTACGCCTACAAATAATATAATATGTAGAATCTATAAAAGAAAAAAAATATATATAAAATATAAATTTTAATCCATCTGGTATTTACCTAAACGCTAAGAAGTTTTTTTGCATCCTCATCTAAGGGCAAATGTATTTTTTGGTCTCTTTTCTTAAACTACAGCAAGGGATCGGATGACGTCATTATCATCTTCATAAGTACTGTGAAGGTTGGACTTCACTCTCAGTGGTGTTGGCCACTGATATAAAAATAAATATGTTTTAAATATTAGAACGAACGAGTGACATCCGTCAATTGTAAAAAATGTATAGCGGGCTTAGACTAAGAGTTGCTGAATAAACAGGTTTAAAAGTACTTCTCGCTGCCTATTCTTAGCTACCCCCCACGTAGCATCACACTTGGTGGAGGTGCGGAGTCGAGAGCATTTTCTGGAATGGTGCAGTCTGTATCTTCGATAATCCTTATTTCGCGCTTTTTGTGCCTCTTCAGTCAACATTCCGATTGGCAGCATTGCACTTGATATAATTTTACTGCCGTGAATCAGCACTTTATGGACAGTATTTGGCATATAATACCAACTATAATAAGCTCAAATATTGTGCGGCTGTATCCTCACAGTATCAGTAATCACCATACTTGGCCGCATCGACACTGGCTCCGGACTTGATGACTTGCAAGATGATGGAAAACCGATGAATCAGATTGAAATCAACCCCAGTAATTTCCGAGGTTTTTTCAGAGTCTGCGAAAAATCGACGAGCCAAATTTCCATCGTTGGTAGTTCCAGATCCTTGTTTGACACAATCTATTTTCAGACCAATTTTTGAAAACAGCCCCTGTATCCTTTTCTTTTTTTCGTCGCGTAAATGTGATGTATTCTTGTTTTCACGCCACATTTGGAAAGATATATACGATATGTAGAATACTCTTCATGAATTTAATTCTTGCATGAAGGGGCGACAAGCCAACTTTCAAAGCTGGACTGTCCACAGAAAGTGCTATATTGTGTCTTAAGCATGCCGTCAGATATTACACCGATCGTGATACTCCAGTTTACGCATGCTTCCTCGATTTGTCCAAGGCCTTTGACCTGGTGTCTTACGAAGTGTTATGGGAAAAGCTCGAGGGTATTAAGTTGCCGGCAGAAGTCATTAACATTTTTAAATACTGGTATGGACATCAGGTTAACATTGTCAGATGGGCGGGGGCAACGTCGGAGCCATACCGGCTGGAGTGCGGAGTAAGACAGGGGGGGCTGACTTCTCCCGCGCTCTTCAACCTCTACGTGAATGCACTCATCGTCGCGCTCAGCAGCCAGCATGTCGGATGTCATGTGGACGGAGTGTGCGTCAACAACATGAGTTACGCAGATGACATGGTGCTGCTGAGTGCATCGGTATGTGGGCTCAGGAGGTTGATTAGTATATGTGAAGAGTATGCTCTGGATCATGGCTTGAGGTATAACGTGACCAAAAGTCAATACATGGTTTTTGAGGCTGGTGGGAAACGACCGTTTAGTGTTCCACCTATTAGGTTAAACGGTACTCCTCTAGAAAGAGTGACACAGTTTAAATATCTGGGTCATATCTTAACGGTCGACCTCAAGGACGATGCGGACTTGGAAAGGGAACGGAGGGCTATGTGCGTGCGAGCTAATATGATAGCTCGTAGGTTTGCACGGTGTTCAATGAGTGTAAAAGTGACTTTATTTAAAGCGTACTGTACGTCACTATACACGTGCAGCCTGTGGGCGAACTACACGCAGCGAGCGTACAACGCCCTCCGCGTCCAGTTCAACAATGCGTTCAGGGCGGTGATGGGGCTGCCCCGCTACTGCAGCGCGTCGGGTATGTTCGCGGAGGCGCGTACGGCGTGCTTCCACGCGACCATACGCCTGCGCGCCGCGTCCCTAGTGCGCACGGTCCGGGCCAGCCCCAACACCGTCCTGGCGATGATAGCTGATAGGCTGGACTGCCCGTACATTCAGCATTGCTGTATGAGGCATATTAGAATAAGTTAATGTTATTTTATAATTATTAGTATTATTATTTTTATTTAAGTAAATAATTGTATAACTATGAGTCGAAATGTTACTTGAAATAAATGGATTTTAATTTTAATTTAAAAGCATCTTGGTCTAGTTACTATTTTGGTACGTACACGATCAAGTCATTCATCTCGGTCTATTTTGCTTTGCAGAGGATGCAAACAGCATTTGAAGCCGTATCGGTGATTGTTTGAGCCACTTTACCGTCAATCATTGTAAATAATGAAGTTTGTTTTATTTTGTAAGTTCTCCCATCTAAATTACAATAGATTCAGTAAGATTTAAGATCTGTGACTCCATTCTTGATATCTCGTTTTGTATAACTGCAACAGTCTCCTTTATAAATTGAAATTGGACTGGCCGGCAGTCTTGTAGAAGATGAACTCGTATTGTACCAATGTATATTGGTATCGTTGTCAGTGTCTGTAAGACTTAATGGCACTAACTACATCAACTATGTCAAAAACAGATTTTCATCTGTAATATGTTTCTTCTTCAAATGCTCGTTTGTATGTACTGTGACCGGAAGAGCTATCACCATCACATCCCCATTTTGAAACTAAAGTACAGGAATCCTCCATTTTTGCCAACTCTTCTTTAGATTTTGTCATAAAAATTCGTTCTCCAGTAAACTTCGTAGCCCCCCACACAGGCGTAAGATTCAGTGCAATCTATATCTTCAGCTATGCACGTTTTCTTGGCTTTTGAAACAATGTCATAGCAAGGAAATATATCATTCATACCCCAACTCATTCGTCGCCTTTCTTATATGTTCATATTGACTTTTCGATAAAGACGTGTCCATCAATAACGCCTTAAAGCTTGCACCTGCCGAGAACTTTGGTTTTGATTTCTCTCCGTCCAGATGACTAGCAGCTTGTACAATCATCTGTTTGTCGTAGCTATCACATAAAGACTTCACCTTGTAGCGCTTGGCTCGGTCATAGCATTTTTTAAAAGACTTTCCTGGACATCCCGCTCTCGATCGCTTCGAAGGTCCAGGCTCACACTCTTGTTTCACACTCATCTTCTATTAGGCTCTGTAGTTTCGCTTTAAATTCTTCCTCTGTAATGTCCTTCTCTTCTTTATTCAGTGCATGTATTTCAAATTGTATGTTTAATTTCCTTAGCCATTCACGTCCGACCACTGGGTCCACTTTTCCATTGATTATAAATTTTTGTTTTTTAATTTCTTAATTTTTGTATTTAATTCTTGTATCGCATGTCCCAACAGGTTTTATGATTTCACCTGTGTAAGTTTTTAATTTTATTGATGTATGTTTCAGTTCGAGGTTATTTAAATATTTTTGGGTCGTAATCAGCTGAGCAAGTTGTAACTGCTGCTCCCGTATCCAACTCTAAGGTATGTGTTTTTCCATTTAATTGTAGTGTAATATTGAATTTATCATTCTGTATATCTTTCTCTGGGAATATTTTATATATTTCATATATTTCTTCTTCATTCTCATCCATGGACAGCTCTTCGAAGAAGTCTAAGATCTTTGAAACATACTGATTGGACATGTCCTCTTGTTTTGCATTTCTTACAGCACAATTTATCTTTCAGTCTACATTGTTCCGCTGTATGATTTTCTTTCCCACACCGGAAACAATTAATCTTCCTTTCACTTTTCTCTTTGTATGTACTATTTGTATTATATGTAGGTTTCCTGTATGTATTTGTATGTATACTTTTTTCATTTTGTATGTAATTTGTGCTTTTATTCCTTTAATTTACTGATATTTTATTTATATTTGATGGTACTTCATGACCCATTTCTTTTGTTTCAGATTTAGATGTCTCTATCGCCAGTGCAATCTGGATTAAGTCGTCAAATTTCGTAGAAGAAGATTCTTGTAACAATCTTTCTTTAATTTCAGTGTTGCGCAACGCAACCCTCGTATAAACTGAACACGCAGATGGGTATCAAATGTGCTTTGCTTGCAATTTGTACAATTGAAATTACATTTTCCGCCTATTTCGTTTAGACCAGCTACATAATTTGCAATACTTTCGTATTCATGTTGCAGTCTGAGACAGAATTTGTGCTGTTGTGCCACTTCTCCGGGCTCTAAGGCTATATGGTTCTGTAGTAATTTCACCAGGTCATCATATGATTTCGCCTCAAGCAAATCTGGCGCTGTAATATTCTTTAGTACTTGGTAATACTTAGGCCTAATACAATTTAGAAAGATCTGTACTTTTGATCGCGCACTGGTCACACCTTTCAATGTAATGTAGTTTTGTAACCTTTGAAAATACGATGAAAATGACTCATTTACTTCATCATACGGTTGTAAAGAAATTCCACTAACCGATTGTCCATTGTTTTGTAATGCTTGTTGTAATTGTGTTTGTTGTAACATCCATCGCATGGTTTCTAACATTTGAGTTAACACTTGACCCAATTGTTCTTCCATTTTTGCGTGATAAATTTATTGTAGATGTAAATAGAGGGATAAGGATGTTGTGAAGCGGGTGATCATCACAGGTTTTTTTAGGAACCCTTGGAACATGGAATTTGGGTATAACAAGGAACACGTGTGACTTTTTCACTAGCGAGGTTATTTTTTTTTCATTTCACTTTCTTCCGCAATCCACAGTACTCGTCGCCCATTTGTTGTATATGTAATAAAGAAAGGTAGTATGACCAACTTGTATTTATTTATAAACTGAATTACAGTCACACTTATTTATAACATTAAGCACGGTAAGGAAAAAGTAAGTATGTATTCTATTAAGGTGCGCCCAGACCGCCGCTTAAAATACGGTGACGGTACGGAATCGCAGTGACGCATCGTATCCGTACCGTTTTTATCGCATGCCCTCCACACCGCCGCTTAAAATACGGAGTCGGTACGGAATCGCAGTGACGCATCGTATCTGTACCGTTTTTAACGCATGCCCTCCACACCGCTGCTTAAAATACGGAGACGGTACCGCTGCTTAAAATACGGAGACGGTACGGAATCGCAGTGACGCATTGTATCCATTGTATAATAATTCAGTGAATTAAGGAGTTTGACCTTACAAACGGTCCAGAAGTTTAGAATTTTTGATAATATGTTGTCTAGGACGGTTAGTGAGTGTTTAAAATACATTTTTTTTTAATAAAAAAAGAACCAACTTCAAAATAACTGAAAAGCCGAAAATAACCCGTTCATGTACAGATTACATTTGAATCACTTTTTGAAGTCGGTGCCAAACCACTCAACTTTTACAATGAAAAATGATGCCGCGCTGTTCGATATTATATATTATTATATTCTAGTTTACGTGAGGTTTATACAATGGATACAATGCGTCACTGCGATTCCGTACCGTCCCCGTATTTTAAGCAGCGGTGTGGAGGGCATGCGTTAAAAACGGTACGGATACGATGCGTCACTGCGATTCCGTACCGACTCCGTATTTTAAGCGGCGGTGTGGAGGGCATGCGATAAAAACGGTACGGATACGATGCGTCACTGCGATTCCGTACCGTCACCGTATTTTAAGCGGCGGTCTGGGCGCACCTTTATTCTATGCATGGTAGTGTAGTTCTTTATGGCGCCGGTAGAGGCGCTGCTGTAGTCGCTGCGTTGGGAAACGTCTTAAAATGGTAAGTATCTAACAATAGACATAAAAATATGTTGACACAATAAACAGTTAATATATGACACAAATTAGAGAAGTTATTTTTGTTTTATAACAAAGCAAGCCTCACACAAACTAAATGCAAATAGAATAGTTCAAAATTCAAGTTTATTTAACATATTTTTTATTTATTTAGTGAAATAATTTTACTAACAGAAACGTTAAATAAACATCCAGAACCGTCCAAAACGTAACAGATAAATTGAAATTTCAGAGCCACACGTTGGGCCGACAAAATGTAACGGGTGACTGTAATTATTGTGAACTATGACAGTCTTGCCTTTACCTACGTGTGATGGTTTCTTCACAGGAGTGATGCTCTGTCCACACTTGCTGGTATGCACCGCGCTAGACAGCGAAAGAGATACTCACTTACTCAGGGCTACTTCATGAGTAAGACGAGTTGGCGGTTATGGATGGATATCTAGTTTAATTATATGTCATGAGAAAGAAAAGAGAAAAACAGGGCGCCAGACACTTTTATTTATACTCCAAAGGTCAAGAGTTCAATCAGGAACTATATTAGGGAGAGGTAAATGTGAAACAAAACTTGAATTATAAACCAACAGATATGTATTTTGGGTTATTTGGCAATTTTAAATTACACAATAATAACAATTGTCTTACTTACTTAGTTCTTATTATAATAGACAGGTCGGGCTATCCCCAGAGGATTTAGTTTTCTACAAAGGTATCTGACCAAGAGCGTGCTTGCAGATAAATTAAATTAGTTTAATTGAGTTGCATAAATTAATTAGTTGTGTGAGGCTTAAGTAACTTGTGAGCTGAAGGCTAAAATACTACATAGAAGTTTAGACAACAGGAACGCATCCTAAGATTTATTACGGAACGAAGTCACCTTGTCAAACGTGGAAGCGCTACGTCGCCTGGACCTCGCAGAGCAGGTCCAGCTCGTGACGGCTCCGACACTCGGCGCCAAGGCGCCGGTCAGCAGCGCAACTCCAGCACGGACAAGCGCTCGCTCAATCGCCTATGCAGCTGGTTGTAACACGCTCGTAACTAGCCATATCTAGCGTGGTACACAGCTAGCCACAGCTACAATCGCTGTGAACAATATTTCATATTAACAAACAATCGACACACGACAAAACCCTAAAAGATAAGTACACGAAATTCCCACCAACACAGACCGGTGTAGATCTTAACCTATTTAGAAACAATCACGCAATGAACAGATGCGTTCTCACCTGGCGAGAGGACAAAGCTAGGCGTCGGGTATCGTCTGCCATTACAACATCGTGAGGAAACCGGACTAATCCCGAGTATCCCAAATTTCTCCTCTGGATCTGACGAACCGAGCCAACCGCGTCGTCAATGTAGGTAATTATTAATTAATTTCAAATAAGCCTGACTTCCGCAAAACTTGTTATCATCATACTTATTATATAGTTAGTTTATTTCATACTGCAACAAAGTTCTTGTCGTTTAAATAAATATTCTGAACACTACGACTGAATTTAATTTCAACATTATTTGAAGGTATTTTTTCTTTAACTACCTACCCTCATTCATCAAAATTTTCACAAATTGTTTCATAAATTTGGTCACGTCGCGTCGTTGTCATTTGCGTCACACTGATGCACGAATAATTGTTTCTAACGATATTAATTCGCCAGTGGTCATATTTAAGCAGTAATCACATTTTCTATAATAATGAAAAGAGGTCGGATTTCCGCGGTTCCGTTAGAAGAACAAAAGTGTGTTTTGAGTGAGTTCAAGAATTATTTTTCACTTAAAAATGATTTACCTTCACCCTGTGACTCAATATTTCAAGAGATTAGGCAAAGATTGTGTTACAAAATGCAGATTGTCTTACAAACAGCAAAAGCCATATACCAATTACCAATCAATAAAAAAGATAACGATTTTTTTTTGGTCAAGAGGAGTCCAAAGAATCCGATAATAGTTGTGATGGATGTGCAGAAGAAATTGTGGCAACGAACAACGAAACATGTGAGTTAAAAACTTACAATTTTTTTGATTGATATTTATCAATCGAATAAAATTAAGCCCATTGATCGTTACGTGAAACGTACAAAAGCCTTATCAGATTTTTGCTGCAATTTTTGCTACCAAGTCACCAATGGGCGAACCTTTTAAGAGAAGAAATATAGAAACATGTATGTTCGCCGTGCAGTTGGATATTTCAAAATTATTCAATTAAAAAGAAAGTCAAGATTAGTTGTTATGGTTCCTGTAAGCAGTGCAAAGCAAAGGTAGAAGTAGTGATTCATTGGCCAACAGACAAAATTGCGCGTTGTATTTGCACCATTAGTGATTGTAATAAAACGTTCAAACATGACCACACAAAAAAAATACTTTCTCCTGTAAAACGCTGTGAGCTTAGTGACGAGCAAGTAAAGTTTCAGCATGCTCTGACGGTTCGAAACAAACAGTGATTCTATACTAAAAAATTATGATGATTTTGAACCCGCTCACTTACCTACAGTCGGTTGTTTAAGACAGATAAAGCATGAAAAGCGAAAAAGTAAATATTACGACCCGAATCCAATAATGGATTATGACACGTCTACCTCTGTATAATACAATGATTAGGTTCATCTCAGTGTTTCCTCTGCATATATTATTGGTCTATTGCACAGGAACAATTCTGTAGGGATTATAGAAAAACTGAGAGAACTGTTTTAAGTATTGACGCAACTGGACGTATCTTCAAGCCATGTGTAGCGAATAAAGACTTGTTACTAAGTATAGTGATATTTCTATATTCATGCGTGCTATTATCCGTTTATAGTGAAAGTGTAGCAATAATAAAAATGCTTTCAGACAGTCACACTTTACAAACAATAGATAAATGGCTCGATACATGGTGTAAAAGTCAAAATAATGCAACTCCGAGTGAAATAGTCGTTGATGACTGTGCAGCCTTGACTGGAGCTGCCGTAAGCTTTTACAAAATTTAAGTCGACAACAGAGTATGTTAATGCCTGTTACGTTAAATCGTATCGATACCAGTCATTTTGTTAAAATTCTTTTTAATTTAACATGCTTTGAACACGTAGATCAGAGAGTCAATTTTTTTTATTTGTATATGTCTTCAAGAAATCAAGCGATGTGAAGATTATGTTAAATTGAAGGAGATTATTATTAATGTGATCATAGTGTGTCTTAAGAGATTTGACGGGCAAGATGAAAACGGAGTATTAACACGATGTGAACAAGCTAAAACTTGGTTAAAACAATTGACTTATTTCCAAAATATATCTAACTAGATGAAAACCCGGCTTCGCTCGGGTGAAATGTGACTCATAATACATATCTAGGTACAAAATGTAGGTAGATATTTCTGTAGTTATCGGATCTCAAGGAATATCATAGGCAAAGCAAGGCATAGATTCGTTTAGCATCGTTCATTGTGTTTAAAAAATATAGTAAATAAAAACTGCAAAAGTATTTACATAAATAATTTTATTTTAATTTTAAATCAACTTTCAAAAGAAACTAACATAAATTAACAAAACAAATAATACATAATAGCTTTTCAGGTTTATTCTCTGTAAACCTCTTTGTTTTAAGCACTCAGTCTTTCTTTACTTTTGCTGGTAGTAAGTACTTACTACTTTTGAAAATAAAAAATGAAAATGTTGTTCTTTATACAAATCGGCTAAATCAGAACTAATATTGAGAAGCCAAGTAAAACAATTGCAATTTTTTAATGAGTACTCACCCGAGAATTTGGCAAAGGTACTTATAAAGAAATAATCATAAATATTCTCTATTATACATCACAGGTTGATTATCATAAAATATCTCTACATATAACATTTTTCGTTAAATATTTATCACCTTTCAAGCCTTGGTCAGTGGTATCGATAATTTGAATTTTTACATCATCGAATCATCGAACTCTAGAGAAGGCAACATAGAGCTGGCCATGGTTGAACACAGGATTAGGTAAAAATAGACCGATTTTGTCGAAAGTTTGTCCCTGGCTTTTATTTATTTTCATTGCGAATGCTAACCTTAAAACCGAATAGTTAACAATGATCAATTTCCCCTAAATATTAGATCCCAGTAATAATAATATTGGTACTTGTTACACTTGCGCTTGCAATTTCATCAAAGTATTGTTGAATAACATCTTTAGGTTTTGCCTTTGGCGTTAGTGGTGTACTTCCTTCAATTTCTGTGTCACTTTCTTGTAACATATTAGCTAGCTCTGCTTCTGCAATTTGTTTAGAAAGTAATCCGGTCCTCTTGACCTGGCATTTCATCGTGTGCCAAGAATCGTCAGGACAAGATGATTCTTGTTCTAACAACTCCTCCACTCTCCGTTTTGGCCAATGTAATATTCTATTTTTTTCCCATTTGTCAGGGATAATCGATAGTGTAAATTTTTCGCGCTCCTTTGTTTGTATGATTTTATATGGCATGTTGATGCTGCAAAACAGCAAAATATAAAATATAAACACAAACTGTAGGGTGTATCAAAATAAGTAAGTAATTTCCCTATCTATCGCCTCACATGACTATGTTAATAAAAATAACAACAACAATAACAACTCATAATCATGTCGTTATGAAATAGTATCTAGCTATCACAGAGGATAACACTAACTAACTACGAAATGTAGGAACTATGACCATGTAGGTATCGCCGCAAATAATAGGTAGGTACGCGGCAAATATTTCATGCTAGCTTTCCGCTCGTTGCTTCGCCCTATGAGAACCCTACACCAAGAACAAAAAGTATATTCCCACTTCACGCAAGTACACCTACTAAATACAATAGATGAAGCTAAGAACTACATAATTTGACACATTAAAATTATGAAAAATAATGGAAATAATGTCAAAAGAATAAGAACTGATAGAGGGAAAGAATTTATAAATGAAGAGCTAAGAGTATGGCATTATACAGGAAACAACTTGCGCATACACTCCACAGCAAGATTCTATAAGATGAATCGCACACTTGCAGATAAAGTTAGAGCTATGTTACTGGAAACAAATCTACCAAAATATCTATGGGGAGAGGCAATCAGATGTGCAGCCTATACTATTAACAGATTGCCCACAAAAGCACTTAAAGGATATACACCAGCTAAGCTATGGTATGCCAAAAATAACCTTGATAAACTAAGAGTATTTGGCCCAAAGGCATGGAGAATGATTTTTCCAAGACCCCGCAAACTGGAACCAAGAGCAAAGGCCATGAGAATGATTGGATACTGCGGGTCAGGCTATAGACTATGGGATCCAAAAACAAATCAAATAGTTGAGTCACGTGATGTAAAATTTGTTAAGTCTACTATAAATATGACAAAGAAGGACAAGGTACATACTCTATGATATATGATGAGGAAGAAGATACAATGGAGAGAGTTGAAAACAAATCAAATGAAGAAAACCATATAGAAATACAACATGATATACCGGACTTGACAAACGATGAAAAAAATGAGAATTCAGAACAGGGACATAACTGTGACAATGTGAAAACAGGGAAATAAAATTACCAAGGAAGTACTAAGACTTTGACATGTCAAATCTAGCATATGCTTTAATATCAGAAGATCCAAAAACATACAGTGAAGCTATACAACAAGAAGACTGGTCAGAAGCTATACAGAAAGAGCTAGATGCACATAAAAAGCTGAAAACATGGGAAGAAAGTATTTAACCGAATGGACACTGTCTAATGTATTCATGCATAGAAATATCAATGTTAAGTTAGTTGCAATTAGACCAGCATCAAAAGAACATGTCTTTTTCTGTGACTCCGCTTCCCTACACAAAATTGAACCTTAAACACAAGAACATATGGCCCTAAGCCGAACCGGATCGAATACGGGAGCGATGCAGCTGCGCCCGGCGAAGACAATAGGATTGCAGATAAGCCGAGTTGTTTACGTCGTTTCGTGCAGATTTAAGTTACTTTAAATAATTATCGACTTATAACGAAGATTGAAGTGAATTTATAAGTGGAAAATAAACTGTTTTTAATACGAATACGTGTATATTCCGTGACTACAAACTTTGATATGAAGTTATAAACATTATAGTGACTTATAAGTGAATAAATTAGTGCTAAATAACTAAAATGTCGCAACCAGCAACTCCGGAGCAAAACAAATTATTGACGAAGTTAGAAGATGTGGCCGGCATGTTACAAAAAACACAAGCAAACATAAAAAAGTGTCCGAAACAGCGACTTACGGAAGGTTATGTTACACAAAGAATAAAATTAATTGACAATTATTGGGATATGTTTAGACAAGCGCATAATAACCTTCTAAGTTGCACGCCACGCGAACAACGGGGAGATTTGCCGTATTTTCTTAATGAAGATTACTACTCAGTGGAGGACCTTTATCTTTGTTTACAAGCCGACTTAACTGATTTATTAAATAAATGGGAGTCACAAAAGAAATCAGTGGAGCTGTGCAATAATATGTCAACGTCGTTACACGATGAGAAATTAACGTTCGTGAATCTACCGAAAATTCAACTGCCTACGTTTTCGGGAAAATATGAAGATTGGCCTACGTACCAAGATTTATTTACGGCGCTCGTGCACAACACAAAACTACTGGTTAGTTACAGTACAGAAACTTCATTATTTAAAAACAAGTATCTCCGGCGAAGCCGAAACCTTATTGCGACATATACAAATCACGGAAACAAACTACATACAAGCGTGGGAACTTCTTAAAAAACGCTTCGGCAATAAGAAAATGATTGTTAACTCTCTCTTAAAAAAGTTATTTGGAATTAAGAAGATTCAAAATCAGTCAGCGAGTCAAATAAAGACTTTACTTGATACTACGATGGATTGTATCAACAGTTTAAATATTTTAAACATAAAAACTGACTCTTGGGATCCTGTTATTATATTTCTGGTGGGACAGAAGTTGGACACAGAGTCATTAAAGGAGTGGGAGCAATCTGCGGATAAAGATGACTGTGAAGACATGCCTAAGTGGGAAGATTTAAGGAAATTTCTTGAAGCCAAATTCCGTACATTGGAGTTAGCCGCGGCTGCCGTGGCGCCAACAAGGGAGAGATCACAAACACACAAGTCGTTCCACGTCACAGCTGAAGATGAAGAAGACAGTTTATTTCAATCTGCACATGCTAGCCTAACGGCACAACCTACATGTACTTATTGTAAAGGCGATCACTATATATTCAACTGCAGAGAATTTACGAAACAATCAGTGGAGCATAGACAGGATTTTGTGAGGAAAAACCGATTGTGTTACAACTGTCTTGTTCCATATCACAATGTTATGCGGTGTAAACAAAAGACGTCGTGCCGAGTCTGCAAGAAAAGACATCATTCTCTCCTACACCAAGTTAGAGAAGCAAATCAAGAAAGAGAACCACAACCACAAGTACAACCAGAACCAGAAACAAAATTAACAACTGCACACCTTTCAAAACAACAACCCGGTCGAGAAGCGTTACTTGCAACAGCACAAGTAGAAATCAAGTCAAGTGATGGTGATACACACATACTTCGTGCTTTAATCGACCAGGGTTCAGAGGCTTCATTCGTATCAGAGAGAGTTGTTCAACTATTGGGCTTGAAGATGACCAATATCAACGGTGTAGTCTCAGGAGTGGGTGAAAGTGCACAAATAAATATCAAACACTTAGTTGACCTTACAATTGCATCGAGATTTGAAAATAAGAAGACGATTCGTGTTACTGCTTATATTTTGAAGTCGATATCTACACTTTTGCCATCGAAACACGTCTCAATGGATTGTCAAGATATCCACAATTTACAACTGGCTGATCCTACTTTCTGCACCCCAGGCAAGATAGATATCTTGCTTGGCGCCGACGTCTTCTGTCAAATTATTAAAGAAGGACTGAGGAAATTAGATGATGGAGTAGTAGCCCAGAAAACAAGTTTAGGGTGGATATTGTCAGGTCAGAAACAAAAGGAAAAACACAGCAACCAACACAATGTAGTCACGCTACATATCACGAGGATGGTTGCAGAAGACAACGATTTATTACGAAGGTTCTGGGAGATAGAAACAGATTTGTACACAAAGAAGAGAATACTGACAAAAGAAGAACAATGTGAAGAAATATACAAACAAACAACAAAAAGAGACAAAAGTGGAAGATATATAGCACACCTACCATTAAAGCAAGGTATTCAAGAAACAGTAGATCTATGTGGAGATACGAAACAACAAGCTATAAACAGATTTAAACACCTTGAGAGAAGATTTGGAAAATGTGAAAAGCTGAAAACGGACTACATAAAAGTAATAAACGAATATAAAGAAATGGGTCATTTGCGAAGATCAGAACATCAAGACAACGACAATTCAATATATCTACCTCACCTCGCTGTAGTTCGAGAGGACAAAGACACCAGTAAAGTACGAGTTGTTTACGATGCTTCTGCGAAAGGATCGCATGGCCACTCGCTCAATGACACAATGATGGTAGGACCCGTATTACAACCAGATCTTCGGAGCTTAATTATAGCTTGGAGAAAACACAAGATTTGCGTAGTAGGAGATATTGTCAAAATGTACAGGATGATTAATATAACAGAGGAACACACAAATCTACAACGCATCGTTTGGCGAGATAATTCTGAAGACGAGCTCGAGAGTTATGACTTGACAACTGTAACGTTCGGTACCGCTGCTGCTCCATTTTTAGCAGTGCGTACATTAAATCAACTTGCCGACGATGAAGCACACGAGTTCCCGGATACTGCGCCTGTAATAAAAAAGTCATTTTACATGGATGATTTGATGGTAGGAAATGAAAATATCGAGAAGACAAAGAAGATGTGTCAAGACATTAAGGAGATATTGAGAAGAGGGGGATTTCAAATGCAAAAGTGGTCAAGTAATTCAGATGAAGTTTTAGAAATTTTGAAAGAAGAATATAACACAAAAGATACAATGGAGATAAAGCTAGACAAGATTATTAAAATTCTGGGCTTGACATGGAATAGAAAAGAAGATACGTTTGAAATAACAGTCAACTTACCTGAGATGAGAAAACCTGTAACGAAGAGATCGATCCTTTCTGATGTTGCACGCCTGTATGATCCATTCGGATGGCTATCGCCAGTAATTATTACAGCAAAGGTCTTAATTCAAAAATTGTGGCTGAGCCATTTAGGATGGGATGATGAATTGCCATCGGACTTGACAGAAGAATGGACATCCTATAGAGAGGATTTGATTCACTTACAAAACATAAAGGTACCACGCTGGTTGAAAACGACACAAGACAATAAAAATGCACAATTACATGGTTTTGCAGATGCATCAACTCAATCTTATGCAGCTGTAACTTACCTCAGAGTTGTTACGAATGATGGCGTGCAGGTCTCAATGATTGCATCTCGCACGAAAGTGGCCCCTTTAAGACAACTTTCTGTTCCAAAATTAGAGCTGTGTGCTGCAGCACTGCTAGCAGAATTGGTCAATGATGTAGCAGGAATTCTAGACATCCAAAAGAACAATATATTTGTCTGGACTGACTCGATGGTCGTACTCTCATGGCTACAATCTCAGCCTAATCGTTGGAAGACGTTTGTAGCAAATCGGACTGCAGAAATAACACGCTTGATAGATAATGATCGATGGAGACATGTGCAATCAGCAGACAATTCTGCTGATATTGCAACAAGAGGTTGTAAAGCGCAAGATTTAGCTACACAAAATATTTGGTGGAGTGGACCAGATTGGCTTAAAGAAGATAAAATAGAATACGATAAGACAGAGATAACACAAACAGATTTAGAATCGAAACAATCATATCACACAGTTATAGAAGAAATACCAATTTGGGAACGATTTTCAACTATGTCTAGAATGAAACGAGTTTTGGCATATTGTAGACGGATGTTAAATAAAGAAGAAAGAGAACTATCAAAAAATACACACTTAACACCAATAGAATTAGACAAAATTGAAGAAGAATGCATAAGATACTATCAAAACAAAGTATATGAAAAGGACATAGCAGATATAAAGAAAGACGGAAGAGTTAAAAAGAGGAGTTCTCTCATTACACTTGCACCATTCTTAGACGAGAAAGGATTGCTAAGAGTAGGAGGACGCCTTGAGAATGCTACATTACCAGAAGGCACTAAGCATCCGTAATTCCCTCTAATCAACACATCACAAAATTAATAATTAAAGAAGCTCATACTAGAACACTCCATGGTTGGAATCAGTTAATGATGACTTATGTGAAGACCAAGTATTGGGTTATCGGATTAAAGTCATCCGTCAGAAAATGCATTCATAATTGCAAGATATGTGTGATAGACAAGGCAAAGGTCAAGAACCAGTTTATGGGCCAACTACCAGCTATGCGAGTTAACCAAAACCGTCCATTTATAAACAGCGGTGTAGATTATGCTGGCCCCGTGCTAATAAGAACATCAAAAGGCCGCGGACACCATGCAACAAAAGGATACATATGCTTGTTCGTATGCATGGCTACTCGAGCTATTCACCTTGAAGCTGTGACAGATCTGACTTCACAAGCCTTTTTAGCCGCTTTTAAAAGATTTGTTGCGCGCAGAGGCCATTGCAAACACATATGGAGTGACAATGGCACAAACTTTATAGGTGCTGCCAAAGAACTGAAGCACATGTTTGAATGTGGCAGAAAGAATACGGCAAGCGAAGTGGCAGAACTGCTGGCTACTGAGGGAACAACGTGGCACTTCCTACCTCCAAGAATGCCATCATACGGAGGTTTATGGGAGGCGGGAGTACAGTCCGCAAAACGACACTTAGCTAGAGTAAACAGAGACACCAAGCTTACATATGAAGAGCTGGCAACCTTGCTAGCGCAGATCGAGGCGTGCCTAAACTCTCGTCCATTATGTGAAATAAATAAAACCACAGGAGTGCCTCTAACACCAGGACATTTCTTAGTGGGTGAACCTTTGGTCGGTGTTCCAGATATAAACTACGATCATACAAATGTTAACCTGTTAACAAGATGGCAGCTCATACAGAAGATGACACAAAACTTCTGGCATCAATGGCAGACCGAATATCTAAACACTCTGCAACAAAGATATAAATGGCAAGTCGCCGTACCATCGCCCTGCATTGGAGATTTAGTAATAGTAAAGGACGAGGCTATGCCCCCTACTAAATGGCTTTTAGGAAGAGTGAAGTATCTTCATCCTGGAGCCGATAACCTTGTGAGAGTAGTCACGATACAGTGCAAGGGCGATCACGAGCTTAAAAGACCTTTAGCAAAATTAATATTCCTTCCTAAAAACATTGAGTGACATAATATACATATACTTGATGACTAAAGTGTTGTGTGTGATATAACTTATACATGGAGAGTGATTAGTGATAAGTACATTTCTTTACAAACATTGTAATTTTTGTACATTTAGTCATTAATGTAATGATATTGCATGCTCTATTTCATTTAAAAATTTATTGAAAACTATTCGTTTTGGTGGCCGGTATGTCTAATGTATTCATGCATAGAAATATCAATGTTAAGTTAGTTGCAATTAGACCAGCATCAAAAGAACATGTCTTTTTCTGTGACTCCGCTTCCCTACACAAAATTGAACCTTAAACACAAGAACAGACACAAAAGCTATCGACACAAAATGGGTTTTCCGAACCAAGTCAGACAACACAAAGAAGGCAAGGCTAGTCGCTAAAGTTTTTCAGGAAGAAACCAGTCAGAATGTATATGCGCCAGTTGCCAGAATGACAACAGTGAGATTATTTTTAAATAAAGCAGTACAAGAAGATTTACCCATAAAACAACTAGATGTACCTACAGCATTCCTTAATGGTGAATTGAAGACAAATATTTACATAAAGTACCCGGAATTGAGGAAAGCTTTATGGACTACGAGAAGCACCACGCTGTTGGAATGTTAAATTAAATGGTTTTCTCACACAAAATGGATTTAGACAATCAAGAAGTTATTTTTGTCTATATACAGGAGTTAAAACGTACAAACACTTTTATTTCTTTTTCTAATCTTACTACATCTGTCATATTTTGCTCAAATTCGGTTTTTAGCAAATGTTCAGTAGCGCCAGAATCTACAATGAAACTTATACAGTCATTTGCATTACTCACATTACAACTATTTGCATTAAACGCAGTGAATGACAATACAACCTCATCTTCAAGTTGTACCATGTTGCTAGCTTGCCCCTGATAGTGGCATTCCCCGCTGTCGACTGCCCACGATAACCTCTTGTCGCTGGTCGTCCTCGGTGAGTATTGTTGTGAGTGTAGGTCTCCGGTTGTTTCATCCTACAGTCCCTTATGATGTGTCCTTTCCGTCCGCAGCCGTAGCATACAAGAAATGCCTCCTCCTTTGTGTCCTGATGAAGTAGTCTTGCTTTGATCGATTCTATATTTAGCATTTTCTTACTGATCATTGTTTCAATGGATGTTATTACGTTGTCATAAGCCGGTGGTAGCGCTGCTAGTAAGTAGCAAACTTTATCAATCTCCTCAACCTTAGACCCGATTGCATTGAGTTCTCCGAGAAGGGAATCAAACTTTAAGAAATAAATCTTGTAATTTCTCCGTTGCACCGCATTTCAGCATGATAAGTTGTCGTTTTAGTCTTAACTTGTTGCAAATACTTTTCCTTTCGAAAATGTCTTCTAATTTAGACAACATGTCCGCCGCAGTTTTCGATTGTTTCACTATTTCGATATATTTATCACTTAAACATTGCACGTTTATGGATTTCTTTCGCATCACTGATGATATCGGCTGGTTTTGTACTATCGAAGGAGCCTTGTACTTACCTAGTTGGTTACTAAGTTATGTTACTGTAGTAATCTTTATCTACATAAAATATACCAACGAAAGTTGAATAAACTATATATTAAAATGAAGTACACACAATCAGGATTTACATTTGTCAATATCATTCAAAATGGCCTCCTTGGGCCTGAACACAGGCCTTCAAACGACGAGGCCAGTCATCAATAGCGACACGCACGGTTGTCATATCTAATTCCGTCACTGCCTTAACTATGGCCCGCTTGAGGGTGTCAAGATTTGTGTGGGGTTTAGCACAGGCTTTTTCCTCAATAACCTGTCATATGGCATAATCCAGGAGGTTAAGGTCCGGGCTGGAGGACGGCCAGTGTTGTGGGCATTAAAGCCAATTTTGTTCCTTCGAAACCAGGCTTGACTTGTTTTTGCCTTACGTGCAGGAGCTGAGTCCTGTTGAAAGATCCATGGCTGGTTTAGAAATAGGGCATGGCTTAAAGGCTTCACTATTGGTTCGAGAACGGTTTCGTGGTAAACTTTAGCCCCAGTTTTCACACCTTTTTCACAGAAATGTACCTGTGTTAACCCTGAGTATGATACACCCAGCCAAATCATCACATAAGGGGGATGATGGCCTCGTTGCACTCTAGGAACAGCCTCACTCACCTCTTGACTGTTTTTTGCATACACTCTGTCATTCTGGCGGTTACAACATTCTTCAATGGTAAAAAAAAACATCTGTAAATAGTATTTTTCGGTGACCATTTCGTGCGTACCGCTTCAGTATCACGTGACTTCTCTTCAGCCTCATAGTCTTGAATCTTCCATTAAGCAAATGACCTTTTCGTCTGCGGCAAGCGTGTAGTCCAAGGTCTTCATTGATAACTTTTTTTAGGGAGCTTCTCTTCACAGACATCTGAAGTGCCAACAACTTTTGCTTCCGGTCGGGATTTCTTGCGATTCTCGCCTTCACTGCCTTAATTAGAGCTGTGGTCCGAACGGTGCAACATACATACAATACATTTTACTCTACACGAATAAAAAACACTCCCACACATGTTGGGAGCATTAGAATTCTGTCTTAGTACTACTAACTATTTAAATGATATTTAAATGAAAGATGGCCTTCAAGTCTTCGAGGTTTTATTTAGAAGTTTTATATTAATACTTAATTTTATGTTCACAAACGATGCTTCCAGTCGTAGGTTACAGGTAAGAGAGAGCTGTCAAAAAGTGACATCCAATAGCTGTCAGTTTGGGGCGCGTTTACAGTATATGCTATATTACATCATCCCCTTTTGAACAAATTCAATTTGACTTACACTTTTCCCCTTATAGTTATGAACTTTAAATTATGCTACACAGATTTACTACATTAAAAGTGAGATTACTTAAACAGGCTCTTCTTTCCCCTTTTAAAACAAGTTAAAGTAAGTGAACTTGTCCATACCACATGAGTAAAGAAACGGAACAGAGACTAAGCTTCATACAAACGCGCTGCGATAGGTACACTACTACAAGCGCGATGCGCGTGTGTGCGTGTGACCAAACTCCTCGTCACGTACACGCAGAAACTGGTTTATACTAGTTCAGTTTGGTCACAAGCGCAGGGCGCGCACCGCGTCGTGTTCGATTTCAATGTATTTAATAAATAATAATAATAATAAATCATTTATTTTCGACCAACTTGGATCAATAGTGTTAGCAGAATTACATTATATTGTACGGGAAGTATTAGGAGAGATGTGAATCAAACAAATGTTGGGACCGAACTGAACTATATTGAAGAGTAAATGCGATTATTAAGAGTACATAAGGTTGAGTATACATTATAATATAGCTTACCACTACACCTCCCATTCGATGGAAAAAAAAAAAAGAAAAGAGAAAAAGGGAATACTTTTTCTTTTCTTTTTTTCTTTTTTTTTTTTTTCGTTCTACATAACTTGTTTTCGCTTATACTATTGAAAAATATTTTTTTTTTTATATCTAAATACAATAAAATATCTGGATAAAATATTCATACATAGTACATTTTAGTACGGTTTTTGTGAACGACGTCCAGTTTTCCGTCCTTAATAATCTGTACATTTGGTGACAAGTCCTTAACTACTTTATATGGGCCGGAATACAAAGTATCCATTTTAGTGCCCGTTTCATTTTTTACTAATATTAAGTCACCGTTGGTGTAATTAATTGGGTTTACATAATCATCATAAGATTGTTTTCTCTTAAATTTACTCTTAAGAAGGTTTTCTCTTGCCTCCTTTTGAGATAGTTGTAAACGATATTTCAACTCACACGGGTAGCTGTCGTAATTATAAAGTGGATCTATGTTGTTTACAATATTACTGGGAAGTGAACACATTTTCCCGAATACCAGTTCATACGGAGTAAACTTCGTCTCGGAATGTACAGCCGTATTAAATGCGAAACGCCAAAAAGGGAGCCACTGGCTCCAGGTTTCAGGATGATTGTCAGTTTGGATTCGTAGGAACGATTTTAAATGTTTGTGTGTTACCTCTAGGGATCCAATAGATTGGTGATGGTAAGCTGTGGACTGTAACTTGTTGATTTTTAATAGTTTACATACCTCCTGGAATAAAGTGGACATAAATTCTTGCCCTCTGTCTGTAGCTATATTTTTCGGAACGCCGTATCTAAGGATGAAATGATTGACTAATGCCCTGGCAACTTCAGCCGTCTGTTTCGTAAGTAAAGGATACTAGAGGCCCGTTGCGGCGTCGAACCGCCGCTAGAATATGGAAATCCGGTAGTGTTACAGAAAATAACTACTTTATCGAAAAGAAGTTTTTGGCGAACGAAGAATAAATACTGTAAAAAAACACGTTAAAATAATGTTTTAAAAACGTTGAAACATGCCAGGCTAGAGCTAGGCCTGATAGCCAACTGCCAGTTTCATCGTGACAACTTTTTCAACTCTTTTGTAAAAATAACTTGTGCATTAATGACATGTGATCTGCTGATCTGTTCCACAAATAAAATGTATATTATTTTTTATGGAAAAATTTAATTCATAAAAATAATCCCATATCTTGAAAAAAATATTGACATATTTTCATAGGACCGAAGATTGGTAGAATTTTAATTTGTTGTTCTTTCTTCAGGAAAGAAGAATTTATCGATTTGATCGATTTCTATCAATTTCCAGAAAAAGCAAATGAATCGAAACGACAGATTTGGGCACTCACTACGCAGGTTTTAAAAAGGAAATCATGTAGTGCGTAACTGTTTATGTATTCATTTATAATAGCTCGTCCACAATGCCAACTCGTCCACATTTCCAACTCATCCGTATTCCCACCTCGTCCACAATGCCAAGTCGTCCACATTACCAACTCGTCCATACACCCAACTCATCTACATTGCCAACTCGCATTCATTTCCAACTCATCAACAATGCCAACTCGTCCATATTGCTAACTCGTCCACAAATACAACTGGTCCACATTTCCAACTTGTCCATAGGCCCAACTCGTCCACAATTCCAAGTCGTCCACATTTCCAACTCGTCCATATTCCCAACTCGACGATACACCCAACTCGTCTATAGAAACTCGTCCTTATTATCAGCCCGTCTTTATTGCCAACTCGTCCATATTCCCAACTTGTTCATTTTGCCAACTCATCCACATTCCCAACTCGTCCATATTCTCAACTCGTCCGTATTACCAAGTCGTCTTCATTGCCCACTCGTCCGTGTTCCCAACTTGTTCATTTTGCCAACTCATCCACATTCCCAACTCTTCCATATTCCCAACTCATTCACATTGACAACTCGTCCATATTACCAACTTGTCCGTATTACCAACTCGTCTTCATTGCCAACTCGTCCATAATGCGAACTCGTCCACAGGTGTGCAGGTGTCTATGGGCGACGGTAATCGGTTTCCATCAGGCGATTCGTTTGCTCGTTTTCACCCTATGACATAAAAAAAAACTGCCCACTTTTCCATGTTCCCAACTTGTCAATTTTACCAACTCATCCACATTGCCAACTCATCCACATTTCCAACTCGTCCATATTCCCAACTCGACGATACACCCAACTCGTCTACAATACCAACTTGTCCTTATTATCAGCTCGTCTTTATTGCCAAATCTTCCATATCACCAACTTGTCCGTATTACCAAGTCGTCTTCATTGCCAACTCGTCCATATTCTCAACTCGACCACATTTCCAACTCGTCCATTTTACCAACTCATCCATATTGCCAATGTAGATACATTCCCAACTAAGCTACTTTGTCAAGTCGTCCATATTCTCAACTCGTCCACAATGCCAACTCGTCCACATTTCCAACTCATCCGTATTCCCACCTCGTCCACAATGCCAAGTCGTCCACATTACCAACTCGTCCATACACCCAACTCATCTACATTGCCAACTCGCATTCATTTCCAACTCATCAACAATGCCAACTCGTCCATATTGCTAACTCGTCCACAAATACAACTGGTCCACATTTCCAACTTGTCCATAGGCCCAACTCGTCCACAATTCCAAGTCGTCCACATTTCCAACTCGTCCATATTCCCAACTCGACGATACACCCAACTCGTCTATAGAAACTCGTCCTTATTATCAGCCCGTCTTTATTGCCAACTCGTCCATATTCCCAACTTGTTCATTTTGCCAACTCATCCACATTCCCAACTCGTCCATATTCTCAACTCGTCCGTATTACCAAGTCGTCTTCATTGCCCACTCGTCCGTGTTCCCAACTTGTTCATTTTGCCAACTCATCCACATTCCCAACTCTTCCATATTCCCAACTCATTCACATTGACAACTCGTCCATATTACCAACTTGTCCGTATTACCAACTCGTCTTCATTGCCAACTCGTCCATAATGCGAACTCGTCCACAGGTGTGCAGGTGTCTATGGGCGACGGTAATCGGTTTCCATCAGGCGATTCGTTTGCTCGTTTTCACCCTATGACATAAAAAAAAACTGCCCACTTTTCCATGTTCCCAACTTGTCAATTTTACCAACTCATCCACATTGCCAACTCATCCACATTTCCAACTCGTCCATATTCCCAACTCGACGATACACCCAACTCGTCTACAATACCAACTTGTCCTTATTATCAGCTCGTCTTTATTGCCAAATCTTCCATATCACCAACTTGTCCGTATTACCAAGTCGTCTTCATTGCCAACTCGTCCATATTCTCAACTCGACCACATTTCCAACTCGTCCATTTTACCAACTCATCCATATTGCCAATGTAGATACATTCCCAACTAAGCTACTTTGTCAAGTCGTCCATATTCTCAACTCGACCTCATTTCCAACTCGTCCATTTTACCAACTCATCCATATTACCAATGTAGATAAATTCCCAACTTAGCTACATTGTCAACTCGTCCATATTCTCAACTCGACCACATTTCCCATCCCGTCGACATTCAAGCGGAAGGACTTAGTTTTTTCTAGTAAAATACTATTTAATTTACCATAACTCATGCTATTTGCTTTGGTTTCTTTTTTGATGGACTTATATAATCATATTTAAAATAATCTATCATAAATTTACTTATTTGAATGACGTTTAGTTGTACTTACTACATTTTTTCTGCTTTGATTTATTGTAAAACTCGCTTATAAAAATAATCTATTCTTGAATGACGGTCAGTTTTTCTGGTCTTGCGAGCACCAGTCCAACTCGCACTTAACCGGCTTTTTCCTCCACATTTTTAACATGCGAAAAAAGTTTCCATATCAACATTTTAAAAAGAAAAACAACCTGGCAATTTAGATCATTGACATTATAGCCCCCAATAAAAAATACATTAAAAGTTGTCAGAATATGATTACTGTCATTCATTGTCAACAAACTGTAAAATTATTTTTGCATATTCGTACATGTTTTAAGTGTTGCGGATATTATGTTGCCGACTCAAAAATAATATTTCATCATACTGAACAACTTACTACAGGTTTGTGAGCAAATCATGCTTATTATTATTTGGTCATCTTAAGTCAAAATAGGGATCACAGGTCACGTGGTCAATGTCACGTGGTTAGCGCACAGTAGTTTTTTCAAATCCATTTTTCAGTACTTTTTCGGGAAAAAATTCAAAATCCAAGAGTTTTATGCACATCTCCAGCATGGGACGAATCTAATGACATATCATTTATCAAAATCGGACCATAACTGTAGATCTGATGGGATGTACAAAAATCGGCCTCGCGTAATATATATATAGATGCCTCAACATATTTTGTTAATTCGCATTGGATCGTTAATATGTACGAATATCCGTTGTCATCTACCTCTAATGGTCCTACCAGATCTAAGTAAATTTTCTCAAATGCTGTGTTTGCTGTGGTAGTTAAAGTCATAGGTTCTCTTATTGGCAATGAGTGCTTATTACGCTGGCATTGATCACACCGTTTTACAAATTTCTTTACGTCACTAGCTATACCTGGCCAGTAATAGTATTTCTTGATGTTGTTAGTCATCCGCCTTATACCTGCATGACCACTGCTAGGTAGAAGATGAAAGTCATTAATGATGACTCGTCTGTCATCTTTGCTTTCCACTCGTTGCACACTATTTAAGACACATAATTTTGGTCCTGAACGCATATTCATTGTTTTTAGTTCGTCCGCTAACTTTTTAATAAAAATGTGATTTTTGTTATTTTTTATGACACATACTTCACTTATATTCTCTAATGCGCACATCTTGTCTAACTCAGTCACGAATTCCGCTCGCGTCATTCGTGATTCCGAGTTGAAATATTTTATGTAAATTGTTTGTTTACTTCGAACAAAACACAAATGTTCACTTTCCGCACTAATAACCCCTTCCTTACGTAGTTTCTCTATATTTATAGCATCACTGAAACAAAGTTCTACTGATTCTGCCGGCTTGAACTGTGTATTTATAACCTGTGGCTGATTTAATTTAATTGGTATTAAGGTAGTCGGTTCTGTATCTACCGGTGTGTTTGTACTTGCTAACTTCTTGGCTTGTCTTCTTGTCATAACGTTTATGCTATTAGTTTCATGTAAATTTTTTAACTGGTCTGATGTCATGCAAATCGGAGACAATGCGTCTGCCGCTGCATTGTTTGATGCTTTTACATATTCTACCTCAAAACTGTACTCCTCTAAAAGTAATCTAAATTTCATCAATCGACTAGATGGGTCCTTCATATTAAAAAGATAGATTAATGGCTGGTGATCTGTTTTTATTTTAAAACAACGTCCGTACAGGTATGGGCGAAAATGCTTTACAGCCCACACTATAGCGAGGAGTTCTTTTTCTATTACTGGATAATTTTTCTCTGCTGGGTTTAAGGCTCTACTAGCAAAAGCGACCGGTCTGCCATTTTGGTTTGACAATATCGCGCCAATAGATTTATTTGATGCATCTGTTTGTACTATAAATTGGTTCTGTTCCGATAAGTCTGGGTAGTCAAGGACAGGTGGACTGGTAACACAATCTTTTAATGTTTCAAATGCTGTCTGGCAATGTTCATCCCAAATAAACGCTGAATTCTTTTTACATAGTGAGTTTAACGGTTGCGCTATAGCTGCAAAATTTTTAACAAATTTTCTATAGTAGTTTGCGAATGCTACAAATCTTTTAACTTCCTCTGTGTTTTGTGGACATGGGTAGTTTTTAATAGTATTAATTTTTTCTGGATCCGGCATAATGCCTTCATTGGAAATCACATGGCCTAGGTAAAGTATTTTCTTTTTTAGGAAATCACATTTAGTTGGGTTTAATTTCAAATTTACTTTTCGTAGCCTTTCTAGTACAGTTTGCAAGTGTTTATTATGTATTTCCAAATTTTTGCCAAATATGATTAAATCATCAAGGTAAATTAAACATTTTTCATAGTTTAAACCTGCTAAAGCTATGTTCATCATACGTGAAAATGAGCTAGGACTTGTTTTGAGGCCCATTGGCATTCTTGTCATTTGATACTGCCCTGAGGCAAAAGCTGTTAATTTTCTGCTGTTTTTATCAAGTTCGACATTGTAATATCCCTGGTATAAATCAAGGTGGGTGAAATAAACACTGCCAGACAGTGATTCTAAAACCTCGGTAATGTCGGGTAGTGGGAATTTATCATCTTCAATTGAATTATTTAGCTTGCGATAATCTATTACCAAACGCCATTTCTTCTCTCCGCTCTCGTCTGTTTTCTTTGGCACTAATAATATTGGGCTAGACCAATCACTTTTACTAGGTTCTATTATACCTTCATGTAGCATTTTGTCTATTTGCCGTTTAACTTCTGTTTTTTGTGAAACTGGTAGCCTGTAAGGTTTTGTGAATATAGGACTTATATTCGGTTTCAACGTAATGTTATGTGTATATATATCTGTTGTGCTTAAAGAATCACCTGGTAAATAGAAAACGTCTGCGTATTTCGCACAGATACTCTCGATCGTTGTCTGTTCTTCCTTATTTAAATGACAAATGTTTAGCTGGGCGAATAGCTGTTTTACTCTGTTCGCATTTTGATTTATTTCATCAAAGTTACAGATATCGAATTGACTTAGTTTGTGAATTGTAGGGTTTATATTTTCTAACGATAAATCATTGTCGGTAACGTTTAATATCTTTATTGGTATCATTCCGTTTATTGGCGTTGCAATAGAGCTTGCCAAGTATATGCCTTCTTGTATAGTCGTTGAACATACTACACAGTCTTCACTAAAATTTGTTTCCAAAAAATGTATAGATTCGCATCGCCGGGGTATATTAATAGCTTTGCTACAGTTATTCTTTATCGGAAAACTAATACTAACTCCGGAATTTAGTTGCAATGTCAGATCGTTGTTATAAAAATCCAATTTACCTTTATACTTATATAAGAAATCGCGTCCTAGTATACCGTCAGACTTTATTGGTAACGTTTCAAATACGTAAAACTTATGTTGCACATTCGTATCTCCCAAAGGTAGGGTAAGATAAACATATCCGATGGCCTGTACTTTTCCACCAAGTCCGTTTATGATAATGTTCTCTTTATGGATTGGAATGTTATGCTTTGCTACATGACCATATTTGCATGCCGACAAGGATGCCCCGGTATCTACTAGGAATGACGAGGATGACATAAACACGAAACAATTACTGTCACCGACTAATATTTGGTGATCACTGTTAGTTCCGAAAAAACTGAATCGGGGCTTCCGACGCAGGGTTCTCGGGAACGTTCTGGGGTGCATCGTCCGGTTCATTCAAAATGTGGATGTCACGCGACTCTTGTTGTTGCCTGTTATTATTAATAAACGTACCTCTATTTAGACGCCCTCGGGTGTCATGACCTCTTGAGGTCCACGGCTGGTGCCAACCACGGCTCTGATTTCCATGCTGGAAGTTTCGGCCTCTGTAGTTGGAGGAGGCCCTGTTGTTGTAGCCTCCACGTGGTCCTCTATAATTATTCCTGTTACCTCTAGTGGGGTAGTAATAACTATCTCTAAACATACCCAGTACTTCTCCCGATGCTGGTGTCGAGGACATTTCTTCGTCTTGAGCACCCTGTATCGCCTCCTGGAGCGACTTGTAGTTTCTCGCTGAAATTATTGTGCTTATTCTACGGTTCCGTAAGCCGTTGGCAAAACGTTTAATTGCGTAATTTTCATTTATTGGTTTCAATATTTTATAACACTCTGTATTGCCGTCTGCTTGCGATACCGTAAGGTCAACAAACAAATCAGTTAATATTTTCCCGTAATCCGAAACTGACATATCATTTTGCCTTATTGTTTCCATTCGGCTCTGAATTGCCGTGGCTGCCTTTTTTGGCAACAATTCCGTTCGCATATCCTTCAACAACGCTTCAACACTGTCATAAGAAGTTTTTAATTTTAATTTAGCAGATTGTGACAGCCTACTTTTCAACACGAAATTAATCAAACTTTTTTTACAGTCCGACTTCGAAAGAATTGAATCATAATATTCAATGTTATCTATCAATTGCTTAGTGGCCGTCTCGTCATCTGTCATACTCGGTAGAAGGCTTAAAGCGGTCTTTAAATCGAAAGTGGCCATGGTTACTTTTGGCTCGTTGCCTTCGTTCTTGTTACTAATATCCTGACATAATGTAATTACCTCGTCGTATGATGATATTATTTTCCTATAAAATTGTTCTAAAAGAGGTAAATCTTCAGTATCTATTTTACCTGATTTAGTACTACTGTCAATTTCCGCTAAACAACTCTCATATCGCTCATATATTGCGCGTGCTTCGTTAGCTTTTGTATCTAAAATGGGGCCGGTCCTTCTAGCCGGGCCAATCTTAATTAGGTATGTTCTGATGCCCTTCAATTCCTCATATAGAGATTCTAATACGTCTGCCATCAATATATGAACGATACTTATAATTTATAATTATGCTTATGGATTAAATTAGTTGTATATTTTAAACATAAATGATAAATGCAACGACATCTACGTAATAAGTTCATGTAAACTGTAACTGTAGATAAGCAGTTAATTAATTTATTACTCGATTTTTTTTTTGATGTTATTAATCAAGTTTTACTCACGATTTTTCACTTCCGAACTAAATACTCACTAATTTCACGAACAGTTTTATTTTTTATTGCACTTCACTAAACGTCGAGAGCTGGGTGGTCCTTCTCTGGCCATTTAAGGTGCGGCGCCAGCCGCCTCGCGCTGATGGTGTCGTTTTGCCGACGAATGCACTGTAGATATTGTCGCACAAGTTTGGATGCAAAAAAACAAAATAATATCAACCCGATGATTCCAATTGCAATTGACAAGATGACGACGAATTTTATGGAAACATCTTCAAAGTGTTGTATGGCTGCACTATTACTTGTTTGACACATGATGGTGTTTAAAGAAAAATAAAAATGTGTATAGGTATGATACGTCTTTCAAATATTTCTTTCCTTCTCTTTTTTCTAAACCTGTTCCGGAACTCTCGGGTATAGCTGTGGCTGAGCGCCTTCGCTGCCGGTGTCTCCAGGTGATCGGCGATATATTGACCTTCGCAAAGTGTTACGATGAATTTCCCGTGTTATCCATTCAAGGTGACAATTTCTATATATCTTATATATTGCATAAAGTACCCCCAATAGGATGGTCAACACTATTATGGATAACAAGATATTAGTAGTTGTAATGTGGAATTTAAATTCCTCAATAGAGGAGTTGTTACTTCCCCCCACGGAATTTTGCACCACTATTGTTTCTTCTGATTTGGATTGTTGTTTGCCCATATTGCTGCTATATCCGCACACACGTCTATCACCCGAAAAACACGAAACTGTTTTTGAACCATTGTCACTTCGCGATAGTTCTATGAATCCGTGCACATATTTCTGTCTATATATGGAGAACGGTCTCAAATTCGCACGACACGCGCTAAGCGGTGGCCTCTGGAAGGATCGCCATGTACGGGAAGTATTAGGAGAGATGTGAATCAAACAAATGTTGGGACCGAACTGAACTATATTGAAGAGTAAATGCGATTATTAAGAGTACATAAGGTTGAGTATACATTATAATATAGCTTACCACTACAATATATCATATGAATACTAGTGTTAGTAAATAAACAAATAAGACATAACATTTTATTTAATTTGGGGCCTTACACCTCGTACGTGTGTATTTGTTGTGCACGTGAAAATATGGTGGTTTGTACTGTGTGTATGAACAATACAAGGAAAAATAATGACATCTCATATTTTGGCTATCCTAAGGACTCTGTTAGGTAAGTAAAATCTTTATTATCTACATACGAGGGGAGGTCCAAAAGTCAACATT